>VZTF01003408.1:759216-789579 GCA_013397755.1 Cnemophilus loriae | reverse complement strand
ACAGGAGAGAATGATTTTCCCCAGCTTTGCAACCCGTTTCCTCCTCCAGGTCTGTTACAACATTTTTTGAGGATTTTTAAGTTCTCTTGGCTGTTAAGTACGCAATCCATGTGGTGGAAGTTTGCAATGGAGCAGGCCATGGCCATAAGCGAACTCACTGGCAATGATGTCAATGAAATGAGAACAGGGCTTCAGGTGACTCCCCAGCTCTGGCAATATTAAGATCATCTTTTTTCCTCCCTACCAAGCTGCAGAAAGGCTGTCCAAGACTGTGGACAGACTGGATTGAGCAAACTAGAAAGTAGAAGTCCCATGTGGACACCAGTACAGACCAGAATCTCTGCTATTGGGAGCAAGCTGCCCCCAGCTTGAGAGGGGACACACCACAAGGTAACCTCTGGTTTTACCTGCATGGCCACGGAGAGGACATGAAGAAGTGGGATGAAAAACCCACCTCTGCCCTGGCAGCATGAGCACGAGAGCTGAGAGAAAGAACAACCACCACAGGAAATCCTTCGAGTACAAATGACCCTCCAGTTTCCTGTGGGCACATCTTCAGACAGAATAAAGGGCTGATGTTATTTCACATCCTCTTGAAGAGACCTCTGGTTCATATTTACAAGAAGAGAGGAACCAGTACCATGATCAGAACTAGAGGGGCCCTGCCTCCAGCCAGGTGGAGAAAAGGGACTGTTGGATCTCTCGGACTGTGTGGATCCATGGCCTGGCACATCAGACCCACAAGAATATAAGGCTTTAGTTGACACGGGTGCACAACGCCCCCTGATGCCATTGAGATCTGTAGGGGCAGAATCCATCTCTGTTTCTGGGGTGACAGTGGGATCCCAACGGCTGACTGTACTGAAAGCTGAAGTGAGCCTGATTAGGAATAAATGGGCAAAACACTCCATTGTGACTGGCCCAGAGGCCCCAGGAATCCTCGGCATGGATCACCTCAAGAGAGGGTATTTCAAGGTCCCAAAAGGGAATCATTGGGCTTTTAGAAGAGCTGCTACGGAGACAGAGGGAATTTAACAGCTGAATTCCTTGTCTGGTCTCTCAGAGGACCCTTCTGCTGTGAGACTGCTGAGGGCTGAAGAACAAGTACTGATCATCACAACAGCGCCCTGCTGGCAACACGGCACCAGCCGGGCCTGCGGGACCCCATCCATGGGATGGGCCGTGGATCAGAGAGCTGGGAGTGCCCTGCAAGACCCGCTCACCCTTTAACAGCCCTACATGAGCAGTGTGTCAGTCCCACGGAAAGTGCAGACTGACAGTGGACTATGGCAGCCTGAATGAAGTCACACCATTACTGGGAGCTGCTGTGCTGGACATGCCCCACGGGTAGAAGTAGCTCCACTACTTGTCATAAACTGATCCAGGCTGCACTGGCAAAGGGTGAGGCTCCAGAACATTTACAGCACATTGACAACATCATTGTATGGGAGAATAGGGCAAAGGAAATTTTTGATAAAGGGGAGAAGATAATCCAAATCCTCCTGAAGGTCGGTTTTCCCATAAAGCAAAGTAAGGTTAAAGGTCCTCTAAACTGTAGGTTTTTGGAGAATGCATATCCCAGAGTACAGTCGGATTGTCAGCACTGTCCATTTCGTGATGCAGAAGAAAAATTATTTCAAGTGGGACCCTGAATAACAAGCTTTGAACAGATCAAACAAGAGTTCAAGCAGTAGCCCCTGGGCCAGTCAGGGTGGACAGGATGTAACAAACATGCTCCACAGTCCGGGAGAATGGTCCTTCCTGGCATGGCTGGTGAAAAGTACCTGGGGAGACTTGAGGACGACCCCTGGGGTTCTGGAGTTCAAAGGATCCAAGGCCTGTTACACCCAAACTGAAAAAGAGATCCTGGCAGCCTATGAAGAGGTTCGAGCTGCTTCCAAAGCGATTGGCATTGAAGCACCGCTTCTCCTGGAGCCCTGACTACCAGTGCTGGGCTGGATGTTCAAAGGGAAAGCGCCTTTCACACATCATGCCATGTGAGCTCCTGATGCAGTTTGCAACCAGCCAACAGCACACCAGCCCTCCTGCCCTGGAAGATATCTAGGACTGACAGAACCCATAGCCATGGACTAAACGAACTCAACAGACATCTTGGAGGGACAGCCACTGACTACAGAAACGATACCTGTGTTTGTGGGGGAATATAAATACAAATACAAATATAAATACAAATATAAATATAAATGCATGTAGCTAGTTGGAAGGTGTAGGAATTGGACACGAGTACATGGTATAGAATAAGGGGTAATGTCCTGGTTCCAGCCAGGACAGGGGTAATTTTTTGCAGTAGCCAGGACAGGGCATGGCCAGGATACTGAGGTTATTCTGTACCACCTCATGCCATTGCCAAAAAAACAGAGTTTCTTCTGGGGAGAAGGGGTTCCTCCTGGTGGAGTAAGCCGGCAGGAGGGAGTGGGGGGAAACGCTGTTCTAAGCATTTTGCACGTGAATCACTTGCCTCTCTCACACACTTTCGTTATTAATATAGTTGCTGTTCCTGTCTCTTATCTTATTGCTGCTTCCAGTAAATTGTTCTTATCTCAACCCATGATCTCTGCCTTTTCTGCCTCCAAATCTCCTCTCCATCCCGCTGCAGGGAAAGGGGAGCGAGTGAGTGTTAGCGTGGTTTGGAGAATCTCAATGGGAGCACTAAATTCGGGAATACCACCCCTAAACCAGATTAACATCTCCATGAAGGAAGGCACAGAGACCTCTGCCATCACTCACTGCATTTAGCAGCAGACACACTACCCAGGGCTCTTGAGGAGCCACCACAATTGCCAGCGTTGTCCTGTCAGCACCTCAGAGATTATCTGAGGACACGGGAGGGAGCTGAAAGCTTGACAGAAAACAGTTTAGAAGACCCTTGGGGTGGGGGTGCTGTAAAGAACCGCAGCTTCGACAGTGGCAGCGTGAGGACACACAGCCAACCTATTGGGTGTGCTACTCTGATCTGTTCTGACAACACAAAAACAGGAAGGTCAGAACCACCTTTTTTGCTCACTGAACTTTTCCCACACCTCTGAATCTAAAAAATAGCTGTAGGAGGAAGTCACAAAGCCTTTTAGTGAGCTGTCACTATCCCTGCATTATTCTGGACTTAGTCTATGGTATAAAAGCTAAAAACCAATTTAAGTCCCAGATTAATAATTTAAATTATTTCAGAGAACAGAACATGCCTGTCATAATTAAAGACGAGAGAGAGCAGAGGCATCCTAGATCTGATCTGTTTTGATAAGAGGCCAGATCTTCACAAACTAACAGCAGTGTTGAAGAGTTGCATACGTGAGAGCTTGGCTGTTCAACAGTGTAAATTGCTCTAGTAAAACACATCTGCCACTGACTACTGCTTTCTTCTAAATCCCTGGATTTGCAAGGAAGGACGTTCTCCCTGCTTCCTCCTGCTGTATCATTGACACAACCGCACGTGATACAAAATGCTAAAGGCTGAGGAGACAGTAACTATTTCCACCTTGCAAGAGCTGCTGTAAACTCTGATGCCATTTTCTGAATGCCTGAGCTGGAACTTCACGGGTCCACTTCATCAATAGCCTTTGGCTGAGAGAGCAGCTGTGCACAAACACTCCAACCCTTACAGAGCCACAGCTACTCAGCACCTCTCATGCTTCACCCAAAATCCCCAGTCACACCACTGAGATGTTAGGGACACTTTTCTTCTCTGTTTTTATTTTAGAAAATAGAGCAAGCTGGCACAAAAAGGGAATTCTGCACTTCCCACTATGACCTACAGATCCAAGTAGTATCCTTTGGGTTCAGCATGAAGAGAATGACTGGGTGCAGTACCTTGCTCCTGCCTCCAGGCAGTCGCTGTCCTAAGTCACCACAGGACAGGGACGATTCAGAGCTTCCCGACTTGCCATCCCAAGCACCCTTTACTTCCTTCTTTCATGGGCCTCACCAAAATCAGCCACTTCATACTCCATTATTAGATTAAGCCTTCAAATCCCTTGCCATCAAATTACCACACCTACCTCAAATCTGGGCTTTCAACACATGAGTTGGTTCAAACGCTCAGCATTTTGTTTCCTTTTTCTCTCTCCCCATCCACTGAAATGTTTTTACAAGCAGCACGTCACCTTGCTTGGCTTAAATAGTTTTAACTTTCTTCCTTTGGATCTTTATTCTCTCAAGACAAGGAAATCAAACAGTTGGGTGTCTCAGATGCTCAGAAGTCATGAACTGAAGTCTACAAAGTACTGTGAATGAAGGAGTCAATCTGCTCTAGGTAATGGAAGACCTAAGAAATTCAGACTGACAGGCAACTCAGCTGCTTTTAATGCTGTTAGTGGCAGTGAAGGAGGACAGGACTGCTTTCACAATGCTTACTTCTGCTTCCCAGAGAGGTAACACACAGAGACAGGGACCTGTGCCTTGCCATCTGCACCACTTCACCACCGGATCCCAGGTGAGCAGAACACACGCGAGCTTTGGAGCTGCTGTGATCTGGCATCAACCCCCCGGAGTTAATCCCTCATCCCTCCTCAGCCCCTGTGTGCTGCTGCCACGACTCCCAGCAGCGCTTTGCTCGCAGACTCGGTACCAGAGAGCAGCTTTCCAGCAGGCACAGGCCGAGGACTTCGCTCTTTGGACTCTTATCTCCCTCTGGAATGAGGCCCAAATCTCCAGCAAGAAGCAAGGTCCACCTCACCCATTACGGTTCCCGGAGAAACGCAAAAGACAGGTCCATTAGGAATTCATGTTCGTTTGTGAAGGGGAAAGACAGGCTTTCTTTACTACACTGGCATCATCTTGCATCTGTTTACTGACAAAAAAAAAGTAAGTCTCTACTAATTGCTATTTCATCCTATAGTAATGTGTTCCAAAAGAAAGTCACCATGGCGCTTGGAATGTATATGCCAGAGGGACAGATGGAGAGGCAAGGAAAAGATTAATCATTTTATGGCAGAAAGCCAGTGGTGTTACCATAACAAAAAAAAGTGAATTCAATCTCAGTGCAAGAATGGTGGCAATGATGTTATCTGAGCCGAGGTGAGAGCGCTCACCTAAACCAACCTGCAGGTCTGGCAGTTTGACAAAACATTCAGTTAAAAATACTCACTTTTAAGTCAGTAACAAGAAAGCCTTAAATGTAACATTTCAAGAATCAGTTTTGAGAATTAAATCATGATCTGGCTACTACTGTTCAGAGGAAGCCAAGCTCCAAGTCTCCCATCTCTTTAAGCTAATTGCTATAACCAAGGCCTACCACAACAGATTCATAAAGCAATTACGGTCTTGTTATTCAGCAGTAAATTAACTCAAATTAAAACACTCAAATGTCCAGGAATAACTGTAATTTACTTCATCCTTTATTACTAAAATTTGGTAAAACTAGAAATAAAATTTTTTAAAAATCCCATTAAGAAGAAGAAGCCATGTGTTTTATCACCACTTGTAATAAGATTTGAAATTTTCTTCCAAGCATTTCACAGAGGTCAAAGAAGAACTTCGGTATTCCAAGGCCTTTGAAAAAAATGAAACCTTGTTTCCCCATAATTACTGAAATACAAAAGACAAAATTTCATGGGAAAACGTTCTTTACAAATGACTGCATATATAGAGAACAAATTCTTAATACATTTAAGTAGAAATCAACTTTTCCCAGGAAAAGAAAATCAAATGATCGTATGCTTACACTGTATACATGCCTGAAGAAAGAAAATGTCTCCAAAGTTCTGCACAAGTCTGAGTACAAACACAATGGAATCTACTACAATTTCTGCACTCAGCAACACTGCTGTACTTATGAATCAAAATAAAGCTAAGAAGGTTTACTTTGTAATGAGTGTCACCTCTGCAAATAACAACTTCAAAGCTCTAATGGATAATTAGCCACAATTGATCAATGCATTCCAATTGCTTCAAGAGCTTTTGTAAGTGCCAAGCAGAGCAAGTGGCTTTCTTCAGATAAACAAGAATTATTCTTAGTACACAAGAACAGAAACTTAACCAGAACCACAAAATTAACTGTAGATGTTTCAAAGGTTTGTTTCATCAAGAAAATCTAGTTTGGACACAAAGAATAATTCAACAATACTTAAAAAGAGAATTTTGAAAGACTGTAATTCAGTGAAGATATGCCTCAACAGATACTCAATTGTATATTCACAGGCCAAAATTTTTATGAGTTACTTCCAGGAGAAGCTTCAGCATATACTAAAACACATCTACGGCCACAACAAAACACAGTTTTCTAACACAGATTCCCGGCTGAGTACCCCTGTCCTCCCTCAGTTCTTGTACTTCATCATCATGACGCTGAATTTAAAAAAGGTCAGGAACAGCAGTGATAGGCAAGGGGCAATGCCTTCAAACCGAAAGAGGAGAAATTTACATTAGACACAAGAAGGAAACTCTTCCCTGTTAGGATGAGGAGGCCCTGGCACAGGGTGCCCAGAGCAGCTGTGGCTGCCCCTGGATCCCTGGCAGTGCCCAAGGCCAGGCTGGACGGGGCTTGGAGCAGCCTGGGACAGTGGAAGGTGTCCCTGCCCACGGCAGGGGTAGGACAAGATGGGCTCTGAGGTCCTTCCTACCCAAACCGTTCCATGATTCTGTGATTCTATAAATGCAGTTTTCTATATCAAATTCAACCCAAAAGCTGCACTCCTTCCTTTATTTCCTGTACTGTGGGTATCAGCCTTTCAAACTGCACCCAACAGGCCCCAGAAGAATTGCCAGCACCTCAGCAGTCTGGAAGTGCCAACAGTTGGCTGGAGACGGCCAAGGAAAGGGAGAGCACGTCATGCTCCAAAAATTGAGCATTATAAGGAATAAGCTGTTTTGGTAAGAGAAAACAGTAGCACTGGTTAAGAGGTTCTTTCCCCATTTATCTCCCAGAAGCTGGCCAAGCATACACTATCAGGCAGCCCATGGAATGTGATATTCCACAGTGGTGGGGGGAAAAGGCAACAGTAGCTCTGAGGAGGAACAGCAACAGGAAAAGTATCTCCAAAATATAATGAAAAGAGATATTCTGTGTCCTTCCTTTACAGTGTATACCCTCCTTGACAGACATGAGTCCTAAAGGAAAAGTGGAAACACTGAAGGGAGAGGCTGTGACTTTAAAAGTAACTGTTCTTATTCAATCCAGACCAGGGAGAAAATCAAATACACAAGAAACAAACTCTCACTACAGGTTACATTAAATACATTAAAAGAAACAAAAATCAATATTGCCTGCTCTAAACAACTACTTAGCACAAATATCACAGCCTGACATTAACTATGGAGAAATGTAACTATAAATAATTTACACGGTTAAAATAATTTTTAAAATAACTTTAAGAGCCAAATACGTTTGTTTTGAAACACCACAGTGACTTCAAGAGCCACTGTGACATTTCCAGTCCTTCTATAAAACATGCTCTCCTTGAAGATTTAACAATACCCAGGAAGCTACTGAGACAATTCTGAACAGGCTTTTAAACAAGGCAAGACCTGATGGTTGTCTTTAAACAGGATTAAAATTGAGCAGTTTAACAAACCAGGCCTGTACACTCATTCCTCACTGACAGCAGCTGCACAGAGGATGATCCAGAAATGCTTTTTAACCCAAGATGCCCCGTATCAGACCAAGGGAGCCACCACTGTTCGTTCCAAGAGAGGAATCTCATCTTCAACTAGTGGTGTTTCAGCACTTGTCCATTACCTGGGTACAAAGATCCTCTCGTCCTAAAGGCAGTTATTTAATTAAGTCAATTTGCCAAAAGCTTCAAAGGGCACTTGTTTTGTTTCCAAAACTCCCCCCCAACAAGCAGAGCAGCCACGCAACCAGGACAGCATTGTGCTGCAGTCACTCTGAGAACACAAATCCTTTCCATCCAAAACAGCAGCAGAGTGCTAAATAATCTATTTACCACTCTCTTAAAAAAAAACTATTTCATTTCTTTTGGCAAGGATGGTCCTATATTTAACATGCTGTATTTTCACTATGATTCATTCTAAAACAAAGGCACTGTTGAACCCTTTTTAGGGCACAGGACACTGTTATTTCCCAAACCTAAACAGGATTTGTACATAGATACCAAAGAACACGTCCATCACTTTGGGATTTGAGCATCTTCAGAACACGGAAGCACAGACATTTCCAGGTGCTACTTACAGGTAGCTTTTGTAGCACCAGGAGTTCAAAAATCATCTCAAATCCTTATTCATCTAAATCTCAATTCTGCAAAGTATTTTTGGCCTTAGAATTAAAGCCATTGCTCAGATTACACACAAACAGTAAAAACACAAGCACTGAGCTTAGTGTGCCATTTCACAGTCACAATAATTTCTGGAGTAAATAAAAATACTCTTTACTGTAATAGCAAGAAGGAGGAGGATGAGGAGGAGAAACGAGCAAGTACTATTTACAGCCCATGGACAGTTACAGCAAACTGATGTCACGCACAAATGGACTTCAGCTTCCAAACAAAAACCAACAGGTATTTCCTCCAAACATTCACAGGAAGAAAGGAAAATGCCATTATATTTTGCTATTCCTTATACTCAGCCCTGCAGAGTAAACTAGCAATTGTGCCAGTAAGAATTCAGAATTATTTTTTGACGTATGGAGGGAAAACGTGTACTGAAACACCTTCTGTAGTTTAAATGTTAATCAAGGTGAAGAATAATCTGCCCACTACAAAGTAGATTTCGGCATGCTTTGTGTAGCCTCTCGTATTGAAATTTTAGCCCCCTACGGAAATGAGTAAATTTCAAAATTCCAAAGTGCAGCTTTCCAACATAATCTTACTTTTTGCCTGATGGTTGAAGCATCCTGTTTTCCTTCAACAAAGTGTTTTTCACTTGTGGAAGCTGCAAAAGGAGAATTGCCTCCTCTCACTGCTTCCACTCCTGAGCCATTTCTCAGGAAGGCTGACACAGTTTATCAAGCTCTACGTAACCTTTTAAGTTTCCTGCACCACCTTTTTTCTAAAGAAAGAGATCACCAGCATTTAGTTTTCAGACCATAGCACTGCCTGCTTTGACACATTTCTGTATGTCCTTCCAATCACAGGATTCCCAATATAATCACAACTCACTGTCAAGCACAAATATTAAGTTTATCTTTTAAGTAAGGGCAAGGTTTGAGACCTGCTAATGATAATAAGGTCTTTTCATCAGAAAGGCTCCTGTGAAATCTTATCTACATTCATTATTAGAGTCTATTTAGAAAATTACTGTGACAAAGCCATTTCCTTCCGACTGCAGGAACCAGGCATTTTGTAACTTCTACACACCAGTGTTTCAGTTGGCAGATTTTCCTCCCTCCCAACATCTGAGTCATTTTTTACCTGGGTAACAAAAACCCCAAACTACAAACGGCAGCAGGAAGATTACGTGAAAGCAGTCTGACACCTACAAAGATGTCATCTCAGTTACATCTATCAGTAAGGACCTGGGAGTTTCTGTCATTTTGACCAACCTGAAACAACACTGTAAATCTTGCTTTGAATCAATGGCTTCCCAAGGAACTGGTGGATCTGCAAGCTTCACTCCCAAAACCTTCTTTCAGATAGACTTCTTAGAAATAAATCCCACTCTAACAACAAAAACTGAAGAATTACAAGACTCTAACCAATATAATTGATGGTTAGCGACAAAAACCTTCATGTTCGCGGTGTGTTATCACAGTAGAAGATAATGGTACAATTCTGCTCTGCAGAGATCTCATAACACTTAATTTTTGTCAGCTGGCTGATAAGACAATGCAAGCGCACAGAGAGGTTTTTGGGCACGAAGCAGGAGGAGAGGAAACTGAGCTGTAGTTTGTCCCCAACTGAGTGCTCTGTTTCTTGCAGCCCTGGAGCCAAACGGAACCTTGATACCTGCATAAGCCCCAGCCAAGTGACTATCACTGCAAAGATCTTCAATGACATTGCACAACTGCAAACAAGACTTAACTCATGTACTAGAAACAGGAAACAACTCGATTTCAGGTGCCAGGAGTAACAGTTGTGAGAAGTGAGCTTTTTAAGTCACTAAATCTCTTTGACGTATCAGCAAACTCATCTGTGGAGCACCACTTTCCACGGTCATGTTTCAAAACAAAACTGCCTCAGAGACTTTCATTTTACTACGAGTCACTGAGTTTTGCTATTATGTGTTTCTCTGTCTTTATAACCTTCTTCTGTTGTATTATTACAAAAACACGTATGTCTCTCCTCAGTAAAAACGCTCTTTCAGTGCTCCTTATTCATCAGAGAATGGAGGAGCTACGGTCGAGTCTGTAATGTTGTTAGGAGTCTCCTGGAACTGGGAACCAGCACTGTTTGGAATATGATTGCGACCGGCTACTGGTGTTTGCCAGAGGCATGGTCTGCTAGGAGACAGGCAGCTTGGCAGCCGAGCACGGACAACCCCGTGGATGAGAAGCAAATTAACTGCAAGTCATGTTAAAACAATTCAGGCAGAATTCAGACAGATTGAGAGCCACCAGAGAAACAAACAGCACCAGCAGTTTGCTAAAACACACAGAACTGCAAAGGAATGAGAACATCTTCAGCTGACTTAATTCACAATCAGCAAGCGTATCTAAATCTGGTACTCAGCAAGAGCAACTGGGGGATCTGTTTAAATAAATAGTTGGCTTCATTTTTTCTCATCACAAATTCTCCTTACCACAGTTTCCTCACAACACCGAGACAAGCAACGTAACCACATACACTGTGTAAGTCTTGCTCTTTAACACAGCTCATTATCGTATTTAATTTACTCGATACTAATTTCCAACATCAAAACACCACTCAGTGAACAGCACAGGGGGCAAAACTGTGAATGTGCTTGTCCAAGGCACATGTATTAGACAGACACCCTGCCTGGAAACAACAATGACAGAATTCACTTCTTTTATAGCTCAGCATTAAAAAGCCCTGAGACAACGGGTTATTCTCTTGGTAGAAATAAAAAATGGTTTTACTGTTTTCTGAAGTTCACTGCTGGTAAGAGATCCTCCTCGTCTTTAATCTGAACCTACTCTTACTGAAGCATGCATTGCCATGTGGCTATTCCGACTGAAATGAAGTTGAAAACATGCACTGTCCAAACAAATTAGGCCAATACCATTTACAGGAAAAAACTGTTCTGCACTCACAGGCAAAAATCCAGCAGAGCAGATCTAGCTTTGCACAGTTAGTGACTGTTTTGAGTCTGTTCAGGTTTTGATGCCAATCTCACTACTGGTACCAACTTCCAGTGGGGCTTAAATACGTACACAGAGGTAAGGAAAACTCATCACTTGCACACAGCAGTTGGAACTCTGTATCTAAACTCCCGCTACCAGATCACCTCCTGGAATACTACATTGGAAGATTTGCCAGCCAGATCAGCTTTTCCATCAGCTTCTCCCTGTAGGCAGGTTCTATTTTATATCAATATAAGTATTTTCCTTCAGAGTTTCCAAAATAGGTAGACTGAACTTACTCAAAATCTTCAGTCTTCAAAAAGGCATCCCAAAAAAACCCCAAACAACCGTTAATGTTGTAAATCTCATAACTAGGTATAAAAATAAACAATCATTTTCTTCTCATCTCTTCATAGATTCAGTTTGACCAAACAATTTAATCTTTTCCTGAGGCATATAGAGCCCAGTAATGTTTGATTAAACTGTGTCTGCCTTTAAGAAGGAAAGCTGAACTTGGGGTAGGTTTAATGGTTCTGTAAAGAAAAATACTTTGAAAGGAGCCCCTGGCAAGCTGTATCTTCACTGCAGCTTAACAGCAATACCTGCTGCAGATCATCAGCCATGCACAACTCCAGATTTTTTCCTAAATTTCTGCTGCTGGGTACCAGAATATCCTTGCTGGAGTGACAGGACTCTGAAGTTACTGAAGAAAAGGTGATTCCTTTTCCAGAATTGTATGAGGAGGCATTATAGCTTGGAAACACATGGAAAGGAAAACACCCAAGAGTCCTCTCATCTGAATGGGACTTTACCACTTCTCAAGGGAAAGTGCAAAGTACCAGTTAGGGGAATCACTGTCCAAAACTCCTAAAATGGGGCAAAAAGGAAGCCTGATCACAGAAGTCCTAATCACAGGATAATCTGAGTTGGAAGAGACCCAGAAGGATCATTGAGTCCAACCCTTAAGTGAATGGCCCATACAGGGATTGAACCTACATCCTTGGCATCATTAGCTCTGTGCTCCAACCAACTGAGCTAATCTCAGGGTTGATGAGATCCATACAAAATAAATGGGAACTTCCCAACATTTTCTTCTAACTTTCCATGGGCTCTGACAGCTGTACTAGGACAAGAGGAATGCATCTCAGCAAGAGACAACCAAGAATCTTAAAAAACAGCTCTGACAAGATGTTCTAGATGGTTTGAACACGATTTCTGGACTTAATGGATTCAACAAAAAACACGGTACAACACAAAAGGACAATTCATTACTGCTGGAAATGACTGTGACAAGATGATCTGTTCCTCTACTCCCATCAAGTAATAATTGTTCAAAGACAAATCTTTTCCTCTTTAAAGTTGATTTCCTAAGGAACTTCAACCCAGTTCAATAAAAATTCTCCTTGTAGTGTCATCCAAGAAAACAGGGCCACTATGCTACAATTGCAAGCAAAATTGTTACAGGAAAGGAGACTGGCAGTGAAGGGAGCAGAGATATACAGGGTATCATGGAAGAGAAGGTTCCTCAGAGGTTTCCAGGTCTCTCCACAAGTCAAAATTACTGACCTTTGGGAGTATCCTATGAAATCTATGAAATCTTCGCTCACATCTCTATAGATCAAGGAAGTATTTTACTTTCATCTTTCCCTGCCAATGGAAGAATACTTGTCTTGATATCAGCACTTTCCTGCCCTCTGACACTGGGAATTGGTTGTTTTCCACTCCTGTTTGAATTGGTCAGGGGTAAGGTTTATCCCCCACCTTCGGCTCATGCAAGCACAGGAACAAGAGCTTCAGCCACCCTGCTCAGTTCTGCCTTAAAACAGCAACTCCAGACCAAAATTAACAATCGTGGCTGATGATGATCCAGTTGAAACGAACCTTTGCAGTTTCTGAGATTAGGTGAAGGGACCAGATTCTGAATATTTTTTCTTCTTTTTCTCTTAATAGAAAGAATGCTTATATAAACACACCACAAGAAACAAAACCAGAAAAACGAGTGGACTTTCCTTGATTAGTCATGTACTAAAAAAGGATTAGAACCAACCACCACAGAAGCAAAGTCTTGCCCAACAAAACTGGTCCCAAACCATAAAGGGTCACGAGTTCCCCACACTGCATATAAACACACTGAATTGAGAAAAATGAGTTACTCAGCTGTACTTGAACAAGGTTAGTCAGAGATGCACACCACTTATTTTAAATGTAATGAGAAAATCTTGGTTTAAAAAGTTCTTTTAGGTATTTTTTCTGCATTTGTATTTCACAGCTCTTTCTTTCCCTTAGGATATTGCTACAGTCATCACCTAGAGAATTTCCTTCCAGCCTTGATACAGTTCTTCAAGCAGGATGGCAGCTATATTTTAAGCTGTTGAGTCAAGTTGGGCACATTCACTATTAGGTAGATCAGCTGCTTCACCACTTTTATTACAGCTCTTTAAATCTTTTAAGCTGTACACATTAAGTGGTAAACACCAAGGAATCAAGAGGTGAAAAAACAAACTAACCCACATTCTCCTTCAGCAGAAATTTCAGTTTCAGAGGAACAGACAAACTCACTGAAGTGTTTCTTTACTTTTCTTAAAAGCTTTCCTGAAGCATCAGTAAGAAAAAGCTAACACACAATCATGGCTGATAATCCTATTAGGACAATAAACTGGGGGATGGGACAAGACTGGAAAAGGATACTAATCCTCAAATGCCTACCAAGGAAAACGGCAAAAATAGAGAATGCTGCTGCTTGGCACAAGGAAATTCAGGGAGCAAATATTTGTTCCAAAATGGAAGCACAAAATCTTTGTGTAAAACACTGAGCTCACCTGCTCTCTTTTCTAAGAGAAAAATAAGACGTATATAAAGTAACACTTTTTTGAAGAAACACAATGCTTTTAAACTTCATCTTATTCAACAGGAGATGGAGCCCTGGAAAACACCATTTTCCTATTTTACTTGGCCAAGTTCTTAAAATTGTTTTCTTTTAAGTGCACCTTCACAGAAACACCATTTTATGACTTATGCCCTGTCATTAAACAGTCCTCTCACCATTCTTTTCCAATGGATTCCTTGCTCAAACCAACTTTACTTTGCTTCTTGAACATCTGTAAACTGAGGCAGTCTGGGTCCCTTTTCCAAGCTGGTGAATCCCTTTGCAGTTGGAAACAGGCTAAGCCTGAAGTCCTTGAAATCTGGAATTTCTCTGACATCTGGCCTGTTCCTTACCAGAGGTGGGTTTGTTTAAAATAAATCAAGACCTCACAGAACCTCCCCCACACCAGGCTCACACAGACTCTGCCAGCAAGTCCTTTGCTTTGGGGTAATTCTACTTCAGTTTGGTCACATAGAAAAATCAGTAGTTTCACACAAAACTGAGTAGTGACTAGGAAAAATCTACTCCCAAGAACTTAGGTATCTGTAAGTTCACAGAAATAAGCCACATAAATAAAATTCCTCACTCTTCCCACAAATTTCAAAGGAAAACAAAAGAAAGATAAGCTGACTCTCTTTCAGTGAAGACCAATCAGCTTCCACACAGCAAAATTAGCTGCCTCAAGCCTCCAAAACAGTTATGTCAACTTTCAGATGATCTGACCTTCACTCACAATACAATTATCTCCTCCTTAAGCAGAAGCATCTCTTCACTGCAGAGAGAATGCTTTTTACGGTTTTTATTTTTAAAAAAATTAAAATTAACTATACAGTACTCCACAGTGATGTCAGCACCTCTTCAGAGCACAGGACACACACTTTCATGTCAGACAATGCAATTTTTTCCACAATTACTAACACATCAATGAATAAACATTTACATATTAATAAACTACAGTGATAACAGCTACTGATGTACGAATAGATAAAATATCAGAGATAAAAATCAACCTTTTTCTACATATCAGAACATGGTGGGTTTGCCACCAAAATTTCATGAAGGAACTGCATGACAACAAGCCAGACAACAGATAAGTCTCAGGGCAGGAGGAGCAGCAGTCAAATACTGCTCTAAGCTCACACCTGGAAAACAAAGAACTAAAAAGCAATAACTGTATCAAACAAGGAGCCAGAGCACTGCCCTCTGACAGAGGCAGACACTTCCATACATATATTCCCTGTCCTGATCCACAACGGCCACCAAATCAGGCTCTTGCCCTTCCCTTTCACAGTTTGCATTAGCTTGGCAATCTATGTGAAATTTGATGCTTCCAGATCAGTTCCTCCATATTTAAAACACGTTCGCTGCACGGCTGCTGACAGTGGTCCTTGACAAGAGGAGCAATTGCTACACCTCTCCCTTCAATCTCCAAGTGTTCATATTGCTTTAGAAGATGGCGTTGTCTGGCAGCTAAATTGAGATCCTGCACACGAGAAATCATCTGCTTCCTTTCTGCAGGATTATGCTACTCTTTTCTAATTCACCCTGCTAAGATACTCTCCAACTTTTAGCTTCGAGGATGTCTTTTTCAACAAGTGCTTTCATTTTTGATTACATGAGAAGTACTGCTTCAATTATCTCCTTTTCGCAATATCACTGGTGACTGAAATGGGTAACTACAGACTCAAGAAAGCACATCCTTTAGTTCTGTCCCAGAAAAGGATCTACTGCGTTTCCTAAATACCTGTATGGAGAAAAACAAGTGCAATAAATAGAATACAGTAAATGGCATGTACATACTTTAGTAATTGCTCCTGTCTGTGCTGTGTTCAGCCCGGTGTGCCCAGCCATCTGTGGAGATACTTGGGTTAAAGTCTCTGCCAGCACACTGCCTGCATTCCCCTGCATGGCAGGGGCAGAATATTGCATTCCTGCTCCCCTTCCTCTTCCAGCTGCCCCAAGAGATCCATTCATTACCTGCCCTTGTCCTTGCTGAGGCTGATTCATTAAACTGTGACCAGAATTACTGTTGAGAAGGCTCTGGTGTGTCTGACTGAAATTAGTATTCATACATATCCCAGGTCCAGTCTGTGATGTTGCAGGGCTGCTCGTCACCATTCCCACTTGTTTTTGTGCTTGAGAGTTCAGAGTTTGGGATGCAGGTGTGGTAGGTCCAGAGGTGCTGGCTGCTTGCTTGGCCAGGCCCGGAGCAGAGGAGTCTCCCGGGTTCAGCGGGCTCTTACCCATCGCGCCCAGATTCCCGATGTTCGCGCTGTTCGGCTGCCCTTGGACCTGACCACCAACTCCCTGCTGCACGGGGCTGCTCGAGTTCACATTGCCGATTCCTGGGTTTAAGGAAGAGCCGCTGCTTCCCCTCAGAAGTTCAGAAAGTTGTTTGTGTTTGGAAGCCGCATCTGGAACGAGGTTCCCACTGCTGTTTAAAAGGCCCAACTCGCCATTGGGGATCAGCTCATCAGGAAGATCATTTTCCAAGTCAAACAAAGATCCGAAATCTACAAGTTAAAACAGAAACACGGGTGAGAAAACATGACAAACGAGGAGCTAAAATATTTATCTTTGCTACTTTGTACCAGTGTTAACAATGACAGGGATTCAGGACGTCTTTACCCAAGACTAAGAAGTGAGCGAGGGTCCCATGAACTGCAGCGCCTTTCAGAGCACAGTCATTACACACTGTGCACACACAACCACGCAGGGCAGAGCACGGGCCAATAAGCAGGTTTTCTGGCAAGAATTTTGACAAAACAAAGCTTCAGAAAACTAAGGTGGCATGAATAGAATGATCTAATCTAATGCTTAAATCTCCCTTGTTTTGGCTAAAAGATGAAGGCAGAAATAACAACGGATTTTTTCCTATTGATTTGCTCTCCCAAAAGAGCAATTACATCACCTTTTCCAACCTCCTCTGTAATCCCAAGCCACCACATTTCACCCAGCAATTCTACCTCAACCTTGTCATTTATGTGTGCGCATGGCCAAAGAACATCTTCCAGGACAGCTTCAAAGCTTCACCAAAGAACAATAATGATTTCCTCAGCAGTTTGATCCCAGTCTCATGTATAAAGACATTTAAGATCAGTTCCTAATCATCGATTTGTACCATGATCTGCTACCTCAGAAGATCCCGAAAGGCACTCAGCATTTTCTCCTAGTAATGCCTCTTGAATGGAGTCACTGCTTGATTCCTGAACAGCTCGGATAATTCAAATTGCTCTGTAAGTGCCCGGCCCTCATTTATCATACCCAATATTGACAGAGGTAATCCACACACTCTCCAGATGAGCAAAATAAATCAATCAAATCTTCATTAAGCCACTTGAAGGAACAGCTCTGCCTGGCTGCAACATCCAGACTAATAAAAAAGTGGTGAGGCTATTTTTTTTTTCTTTAAAGGAGCAACTCAGGTTCACTAAAATATTTCATTGCACATCATAAGCAGCATCTGTGTAACAATGTTATTTTAGTATGTAACTAAAAACCAGAATGTTACTTCACTGTATATAGGTACTTCCATGTGAAAATAGAAGTTACATATTTGAAGACATAAGGACAGGCACACACAGCATTATTCATAAACATCTAAGCAGATCAGCCTCAATACACCAGAGCAGCTGCTCAAACATACAACACATCTTGGAAGAGTTTTCCAGTCCAAGGATGTGAACTAAAACAATCACTTCTCACGGTAACATAAATGTGTGAAAACTTTATTTTGCCCCACCAAGCCCGCCCTGACAAACCCCAGTCCTTCACACTGAGCAACAAACCACATTTTTTCCAGGTTAGAGCAAAGCTCTCTACTAAAGAAGGGCATTTCAAAAGCTTCATTGTTTTAAAGTTTAATTCACTCTTCAACCACAAAAAGTTGGTGCAAGACCCAGGCTGCAAAAATGATGTAAGATGGTACATTGAGAAGAAACAACAAACCTCAAGTGACACATAAACTGTATCACAAATCACAGATGCATCACCAAGGCATCTCAGTACACTTTAATATCATGCATTTCATCACCATGTGCATTTCCAATTCAACCTAACTGAAGAAAAATTAATAAAATTGGTCAGACTTGCAATGACCAGTGAATTACACAAACAGGCACAGTAACTAAAGACAAAACCATTAAATTCCGGCTGTTTTGAGGCAAAGCACCATGTCCTTCAGGGGCCCACACCCTGCCATCATCACCTACTGGCGCCAGTAATCCTTCCAGGATTGCATGATGTTGGCCATGACAAAATACACCCTGCTCAGAACAGAGCCCCTGCTCCTTTCCAAGCAGGAACAAGCTAACGTTTCATTTAGCAAGATTCACTTAAGTATTTTTAATTTCTCTTACTTGCCGCCTTTCCTTTCATGTCTTTAGTTCATCTTTCCTGCTTCTCTTCTAGAAGAATTCCTGGTGTACCTTCGACTCCACGATCACTTCATCTCTCCTCCTCTTCCCCACACAACCACTCCACACTGACCATGCTGCAGTCTGCCACTTCCTACACGTTTTGGTTCTACTCTCCTTCTTCCAAGATTTCCCTGTTTCAGCCTGGAATGCCGGGAGGCTCTGGGAGGCTCTGCCACCGGCGGCGGCTGCAGCTGGAGCCTGACCGAAGCCATCTGCCCGCGCGTCACCGAGGGTGGGACACATGGCCAGGGCTGAGGCTTCGCCTTTGTTAAACTGCTCTCGCCACCCCACCTCTCCCCACGTTCAAGGTTTATCGCGCTCGTTCACGCAACTCCTGTAAATCCCACAAAAAGGTGTCTTTCCAAGCTTCTGTGCCAAAACTGTTAATATTTCATGGACAATAAATGTGTTGGTGCAGGGATAGGGGCAGAGGAGAAGTGACAAAATGTGAAGTGGGAAGATGTTGCTGGGGCTTAAAGTGTAGTTTTTTCCAGCTGTATTTCAAAATGGGATGCTGGAGTATAAATGCTCAATTTGTTTTTTTTGCTTGGCTGGCTGGACTCTCTCAGTCTTGCCAGAGCCAAGAACTGGAAATGTTTTTGCAGTTTACAAAAAAGAGTGAAGAAAGCATTCGGGAATACTGCCTCTTAAAACCTGAAATAATCTACCACTCCTAAGCTCCTGTAAGAAGGCTGTACATTAAGGTTAGACATGGAAAATGTACAGCTCTGCCAGCAGGAAAATAAAAAGCAGGTAAACAACTTAACACAATGGTCCTGTAAAAATTCACCAAGAATTCAATTGTTCATGTAATGATTAATCACCTTCTTTTATATTTCATCAGTCATGCACATTAAAAACAGCAACACAAGGCAGACTTTACAACCGTTATAAAATACAACAGAAAACAAAAATCTACTTGAGCATGTCTGCAACAAATCCATAAAGATAAGAGATTGTCTTGGCAGTTATAAAAAGAATAAATATATTTACACACATATAAAAATCTGCCATAATAAGAACACTGCCCATTTCTACCGATAGAAAAATGAAAAGCAACTGCAGTCCCTCCATCCTCACAAGAAGAACAGAATTGATCCTATTTTCAATGCTTCAACTGTTTCTCAAAGGCAGCTACCAAGAGCCTAAAAATCAAGGGAAGTCGTTGCCTTTACATGCAGTTACCTGAAGCAATGGTCAGGGAAGACCTTTGCTGAGAAGTCCCACCTTAACCTGCTCCATCCTCAAACCTGCCATGCACCCAGCACACATCAGAATAGGAGAAGTGGTCTGGCTTTTAAAAGAGAACAGGTTCCCTAAACCCGTAAGGCACATACCTCTAATTCAGGGCTCAGGAAGCAGCAGAGCTGACTAAGGCTGTGGAGATTCACCTCATCGAGTCTTGTCTCTAGCACTTCACTTCTGATCCTGAAACTCATACCTTCCCTTACCTCTGTCACATAAAACCAAACACCCTCTTAGCAGCAGAGCACCAAAAAACCAGAGATTACGTTTTCTGGAAGGCATGGAAAAGCACTAGGCAAGTACCACACCCCCACTCTTTCCAAAGGGCTCCTTTTCCAATTTGAGCATTCTGCGTTCCTTGAGCAGCTATTTTCACACATAGAAGATAACCACACTTCAGACACTTTCTCTCCTAATTTCAGGCTTATAAGCTTAAATGTCACAGTTTTCTGCCTTCCTGGACAACACTTTCAGCAACCAGAATAAAAAAAAATATGTTCTGTTTCCTTCTAGGCGTTCTCAGAAGAAAAAACCCCAAAACTGTGCTGCATCCTGAAGGCAGAACATTCTCATCTGTACGACTGCTTGCGGCTGTTACTGGGAGACTTTCCTAATATACATATTCAATCAATTAACTTGTTTCAATGTCACCATTTTTTCCCCTTTAGCTCAGCCTGGAGAGGTGACAAACATCCTAAGGTGTTTCATTATGTGACTTATTATCTCAAATGTATCTCACAGCAAGCAGGAGGAAAACTATCAAATTCAGTTCCATTTTTACAGCATAATCTCTGCTTGAGACGTGACTGGGAGTTTTCCTGTCACAAACTGACTGCTCGTGCACAGAGCAGACACTGAAGTCCAGCACACAAGCAGTATTTTCACCGTGCCTTTCTTTCATGCCAACATAGCTGTTACATTTCAGTGAGCCCAATTTTGTTTTGTAAGGCTTCTTTCAATCACGCCAGACCCCAGCAGACAAAGCCTCGACAGTTCAGAGCTCCAGCCATTCCCTAAAATTCACTGTCAGGTAGCTCCCCTCAATAACCACACTGTGTGGCACAGTCAGCAATTACCACGTCCATTCCAACTTCCTTTCGAGGTTTGAGGATTCTGTAATTTATTGTTTCATAATTATTGCATTTAATGTTTTAGAACAATTAAACAACGCGTTCATGGAAAATCTGAAATTTCCAGAAAGGAAACTTTACATTTGTGTCCTTCCCTAACAAGACACAGAAGGCTTGGGAACTGACATGCACCTGACCTTGACTTTCAGCAGAGCAGCATCACTTCTTCCACACATGATGTTTAACAACCAGGTTGAGAATGACGGTGATGAGGGACCTGGCTGGGTCAAGGAGACCCTGATGGCTGGGTGGAGGGTGGTGAGGGGGAATGAGCGATCCAACATCAAGGATCTGGATGAGTCTCAATAATTTATGGCTTGCATAGTAAGAGATTTGAATATTTAACTAAACTTCTACCTGCCTGATCATTTAAACTACTTGCACTTGGAATGAGAAAGGAATACAGTCTAGGTCGCTCGTTCCTAAGTCACTGGACTGGTCTAAACTCACATTTGTTGATATAAACCTCACCTTTTGGAATTCTTGGGACTTATCTCCAGAAAATTCATTGGAATCATCATCACGGCTCTCTCTTGCTGACAGACCCACGGTCACTCAGGTCTGAAGGGACATCAGGACGTGTGTCTGCAGCCCAGCCCTTCACCTCCTCTCAAAGGGCACATGCTCCAGCTTCCAATCTCCTCGGCAGCCCTTCACTGAACTCATTCCAGCTCCTCCACGACCTTCCCAGTGACGGACAGGAGGCTGAACAGTCTGTAGTTGACTATATTGTCTTTTAACCCTTTTTGAAAATGGGTGTAACACTTGCCTTCTCTTGCTTTCCTGTGGCTGGGATTTTAGACAGCTCCTAGTATCTCCCCCAATCCATTTTTGTACGACTTCAGCAACAAAGGGACTCTTCAAAACCGAAGCTTGTTACACAAACAAATCACGAAACTAATAAAAAAAAATCAGTCCTCTTCTAACCTCTACTGCAATAGTACCAGTACTCCAGACTCAGCTCCTGACACCGGCTCCAACGCCAGACACACGAGCCAGGATGGGGAAAATGCACATATCCACATCTTTCATACCACCACTAAGGTGTGATAACAACTACCACCTGATACAAGAAAAGCCACCTGTTCTGTCCCTCTCCTCCTTCTCTTCTCCATGAAAAGAGAGCAGTATAAACTGAGATCCTTCCTCGGTCACACCAGGTTTAGTTCCCAGCCTCTCTTTCCACTTCCATGTTGTGTATCACGATGTCATAACCTCAAGGTTCTCTCTGCTGTACTTGTCCAAGCTGTCTCCACCATGTCTCTTCTGCTGTGCTCATAGTGACAACACAACTTGTGTTAAAAGTCTAGAAAAACCTGAGATACTGGTTTATTTCAGAAATAATTGCTGGGTTTAGGGATTATTCTATCCTTTCATAAAAATAAATCACAGATTACTCCAATGTTTCCCTATCAATTACAAAGTAGTATATGAGGGCACATTAAATGGCCCTTGCACCTGGCACTAAGGTTTATATAAAGAAGCAAATATGAAAAATATCCAGGTAAGAAGCTAGTCTCTAATCTCTTCCCAGAAGCCAGCGGGGAATAAAGCCAAGGTAACCCCAAAATGCGTGACAGAAGCAGCCCAACAAGAGTGCTCATTCTGGTCTGCTCTTAGAAGCATCGGATGGCAAATGATGGATTGCCTTTGCCCTCCTCTGCCCCTCTCCAAAACCTTCTTCCTCTTAATTGTTTCCCAAGCTATCTTTGCTATTTTGACACAGTTGCCATGTCTGCTCTTGTGAATAACTCTAAATCCCACCCAGCAGCATCCACAACACGCACATGGCTACTGTTTCAGTGCAGGTGGCTACCAGGCTAACACTCTTACAGACCAGAAGGCTTCAGTAAATTTATTTGCCACAAGAAGAGAAACACAGACAGAAGGAAGAGGAGGCAATCTGCCTATGGACTGGGAGACATCCCACTGGGAACATCAGCTTCTCATTCACAAGATCATCCTGATGAAGATTAAATACTTTAAGGTTCTTGGAGCACATTAACATTAATAGAAGCGAGACTGCCTTCTCATCCTATCACAAACATACATATCGTGTCTCTTGCCCAAATTTAACAGCTGACAGAACATTTAAGTTCAGAATGACCCTTTTAAAAGGAATCATCTGAGAGTCTGGTAATTAATAGTGGGCACTTGCTTAAGTCAGCATGAAATGCACAGTCTGTACCAAGCCAGCGTGTGCTTATGCCTGCCTTGAGTTGGCTCCCACAGCTGCCAGACCCACAGCTCCCCTTACGGCTGTGCCACCCTCACTGCCCACCTGGAAAGGAAATCAGCACATAACGCACAAGGACACGAATTATCTCAACAAACAAACTTTAACTGTGACACTCCCTGGCCAGAGACCTCTTAGCAAATGTCCTGCCAACACAGGTGGTCGAGGTTTTGAAGTGTTCAGTTCCTCATGCTCCCCTCAATGACTGACAGTGTCAGTGGTGAGAACTCGGGCTCAGTTCTGGCTCAGGAGCTCCCTTCAGCTACACGAGTCATTCTATGAAAATTCCCACCTTAACACACCTTCTTCAACAGAACCACAGAACAGGCCTATTTCTCTGAAGAGTGAAATACATAAATATGTACTTGAGTAATATTATGAAACAAAGAAAAAACCTAAGCAACGTTACTATGAAACAGGCAAGTCTGGGGTCTCCTCTGTGATGTACAAAAGCTGCAGAAAGAACATTTCCATTCTTTTTAATGCCACTTTTCCCTCCCTATTTCTGACACCAAATTTAAGGGAACTATCTTCTGCTTGGCAACTCAAATTCAGCTGTGCAAGGACATACAACCCAACCCAACCCAAACACACATGAGGAAGCAATAGCAGATGTGCACTTAAAATTAATAATTTTTGTATCTTTATGTCTAAAAAAGCTTTCAAACGTAACTGATAATACAAAAAAAACCCAATTCCCTCACTAATCTTTTACTTTAAAGCACTGATTTCAGTGAGATGAGGCTGTTTTTAACTATTCTCATTAATACTTTCCTTTAGGGAGTTTATGAACTTAGGAAAAAACTTCACAGCTATTCCAAACCAGACTCATACTCAGTACTTACTCAACTGAAGCCACTTGGTAATTTCCCCATCTCTTTTCTCCACAAGATGACACAGAAGTGGTGTCATCAGCAACACCCACTAACCCAGCTACCGAAGTACCCGTGGTGGTAAAGCCAGGCAGAGCAAGAGAGCAGCTCGTGCTCTTCTGGTGACACACACACAGACACGGGCTGCAGTCTAATGTCCCATTTTACTTCTCACTCTGCAGCAGAAGGTCTCCAGCTCTAATTCCTGTCTTTGCCGTGTCCAGCTGCAGCAGGAAAATGACGTGTGCCTGGGAGATTGGGAAGAACAGTCATCCAGGGAAGGACGGCTCCTTTTCCCAATGCCGTCTTCCCAAGGAGGCTTCCACAGCACTAAAGGTGACCGGCACGGAAGCAGGGGATTATTTTACAGACTTACAGATGTATAAATAAAAATAGATCCATACACAAACTGCAACCCAAAGATATTGTATTTATCCAGTGTCATAAATAAGATCCTTATTTCTCAATGGTGACAAATAAGAAAGCAGGAAAGGATGAGTATGTTAAGAAATTTAGATTACGAGTTATAATTATCACTGCTAATAGAAGTTGCAGTTTTCTTTTAATTCACACTTACGATGATTCTGCAAAACACTTAATAGTATTTGTTGAAGCATCTTTATTAAAGAGTTTTCCAAATAAACAATTTAGGTTCTCTCTGCATCTCAGACATCTGAGAAGACAGATGGAAAACATAACATATGTTAAAAGGAAGATTTACAAAGCAAAAATTCTTGAAAGTGTAAACCAAATTAAGGTGGAAGTGTCAGATTTCTAAGTTATTCCTCATGTTTTTTCACTGTGTAAGAACAAACCTCAGACTTTTTCAAACTGGGTTTTTCAACTACTCCCTCCATCCTGACTCACATTAACCTGCAGTATTTTGTTAATAGGGTGAGGGGCTTTTTCATGTTCTTCTCTCTTAGCAGGTAGCAACAGTAAGTAAAATATCTAATAAAGACAAACACTAAGAATATGTGGGGGTTTTTAATGTAAAGCTGCAGGTATAATAAAAAAGCACAGCATGTTGCTGTAGAAGTAATTAATGGCACTGGACGATGACTCCAAGGAATGTCCAGCCAAAACAGAAAGTGAATAATCTGCAGCAGAAAACTGGGAATCATTTCACAAGCTACCAAGAGATCTCTGGAGAACAGCAAAGACACAGCCTCTATTCCTGCCTGCTGCCGGCAGGGCTTCTCTGGGAGCTCTATGTCACAGCACAAGACAGCATTTAACTTTAAATTAACTTCAGGTCATTGGAGGTGGAATAAGTTTGGAAAAGTCCCCAGTACATGTGCAATTATCAAAGAATGAATTTCAAAAAATAAAGGAATCGGCAAAATGGTAGGACTGTGGACTGTCACGTATGATCAGGCTGGCAGATCATCTGCTCAACTTTTCATCCCACACAGACATGAGTGTCAAACTCCCTGGAAAAACCTGTAAAAGCCCACAAACATTGAGAGAGCATACAATACCCTGCTATCAGCAATGCCTCAGGAACCAGTAAGAATTAGCTGCGCTAGACTCTACAAATGAGCCCATTTCTAATCTCACAAATCTCCTGTTCCAGATCACAACACTGGCATCGAGTTATGCAGGTCAGTCACTTCAGGTGAAAAAAAAACCAGTTTGTATCAAACTTCTAGCTCAAAGTAAACATCTTGCTTGGCATCATCCTCTCCCATCCACCATCCCCATGCTTCCATGAGTCTTAAACAATATAACCATGAAGTGTTCCACAAGAAACAATATAGCCATGAAATATCCCACCTCATTTTTCCCATCCCAGATAGTTAGGGCAGAAGTACCACAAAACAAACAAACAACAAAAACAAACAAACAAACAGGACATTCCAGAGGATAATTACAACTACTGCACACTCCTTCACCTACAGCTGTTCAGAAAATTAATTTCTTCCCAAAATCTTCTGCCTATAAATGCAAGTGTGTTCACTTAATGAAATTAACCTCTTCCTTGTTCTAGGGAGAGAATAAGGGAGCCTGTGTGTAACTGATCCTTACTGTCACAGCACACACATGGCACTCCAGTTTTGCAAGTATCATATAAAACAAGAGCAGACCGATTACAAGGCTTCCACGAAGCTTTTCAGCCACGCTGGAATGAACCCTTTAAAACATCCATACTAATGCTTTCACGTGCCCAAACAAAATCTGGGTTTAGCTCACCGAGACGTCACTCCATCTGAAGTCTCCGCTAAGAGTGTGAACACAAGCTTAGAAAACCTCTCTGTCTTTCCTTAAGCTACTTTGCTTTTGTCCACCTCTTTTCAAACTAAAACCTAAATCCACTGCAATACACCTACATGGTTTTTGGCAGGAGAGCAGGATCAAATCAGGCTGCGCATCGACGCAAACTCCCTTCTGCGAAGTTCTGTGGCTGGCTGGGAGTCAGCCAGAGATCTACTTATCTCGGCACGTAGGGAGGCACGTGCAACAGGGCCAGCCTTTCCCCAGTGTAAAATCCGGGCCCTGGATGCCAACACATGGGCTGGGAAGAGAACAAGAGTTATCGGGGAGCTTGGCTCGCAGCTTTTGCGGCGGCAGCCGCCATGCGGCTTAATCTATGCACCATCGGAAGTCAGGGAGGAAAAAAGAATTAAAAATCAACAAAACCCCCCACACAAGGAAGTATGAAGCAAAAACCTAGCTCTAATGGACTTTGGAAGCTGCTCATCTCACCTTCTTCCCAACTTCACCTACTTTAGGAATTTGTTAACTCCTGATGCCGTCAGGGACACCCTCTGCTCTGGCCCAGATTACGCTGTGTTGTTTCTGGAACTGGCGCAGCACCACAGCAGCAGAAGCTGCAGGGAACACAATGAACGCAGACAGAAGCATGACTTTAGTGAAACTCAGATCCTCACCGAGCTACCTGCAGAAGGGACCACAGTCCAGGGGCCCCCGAACACCTCCAGCTGTGCTGCTGCTCCATTCAGGCACGTTTTTCCCAATCAGCCCGAGACCAGTTCGAGAACGCCGCCAGGTCTCTGTATATTCTGCTGAAGGACCAATGCCAGCAACGTACAAAACAGTCACAACACTCAGTGTTAGAATAACACACTGCCATAAGCAAAGTTACTGTAATTCTACTTTTTGTAGGAGTCCCTTGTTTCTTCTGCGGCGCTGGATGAGAACGTCTCGCAAGAGCCACAGAGGAGACAAATGTTTAGGTATGAAAATGTCTGTGTATCCAATAAAGCAGTAATTAGACAAAAGCACTACTCCTACCTGGCTAGACAAGGAAAAATCTTTCCCACGGACATTTTACCATAGGAGTCAGCTCGTTCAATATGGCACAGCAACGGCAAGCGCAGTTAACAACCAGGAGTCTTAACCTTCCTTATTGATACAAAGAGCAGCGGGGCGACTGCAAAATGGGACTATCATGAAACTTAACGACGGTCACAGCACCCATTTCTGTTATCCTTTCATCTCTGCCCCCTTCTGCAAGATCAGACACTGGATTTAGCTGCTTAGATTTAACAGAAAAGGCTGTATTTTCAGAAGGTAAGCAGACCAATTTCAATGGCACAAACTTTGCCCCGGTAAGCTGAGGAGCTATTTTTATCAGAAAGATTAAAGGCAGCTAAAACTTACCCTGACAAAAGGAGTTGCTTAACATCACCGCATCAAAGCGTCAAGAGAAATATAAACAAGGAGGAGAGCAGTTTCTTTCTGCCCAATGTTCAGGCCTGCCACGAGAACCTCGGGTGTGAGCATTTGCAGGCTTGAGCCGAACTGTTCAGCCGGGCCCAACGCAGCGGCTGTGAAAGCAGGTCTCCCTCGCGGCAGCCGCAGCACCCACCGGTGTGGGGCTACCACTGCAATTACAATCCTGTTCAACAGAACAATTCTGTTCAACTCACTGCTCATCCAGGGCAAAAGCCTTAGAGCCATCTCCCCAGGCTCCCCTGATCACAAAGGCCACTTTGCAGGTTGCAACAGAACTTTTCCATTTAAGCCTCAGCACCAGGGAGCAGCTGGTTTAGTTCCAGGAGCAGGCATTTGACAGCAATCACTACTCAAACTATTTGTATCGCCTGCCACAACGCACAGAAACCTTCAGCGATCCTTCAACAAGCAGCATTAACTGCTGGCAACAAACCTAGAAGGGCTTTTCCTAAAAACAACCCTCTCTTTAAGTGCACAAACATTGCCGGCGCACTTGGCAGAGAGGTACTTTTAAAAGCCTGTGGAACACCAGGACGACGACAGAACTCCGTGGACACACTTGTCCAGAATACAACTTGGGGTTTGCCATCCCAGCGGCCACAGACCCCCTGAGCCCTGCAGAACTTTCTGCAGATGCTGGAGTTCACACATCCAGCACCACACAGAGCTCCCCGAGACACACGAGAACTTGCTGAACAGGACGTAATTAAGACTGAAGCATTCCAGAACAGCCCAAGTGAACTTCAAAAAAGAAAGAAGAAAAGAAAAAAAAAAAACAACAAAATAAGACACTGCTCCAAACACCTCTGACTGGCTACCAGGAGAGTCTAAAATGTCTAGCTGAAGAATTAAAGAAAAACAGTATTTATCCTGAGTTACAAAGAGCATTTCGCAGCAACTTGTGTATCAGCCCTCCACATATTCCAGTGCTTCCACAAAAGGGATTAACGCGGCTCAATCACAAAACCTCGCCTAGACATTCCCTGACAATTCTTACTCGATACTGTTTCTTTCTCGCTTGTTTCATTTATTTGCAGGCTGAGAAGAATAGATTTCCATAAAAAACTCCTGAAGGACCGAAGCATCTGTAAACTGTTGCCAAATGCAGATTGAGCAAGACGAAAAAACCCACAGAATTTATCAGCTCAATTATAGTAATATTTTTTTCAGCCGATGAAAACACAGCAGGCATAGCATGATTAACTTATCACTATCCCTTCCACAAGATTCATTAATCTCTGAAAGCAAAAATTCAAGTTCAATACACTTCGTGCTCTTCTGAAACCACTCTTTCAGGGATTGAAACAGTCGGAACAGCGGGAGAGGCCGGTCCAGGCACACATGCTCTTGTGCACACACGTGTGTACTTACAATGGGCACACGCTGGCTGGAAACGAGACATTTTGATGCGTTTTATTATCTACAAACCTATCACAACTGAAGAAAAAGGCACGCCAGAGACACTACACGATACAGACAAGTCTCAGTGGCTGCCAGGCTGCCGGGCATTTCGGCATACAAGCAACCCCACAACTTCAATTATTATCTGCAAATCGTTTGGGGTCTAAAAGAAAAATGCTTGGAACAGTTTAAACCAAATGCCTTAAAACCCTGGTCACAGGTTGGGAGGGAAAAAAAAGCACAAAGTATTAACTGAAGGGTAGAACTAGATGGTCTTCAAGGTCCTTTCCAATCCAAATCATTCTACGACTAAGAAGCTATTAAGGAGTTTCTATTTCGTAGTGTGTCGCACACAGGGGCACAGCGAAAGAGCCTGTATAGGGCTATTAGTTGTGGGTAATCTGTGGGGTTTAAGGAGTAGATAGAAACCTCGACTACCCTTCCAAGAAGGCACCTTCAGCTTTAAGCTGAACGAGGGTAGATTTAGATTCGGTATCCGGGAGAAATTCCTTCCTTTGACGGTAGTGAGGCCCTGACACACGCTGCCGAGAGAAGCTGTGGTTGCCCCATCTCTGGAAGTGTCCAAGGCCAGGCTGGACGGAGCTTGGAGCAACCTGGTCTAGCGGAAGGTGTTCCCCATGGCAGGGGATGGAACAAGATGGACTTTAAGGTCCCTTCCAACCCGAACCATTCCACGATTGTACGATAAGCAGGACGGTCGGTGCTTCCCATGCCTGGCCCTTCTCCTTCCCTACCCGCACCCCACTCACCTGTGCACCCCCATCACCCAAACCGAGGCACTAAAAACGAAGATGATGGAGGAAAAGAAGGGAAACTCAACTCAAAAAACGTCTCTTTCCAACCGCTATTTATAGCCGGGACGGTACTTGGCGTACGGGTCCCGCCCGGTAACTTCGACTGCAGGAGGCCCAACCCACCCCCGCCAGGAACCGCGGCAGGGCGGGCGGTCCCCCCAGGCCCCCCCCTCCGGCGGGGCGGTAGGGACGGGGGGGGTGTGTGGGGGAGAACCGCCGTAGAGCCCCACCCGAGCCACCCCCGCGGCCTTACCTGTGCTATCGCTGGCGGAGAAGCCCGGCGAGTTGAGCTTGGCTCGCTTGGGGTTGGGCGGCCCGTCGAGTAAGTTCTCCGCCATGGTGGCCGAAGCGGCGGAGCCGGTGATCGTTGTCAAGGGGTGCCCGGGGGGGGCCGAGCTCGCTGTCCCCGCTCCTCCGCCGCACGGGAACCCAACAGCGCCGCTCAGTGCCCGGCCGGCCGCCCCCGCTCCCCCATGCCGGGCCGCCGCAGGCCGCAGGGAGGAGGGCTCGGGGCGGGGAGCGAAGGGCCCAG
>VZTF01003408.1:607950-758065 GCA_013397755.1 Cnemophilus loriae | reverse complement strand
CCCCCACACAGAGTCCCCTCTCTGACTCCCCTCAGATGTCTCAGTGCCCCCCTAACAGTGTCCAAGTCTCCCCATGGTCCCCCCTTCCCCTCTCAGTCCTTTCAGAGTCACCCCCACAATCTCCCCTTTTAGTCCTACCACGGATGGCTCAATGCCCCCTCACAGTCTTTTCTCCCCTCATACTCCTCAGAGCCCCCACCCCAGTCTCTCCACTCAATCCCACCATGGATGTCCCCTCTCAGTCTCTCGCTCAGTCCCCCTCAGTTTTCCCTCTCAGACTCCCATCAGTCCCCTCACTGTTACATTTCCACTCTGCCTTCCCAATCTCACGATGGATGTCCCCTCTCAGTGCCCCCCTCACAGCCATCCCCCTCACAGTCTCCCTTCTCAGTTTCCCCTCAGTCACCCCTCAACTTCCCCTCTCAGTCCCACACAGATGTCCTCTCTCAATGTCCCTCTCAGAGTGTCCCCTCTCAGTTTCCTCTCAGTCACCCCCTGCAGTTTCCCCTCTCAATCCCACTGTTGACATTCCCTCACAACATCCCCTCCCAAGCTCCCCCTCACTGCCCCCATTTTGCCCCATGCCCTCAGAGCAGCCACACAGGAGGGCATATTTCCCATTGGAGCTGACCCGTTCTCAGGCACCAGCATCAAACCCAGCCTCACTTTACAAACACTTTCTGCTCTGTCTAGACAGACTTCCCCAGCCCAAAACAGGTTTAGAAGACTGGAGCTCATAAACTTCCACGGATTTCCATACTGGTTCTCAACCTGAGAATCAGGTCATATAAGCCCTGGTGATGTGTGTGGCAGCAGAGCTCCTTGTACCCGAACTGGTTGCTTGGGGCTGTTTTCATCGCGTTCATGTTGGAATGTCCTCCAAGGGCAGCCACAATGGGAGGAGAGGCTGGAGAAGGGCTGGACACAATTCTAAGGATGTGTTGACGAGCGCCATAAGTTGAGATGGATTCAACAGCAATAATTTATTGATTTAAAGGAGATCTATAATGACAGATTCCTTTGCAAAGAGTAAGTCTGCCTTTTGTTTACTGCAAAACTCGAATTCATTACATTTACTTCTACATTTACATGAATTTCATTACATTTACTTGCAAATTCTGTATTTATTTACATGGTGCCTGTCCTTGCTGAGGTCTGGCTGTAATCACATGGAGGTCTCTGACAGGCCTCTGCTTCTATCACTGTATTACTCATTAGTTACACAAGTAAGGCCTCTCTGGTTATGCCTGCTTTAATTTCCTTCAAAAGCAGTGAGTTCCCATCTGTTTCAGGATGTTTCAGTGTGGGACAGGGTTCAGTGTCTCACAGTGCCTCTAGATGTGAAAGCAACAGCTCTTGTCCAGCAGCATTTTACTGTGACATAAGGCATTTATCCCAGTTTACGCTAAAGGAAAATGTTTTGCTGTGGGAGGAGAGGGGTGTGAGTCAGGTCAGACTGCCAGGGACAGCTGGGGACAGCCGGGGACAGCAGTGTCTTTTTCTGGCTCCTGCTTCGACTTTTTAACAAGTTTGGTTGGTGTATTTTGAACTGCATCTTGGATCACTCTCTGTGCTTGCCTTGTCCTTTACAGCCTGGGCAACCTGAGCTAGTGGAAGGTGTCCCTGCCCATGGCAGCGGAGTGCAATGAGCTGGTGTTTAAAGTCCCTCAAACCCAAACCAGTCTGTGGTTCTACAATTACATCACTTATGGATTTGCTGGAGTGGCTGACACCAGGAGCCCTCCACAGCACTTTGCTCCCCTCATGACCCCCTTCCCTGCCGCTGCACTAACTCTGCAGCTCCAGGGTGAAGTCAGGATGGACATTTACCACTGCGGACAGATCCTGAGTGGTCCCACAGCTACTGCCTGAGTCCAGAGGATGTTCCTGCTGCCTGGTGCTGGGCAACACACCCACGTTTACACCAGTACTGCAGCCCTGACCACACAGCCACTGAGCCAGGGGCCCTGACAGCCCCAGCACTGTGACAGGAGCTGCTGTGTCGGTGCCTCTGAGGGAAATGCCGTGTACCCACTGTCGGGAATGGGGAGAAGAGCAGAGGACACATGGAGGCCATGATTACCTGGGAGAGCTCCTCTGTCTGTACAGCAAATGCCAGGCTTGCCACATCGCTCAAGTCAGAGCGGGGCTGCGAGTCCCAGGACCAGAGTGGGAGGGAAATGAGGTGCTTTGGAAGGAGGGAATCCTTTACCCCAGGCAGTAGGGGCAGAGGAGGAGGATCCTACTGCCGCTGTGTCCTGCAGCTTCTCTGTGCTGCAATGTCCCTTTAGGATGGCCCCAGTTGCTCCTGGCATGGGATCAGGACAGCACTGGGTTAATGGCAGGAGGGAGAGGAAGACCTTGGCTGTTATGCACTGCCCCTGGAAAGAGGGTTATGATTGAATACCCTGAAGGCCTAAGAGTAGGCTGGGGTACCACAGTCCTTTGGTATCAGTATTGCAAGACTTGGCCTCACCCACTGGTAATGCCAAACATGGAACAAGCTCAAACAGAGTAGGAGGATTTAATGAAAAGAAACTCTTTGAAAGACACTATATATCAAATACTCCAGTATTCCCAGTCTGGATCCCAGTGCATGGTTCCCTGCTCCCCAGCTGATGGCTAAGCCCTTGAAAGGATTCCTGAGGCCTTCATCTGCACTGCTCAGGAGGGAGGGTGAAGCAGGTGCTTAATGGATAACTCCTTTATTCAGGGACTAGTTCCAAGAGAAATTGCATAATAAAATCTGCACTGCTGCAGCCCATCGCCAGACTTCCTGTCTCCAGAACTAAGCTGCTTAAAGACACAGTTCCTGAGATCCTACCTTCCTTCCCCACCCAAAACATGGAAGTATCATTTCTATAGCTTGTGACCTCAAAACCTTACAGCCAAACAATTAGCAGTGTTTGAATAACTTCTGAGGAGCTCTGCCTTGTAACTTTTAGTCACTGTGGCACCATCAGAGCAGTTCTCATTGGGAATGGGAGTCTCTTTTTCCTGGTGATGTTGTGTCCTAGCACCTGGTGGCCTTACCATCCCCATGTGCTGCCAAAGCTGTCCCAGGATAGAAGAAAAGCCCAGAGCCTGTTGCCTCCTCTCCTCCCAGCTGCTGCAGAAGGTGCTGCCTGTTCTTTCTCCAGGCACGTCTGGTTACACACACCCTGCCCTCATGGGATTGTGGAGCAACTTTGTGTGAAATAACTGTTGTTTCTGGCTTCTGATTTTCATTGTGTGTGTGAATTCTGTTGTGTTCAGGAAATGGTGGTAACCCGGGGACCGCAATCACAGCACTGTTTTGTGTTTAGCTGTGTGTCTGTGAACTTCTGCAAACCCTTGGCTCCTTGGGCTACAGAGCCTGACACACGTCCCAAAGGGTCTCCTTGCTTCATTTCATGCAAAAAGAGTATTTGCAGGTGGCTAAACATGTTCTGTGGGTGCCATCCTGTCATCTGTTGCTGTCAAGGACTAGTCAGATCTGATTCTGCTCTCCTTTTCAGTACGTGTTCATTAATGTAAAGCCATTTCCTACCTACTTGTTGGATAGAGTCTAGTGCGGACTGGATGCAGACTTGGACTTTTCTGTGAATTCGTCAAAATCCTGCCCATCATCTATCAGGACCCTGTAACTGATGTGGAGGAATCCCCCAAGTAATAGGTAAGGCTGTCTCACCAAAGAGTGTAGCACGAGAGTAGCAGTTCAGGAAAAACAGAGTCTTCTGTCATCAGTATAGTTGAATCTGTCACTCTGAGGGGTCCTTCTTTCTTAAGTCCCAAATGTGAAGCCTTTTTGCTGCAGTTGCCTGTAACTTTGCCATGCCTCACAAACTATTAAGAAAAATCTGTATAAATCTTTGTGCTCTCACTCTGGGTTGCTGCTCGACAAATCTCAGACTTTGTCTGAGACACAACAGTCCATTTGCTTTATTTTTAAAGTCAAACTGCTACGAAAAATGTCAGTCTTTGGACTTTGCTACGTTATGGTTTCTCATCTCTCTGACACCAGCTTGCAACCTGCCCCACAGTCAGTCTGAAAATCATATTTCTATCCATAAAATAGTAATCTGGATAATCTGGGCAAGTTTTGTGTCTGCCAGCTCCCTTTTAGCAGTTGCAATTAGTGGTTTATGGGTGGTTTCAGCCAACATGGGCCAAAATAAAGACACAGAGCATTTTTTCCCTTGCAGATTATGGTGAAAGATCCCTTTCCTGGGCACAGAGAAAGGCAGGATGCCCATAGATACACTCTGGCCACTTGAGATGGGAAGATTTCAGAGTTTCCCACCTCCCTGCTTTGTCCCCCAGTTAAAGATGTGGCCTTCCCATTGCACCATCAGTAGGAGAAGGCATTCACAAGCTCTTCAGGTGCTGCCACTCACAGCTTGGCATGAGCTGAATCCCAGATGCACAGCATCCAAGCTTGGGTGCTGAGCTGTGAGTTCTGGTGTGAGCACTGCTCACACTCCCCCCTGCCAAATTCACCATGGGCTCCACCTCTTGCCTGAAACTGTATTTTGGAGCAAGACATCCTTCCCAGCAGGGCTGGTGCTTCCCTCCATTCATTCTGTCCCCTTCACACAGCTCAGAGCAGTGGCCCGTCAGCATCTTCTGAGGGATTGGGTGATTGCTCATCCCTTGAAGGTGTCTCCAGACTCCTCCCATCCCATTTCTGTCCTCTGCTCATTCCACCGTGGCATCACAGAGACAAGATCTTCCAGTACCTACAGGGAACTTAGAGGAAGGATGAGGCAATTTACAAGAGCATATAGTGACAGGACAAGGGTGAATGGATTCAAATTGAGAGTAGGTTTATCTTAGATATTAGGAAAAAATTCTTCCCTGTGAGGGTGGTGAGGCCTTGGCACAGGTTGCCCAGAGAAGCTGTGGCTGCCCCTGGATCCCTGGAAGTGTCCAAGGCCAGGTTGGACAGGGCTTGGAGCACCCTGGGCTAGTGGAAGGTGCCTTCTGTCCATGGCAGAAGGGTAGAATGAGATGAGGTTTAAGGTCCCTTCCAAACAAAACTATTCTAGGATTCTGTACTCAAGGGCTCAGCACTTTTGACCACACTAAGCATTGCTCCTTTCAATTCAATGCCATCCAAGCATTTATTAACCTACTTGGACACACTGCATATGTCTTTTGTGGAAGGAATTCATTACTATAAATCCATTACTATAAATCTCATAGTTCTTTTGCTTTTCTGTCTCTGCGTATAGCTTGCGTGTTTGTCTAAGTAGTAGCAATGCTCACAGCAATGAAGTGACTTCATGTAAGTGTCTGGGATGACATCTGGAAGCACCCTCCTTGCGTTCTGGCTGACAGTCCTGATTTTTTGCTCCAGCAAAATCTGGTGTTCCCAAGAAAACTCTGGCCAAGCTCACAGTCTCACCACCATCCTGTTAGTCACCTGTGTGCAAAACTCTGCTGAGCCACTGTCAAGCCAGGCCATGGGGACACTGGTGGCATTTTTCCCCGCTCTGCCATTGTCCTGGTTGGTGGAGGCAGCCACAACAGTACAGCTCTGCAATTCCTCCTGCTCCGTTCCGCCTTGCCTGTCCCTCTGCCTCTTCTCCTCTTGGTATCAGTCACAGCTTTAGTGCAAGACTTGGTTATCTCAAGGAGCTTCATTCCTGCGAAATTCTCTGTACCTTCTCAGTGTTAATCCTGGCTCCCACACCAGCCTTTAAGCTTTTTGCTGTGGTTTCAACTCCTCACAACTCTTGAAAAACTTTATTTTTCATCAGAGACTCTGCTGAACTCCCATAGTTATCCAGAGAGCAACCCCAAGCTCTTCTGCTGTGTCAGCCTCTCCATATCTGCTGAGTTAAAAGCCAGCTGTGAAATGTTTTAGATTTAGGTGGCAGACAGGTCCCTCACCCTCTGCATTAGGCTCCAAGAGTTAACTCTGCCCAAGTTCTTGGAGAATGGTACAGACTCAAGTGGCTGCCCTGTCCTTGCTCTGGCACTGCCATGTGCAATCATAGAATCATGGAATGGTTTGGGTGGGAAGGGACCTTAAAGACCGTTTGTTCCAGCCCTGTGCCATGGCCAGGGACACCTTCCACTATCGCAGGCTGCTCCAAGCCCCATCCAGCCTGGCCTTAAACACTTCCAGGGATCCAGGGGCAGCCACAGCTTCTCTGGGCACCCTGTGCCAGGGCCTCCCCACCCTCCCAGGGAAGAATTTCTGCTTGCGGACTGTGCGTTCCTCCCATGGAGGAAAGGGCCCCCAGCGGCGACTAGGAAGCCTTTCTGGGCTGGGTCTTGGAAATCTGTCCTGCTGAACCAGTTCCAATTTGTATGAAATTCTTCAATATTCATCAGGGCAGGGAGGGCATTGAGCTGGGTTGACAAGGGGAATACATTAACTGCCTGTTTGTGCCTCCAGTCTCGCTCTCCCCCCACCACAAAGAGTTCTTTCCTTGTTTTGGGTAAAAAAAGGGCAACTTCCACAGGAGCTCGAAGCTCAATGCTCTCTGGTTTGGGACCAGTAGAAAGGGGGACTTGCCCAGCCCCACACTGCCCCACGACTTGGATGATGATGACTCTTTTCACCCTTTTTCTACCTGATAACATGTTTGTGGAAAACTTTGCCTTCTGCAGGTAACTCTGGTGTGTTCAGGGCTTCAGTGAGTACTAAGAAAACCCCCTGAAGTTTCAGCTTTCAGAATTTGGAAAGCACCAAAACCTTCTTGTTTGTTAATTGACAATGAAAGCACTTAATTTCCCTGCTGTGTGAGCAAAACTTTAAAAAGCTTTTAGCTTTTAACTTTAAAAAACTTTAAAGCTTTAAAAAGCTTTAAACAGCTTTTACCTCCAAAACTGGGAAAATAAAGGGAGTAAGAAAGGACAAAATGACTAAAACACACCAATCCCCTCACCTTCCCCTCAGCAAATTTTTCACATATATGATTCAAACCAAATTCCTTATTTTTTCTTGTTATGGCAACAACCAGTTCAAAGGCTCCACTATTTTTCCAGCCCTGTGGTTCTCTCAGACAGCTCCTTGGGCACAGCCTGGCTCTCAAGCATCCCAGCTGGATGCATCTTGCATCCCTCCTATCTTGCAGCTTGTTTCAGCTGCCTGAATCATACCTGGTGCTTCCTGGGTGCCCAGCACAGAGCCAAACCCAAACCTTTCCCGGTGACTCAGTCCAGGGTTTCTCCCAAACACAACATAAGGGCTTTAGCTGGAAAACCTCTTTTCAGCATTAATCACCTTTCACTGTAAGTTTGCACGAGCTCCTAAATAATGGGCTCAGGTGAAAGTAGGACTAACTATTGCCATTATGGCTTCTAGCTCACAGAAACATGGAATGACAGACTGGTTTGGAAGGGACTTTAAAGACCATCCTGTTCCACCCCTCTGCCATGGGCAGGGACACCTTCCACTATCCCAGGTTGCTCCAAGCCTCGTCTAACCTGGCCTTCCCAGGGAAGGGACAGCCACAGCTTCCCTGGTTAACTTGTTCAGATTAAGGGGATCAGAGCAGGGCAGCAAAGTGACTGTGGTGGTGCTGATAATCAGCACAGGAAAAACTGGGATCATTTCCTCTGGAAAACCTGTGAGAGAACAATTCCAATGAGGTGCTCTACTCTGTTGCTTTCAAGGTTATCAAAGAAATGATCACACCCCCCCAGCTGTGGTGTCCCATTCTGTGACATTAATGGCAGGGAAATTTAAAGCCAAAGGAATCTCTTGGCACAGGATGTAATTTGCCTGGGGAAATTAGTTTCAAAAAGGATCAGAAAGTTAAATACTATTGCAGAGCTTAAATGAAGGCAAATAATTTTATAGCCAAAATAATATTTCTCTATGATAAATTATGTAGAAGGCGAGAGTAATAAAATGTGATGCTTCAGGGAATAACACAATCCCTGTAAAGGTCAGGAAGCTCTTTTAATGTACCTGCACATCAGTCCAGATGCATTTTAATTTGTTTGGGTTTTGCATCCTTGATTGGACATGATACCCTTGCCTGAAGTTTCTCAAGGCCAAACACCTCATTGGGTGGACAGAGAAACCTTCCCCAGCTCTCTCAGGATATTGCTCCATCCTTTGAAGCATGAGGCAGATGATCTCTGTTACCCTCCTGTCCCATTCCTGCAAGACTTGACACACTGCAAGGTCTTGGTGGCATCTCACTCTGTGACCTGTGACTCCATGATTTTGCTGTTACAATGCTGTCTCTAATTATATCAGGATTAACTTTTCACCCCAAGCTGTCCGCCTTGGGCATGATGCTTAATTCCTGTGGCGTGGAGTTTCATGGCTTGGCTGTCGATGTGCTCTGTGCTTCGGTCTTGGATCATCCGAGGTCACTTAACTTCCTGTCTTAAGCCAACAGCACATTAGGTGTTAAGATGAGAAATTCCCTTTTTTCCTGCTTTTCTTCCACCCCATATCAGCTTATCCCAGCCTTGTGCTTTGCAGGGAAGTGGAGCCAGATCAGCTCTAAATCACCCAGCCTGGAGGTCCCATCATTGTCATCCTGGAGCAGGGCCTGACAAACTACTGCACCTCATCTCAATGCCCCAGCTCCTCCACATCCAGTGTAGGGTCACATCTATTAAATCAGCCCATCTGGCCCCTCTGCCAGGTCAGCTCCACTCCCCATGGCCCAAGCCCACATCTTCCTGCTTGCCCAAAGGCTTCTCAGCTGCATTCCAGGTTCCTCTGTCATCCATGCAAGATGACACTTGGTGCTCATTTAGGGCAATTTACCAGGCTGGTTTGAATATGAGAGCTCTGAAATTTATTTCACACTTGTGAAACAAACCCAGACCCAACTTTTTCACAACGGCTGTCAGTGATGTTCGCAGCATCCTGAAATGCTCGGGTGGAATTTGCGTGTGAGCTTTGTAGAATGACCGTCTGGGAGAGAGCAAATATGGGAGAATTTGAGCTAGGAAAGGCAATTTTTACATTATTGAAGTGTTAAAACATGACAGAGCTGTTACCTCAAATCTGTATTATAAAAGTACCCAAAGACTTGATAAAATACAGGATTTTCATAGAATCACAGTCTGGTTTAGGATGGAAGGGATCGTAAAGCCCATCTTGTTCCACCCCTGCCATGGGCAGGGACACCTTCCACTATCCCAGGTTGTTCCAAGCCCTGTCCAGCCTGGCCTTGGACACTTCCAGGGATCCAGGGGCAGCCACAGCTTCTCTGGGCACCCTGTGCCAGGGCCTCCCCACCCTCGCAGGGAAGAATTTCTCCCCAGTATCCCATCTAACTTGGCAGTGGGAAGCCTTGTCCTGTCACTCCAGGCCCTTGTCTAAAGTCCCTTTCCAGCTCTCTTGGAGCCCCTTTAGGCACTGGAAGGTGCATAATACAGATCATAACACACAATACAGATACCTGAGACTTCTTCAAAGAAGTACCCAGTAACCACTGCAGTCGTTACATGGTCCTGGTCTCCCCCTAGCCTGACGGAAGGAGGATGATCCAGGCACCCTGAGCCCTCTCCCTCCCCAGCTGGCACAGGACACTGAGCTTTCAGACCAGATGATCTCAAAGCACTTCGACAAGGCAAGAAATCCTCGTGGCTACACCTCTCAACTCCCTGCTTGAAGGCTGAGCCCTTCCTCCCAGTTGCTGAATTAAAGCCGTGTGGTTGAAATGAGCTAATTTTGCTTGAAAGGCTGCAAGCCCCGGTGCAGGCACCGCTCCCCTCGCACGCTGTCGCAGTACGCAGCCACCGTTGCTGCAAGAGAGCCGCGACTCATTTCAAGGTTGAATTTGTCCAGCTTCAGTCCCTGGGATATTTACATCTCTGGAAATAATCTGGGGATGCTGCAGTCCGTTATAGCGGAGCTGTTGCAGATCTCTGGGCAAGTGCTTTGGTTTTAACACTGCCATGTCCCTACATACACCCTTCTCTGTATTCTGTATTTTTTTCAAGATTAAGGAAAACAGATTTTATTTTCAAGCTTTTCTTTGCAATTGCAAGGACCAGATACTCTTTTTAAATGACAAGAGATGAGAATCTCGTGCATTCGCATGACCCCAATGGTTTCAAAAACTCCTTTAACTAAACCATTGCCCAGATTTTACCAAAGACACGTGGGGCTGATGTACGTGAGGGCCACTGACACCCAGCACGGAACACATGAGCCCTAAAGTACCTAAAATTATCTCATGTTGGCTTTTGAAGATATGTCTCCACTCTCCATTCAGAATGACAACTTTTGGCAACAACAAGAAAACAGAAATGACAGATGGTAACAAAATCTGGTACACAAACATGACAGTAGGCAATATAATGAACATTTCACCCACTCCTTCATTTATGCTAATCGGTGCTTTTGAGCAACCGGAATTGTTCTGCCAGACAGCCGTGGATCTGAAGCACGGCACAGCAAATCTCAGAGGGCCACCAACCTGAAACCAGGGTAAAACCCCACCAGGCGACTCACCGTGAATGAAATTAAAGCATCACTAAACTGCAACCCTGAAAAAATCCCCCCACTCTTAAAAAGCACATCGACCTCTCCTCCTGCCCTGAAATTCCTGCCCTTAAAACACCACATCCACAAAACAGAGGCAGTTCGGTTTTCCCGCTACCCAAAGCTTCACCGAAATTCAGAGGAACCAGCAGAAATGAGGAGTAGCAGCCTTGCAGTCAATGTGAATTGTGCTAAATAAATGTATTTGTTACGGCAACAAAAATTTCCTTCGGAAAGGGCTTTTCTCCCAGACTCAGCTCTCTGGGATGGACTCCGTCCCTGCGGGAAAACGGTTACTCTTCCCTTTGAAGCCCACTTATCTCACGCTGACATTCTCAGCGGAAGGTGCTATGTCACCCACAAACCTCCTTTTATTTCCTATAAAAATGTAAATCAGCCTATTTCTTCCCCCAACAACCTTACGTAATGAGCAGTGTCCTCGCTCAATCATTTTGGAGATATTCTTTAGCCTCTATTTTATGCAGGAATCTGTAAGACTGAAACCATTCCTCCCCTTCCTTCCCTGATCTTTCAGTGCTTGCTCCTTTGCCTGCTGATGCAAAGCTCTGTGGCCATTCCTGGTGTGGGCAGCACCTAAAAACATCTCAGAGGGAAACAGCAACACCCTCATATTCTCCCAAGGGTATAAAATAAGTTTTCCCACAAGTAAATTGCCAGTGCTTTCAGGAAAAAAGGGGCAACCTTGAGCACTTGCCCTCAGAGCCAGCTGGATGTGTAATTGTACAAATCTGTGTATATTTGTAATTATAAATGAGGCTGGTCCTCCATGATCAAAATTTCAAGACACTGCCCTTTACAGAACCCAATTTTCCTTTGCTTACAGCACTGTCACACATTACCTATGACAGATGAAATGCTGTCTTCTGGAGGCAGAATCACAGTGAAAACACAAAAAAAATAGTGAATTTTGGTCAAAACATTTCAGTTGCTTTTGAAGGCAAAAAACCCCATGGACTTGGTGGGTTTCCAATAACCAGGTCTGCAAATCCTACACTCGGCCCCAGGAGAAGGGGCTGGAGATAATCTTTGTGGCAGCGATTCATCTTATAGAACCAGAGATCTCCCACTGTCCTCATAAAGATCCACCCAGAATTCTCTGACCTGGGGAAAACTTCACTTCTCCTGCTTTCTGTCTTATTCACTTGTCATTTCCTGCCCCGGATGAAGCATCCCAGCCTGTTTAGTTGTTCCTTGGGTGAAAGCTACTCCATTTCTTTAACTATCCTTGATGCCCACCTCCCCCTGTTCTAGACCATCTCTGTAAAGCCACATACCAATTTTGAGTCAAGGGGATCTCAGCACATGGAGCAGCTGGAGCAGAATCCCACCATGGATGGAGGCATGCCAGACCAGGGTTTCCTGTTCTCCTCTCCGCTTCAGTCTCAATCATTCCTAAAAATAATGCCCCAACCAACTTCTAGACTTGAAATGCTGGAGAAGTGCTGACCAGTAGGGCTGGGGTCTTCCAAAAACCCCCACACTGCAACCCCTGGGTGCTTTCAGAGCCTTTTTATAGAAGAGTTTGGGATGGAAGGGACCTTAAAGCTCATCTCGTTCCACCCCCTGCCATGGCCAGGGACACCTTCCACTATCCCAGGCTGCTCCAAGCCCCATCCAGCCTGGCCTTGGACACTTGCAGGGATCCAGGGGCAGCCACAGCTTCTCTGGGCACCTGGTGCCAGGGCCTCACCACTCTCACAGGGAAAAATTCCTTCCCAATATCCCATCCAACCCTGTTCTCTGGCAGTGGGAAGCCATTCCCCCTTGTCCTGTCCCTCCATCCCTTGTCCCAAGTCCCTCTCCAGCTCTCCTGGAGCCCCTTTAGGCCCTGGAAGGGGCTCTGAGGTGTCCCTGGAGCCTTCTCTTCTCCAGGTGAACCCCCCCAGCTCTCCCAGCCTGGCTCCAGAGCAGAGGGGCTCCAGCCCTCAGAGCATCTCTGTGCCCTCCTCTGGACTCATTTCAGCAGCTCCACATCCTTCTGATGCTGGTGCTCCAGAACTGGAGGCAGCTCTGCAGGTGGGATCTCATCTGGATCCCTCCCTCACCTGCTACCCATGCTGTGGGAAGAGCCCAGGATAAGGCTGGCTTTCTGGGCTGCCTCTTCAATCCATAGTAACCTGCTAAAAGATAAGCAAATCCTCATATATTTTTTTGGTTTTAGGTTTTTTTTCAAGGCTTTACACACACAGGCTTCCAATCTCCTACCACCCATACTCCCCCTTTCCTCTGCCTAATTTCAGAGTAAGGAAGCCACATACAGTGTTCCTTCCCTCCAGGACGTGGTGAACCGGCTGGCAGGTTGTCTGATGAGAAGGAATCTGCCCCAGGACACCGTGAAGAGGTGGGAGCTTCTGCCTGTTGTTTGTCACGGAAAAGGGAAGACGCCTGAGTTCAGCTGCTACTGAAACCAGGAATGCCAGCTCAAAACCAGGAACGCCAGCTCAAAACCAGGAGCACCAGCTTGGGACGATGCTGCTCTGATGCTGCTGTGGCTGAAGGAGGCTCAACCCCACATCCTCGGCCACCCAGGTGCGTTCACAGGGGTCCCACAGCCGGGGGTCCCTGCGTGCCCCGGAGCCGCCTGGCCATGGGATGTGCTGGTGGATGGTCTGGCTTGCTTTGCTGAAGCCTGGGCCAGGACCCTCGACAGCCTCCAGCTCTGCCGGGGCCGTCCCCACGTCCCCAGAGGGTTTTGCCCGCTCACTGGACACGCTCAAAGTTCACGGTGCTATAAATACCCGGGCACAGGGCTGCCAGCGGAGCCGGCCGGCGCGGGGGGGCTGCTAAAACCCAACGGGCTTTCGTTGCAATTAACCCTGTGTGTGCACGAGTCCCCTCTGTGCGGTTTGAAAAAGAGGAATCCTCCAATTCGAAACGTGTCTAAAGCCAGAAGAGAGCAGCAAACTCCTTCAGTGGGCTGCTTCGTGCCGGGAAGAGCCCTGGGATTGGTACCGGGACTGGAAGGGCACAGGGCACTGGAGGATGTTACAGGGAATGGCTGTCTTGTGGCCGCGCACATCCACGGCTGCTGTGTGACCCCCAGCTTGCGAAGGTCCTTGTGTTGGGGATTCAGTGGTGTGAATCCAGCATGGCTTGTGTCCCCCCATAAAGCAGAGGCTGCCTGTGCACCCCACATTCCCCACAGAGCGTGGCCTCATGCTACACAGCCCCACGCCCTGCCCCACATGGCCCCACAGAGCACAGCCCCACACCCTGCCCTATATGCCCCCCAGCCTGCCCCGTGTCCCCGGCACCACGTGCAGGACTCGTTCCCAGCAGAAGCGCTAAAACGCATCGAAAAACTTGGAGGGCAACAGAAGCGCACTAAATCAGGACAGGCTCCAACTCCGGCTTGGGGACAACCCCAAAACGTGGAGTCCTCAGTGGTGCCAGGTCGCCAGAGGCAGAGCACAGCACATCACCTGCAGGAGGGTGTGAAGCCAAACCGGGGAGACGCCTGTGACCCCACCCAAAGCTGTACAGAGCCCTTTTGTGGTGCCAAGCGTTATCTTTTTAACCATTTCCCTCCCACACCTTACCCTGCCGAGCTGAGGGGAGAGCCAGTCTCTGAGGAAGAGCCTCTTGCCCCTTCTGCCTGTTCAAACCACGGGACACGGGCAGCTCGGAGCGAAAAGAGGACAGGCCAGCAGAGTGGAGCCCCACGGGCTCTGCGCTACCCCCAGCTCCTGCTGAGGCTGGACACAACTCAGTGCATGCACGGCTCAGGGACAACGGCTCAGGGACAACGGCTCAGGACTGAGCAAGGTCCTTGTGACCAAAGGTGATCTCCAGCTCCATCGGGGCCAGGCTGCCTCGAGCACGACGCCGCACACATCCCCATGGCCTCGCAGGCAGGGGGTGACCCTGTCCCGTGCTCTCAGGAATGTCGCGGCTGCGAGGGAGCCTTGGCCTTGCTCAGGTCACAGTGCCACCAGAACAACCTCATTTCAGCCTTGGAAATGTCACCTTTTGGGTCCCTTCAGGCCAAGCAAAGGCACATTCATCACCTCGCTCTCCATCATCTCCTCTCCTCCCATCACCACCGCAGCTCCCATGATGCCGAACAGCTCCTTGTTGCAGCTGGATGCCGTGGCTCTTCATGTTTACTTGACCCGAATTTTGGGTTACTCAGGTCATTGCTCCTGATGCCAGCAGGGTCCTGCCCCACAGCTGTGCCCTGTGCCCTGCCCCATTCCCCACATTCCCTGTGCTGCTCTGGGATGTGGCTGCCCCAGAGCTGGTCCCCCCAAGCCCCAGGGCCGCTGTGAGCGGCACTGCCGAACTCTGCGCACGGCGCAGCACCGGAGCAAAGGAGCCGAGCGGATGGCACGAGGGGGAGATAAAGGCTGGGACATGCCAGGCCCTGTGCCCTTGCCAGCCCCTCCTGTCCCCTTGTCCCCAAGGCCACCCTGGCCCCGGCTGCTGGCAGGGCCAAAGGGGAGAACTGCAGGTTTCTGCCTGTCACAGTCCCGTTGCTTTGTGGGGTCTTTCTGGCATCTTCAGTCTTTGGGAAGCATCTTGGGCAATGAAGGGCCTTACAGCATTTACGCCTTTATGCAGCAAGTATAAAAGCAAGAAACTATCTTCTCCCACATGCAGGTAGCACACAGACACCCCAAAACCCATCCAGGAAGAAGGAGAACAGATGTAACACCCAGAACAGGGGTCAGCAGGGAAGGAGGAGTCCTGGGACACGGCCTGGAAGCAGAGAGTGACACATGCTGCAAGACCTCAGCTGGAAGCTCAGCCTGTCACATCTGACTCCCCTTTCCTAATGCCCCTAGGTGCACTTGGCATCAGCACAGCTGTGACAGCCTTTACAGGACCCCACCACCAGCAAACTGGGCACCTTCAGGGCTAAAAACCATTTCAGGGGACCTCTGGGTCAAGGTACCATCCCAGTACCACACCAGCTCCTCTTCTCCCATGGATGTTCCCTTCTCCACAGGCTCCCTGTGACCCCTCTCATCGGAGATGGGATGAGTTCACTAGGCAGAGTTTGGGGGAGCTCCTGGGAGACAAGGAGCTGAATCAGCAGGACCTGTCCCCAGCAGAGCTCTTCATGCCCAGCTGGATTACAGTGGCACCCACAGGTGCAGCTGTGGCTCCTGTGGTATGAATGTGGATGCTGGGGTAGGCACTGTGCAACGGCAGCTCTGCAGGCAGGAGCCAAACGAGGGGGACTTTCCCCTTGTGTTTTCTATGGATTAGAAAGGAAAGTTAAATATTTTCCTCTTTTTCCAGGAGGAGGGATTCAGAGTGCAGCTGGCACAGAGTTAACAAAAAATGCTACTAATACAGGTTTGTACATCACTTGCAATGCCATCAAACCACGGTGCCCTGCGGGGCATATGCCTGAGCTCCCCTCAAAAAACCCACACAAACTCCACACAAAATGCACCCCAAACCACCAACCCACTGCAAATTTGTGTTTTCTCTCCCACTGCCCGGTTTCATCACAACCACAGCACACAGAGGCAACACTTGTCCTGCAGCCACATCTCTGGTTTGCTCATATTTACAATTATTTAGAGGTCCAGCTCCACAGTTTCCAACATTCTCTCTCCTAAACTTCATGACTGCCGGCGCTGGAGGGGAATGGGGCTGGTAACGTGATAGGGATGTTGGCCTCGGACCAGGAGGCTGGATGCAGAGGGTGGAAGGCAGAGGGGTGCCCAGGCTGGGGTGTTATCCAAGCCCCTGCAGGAACGAGGTGTCTTCAGCTTGATGTGAGCTGGCAAGAGCAAGGGGAGGGAAGGAGATCCTCCGTCAGCGGTTTGCTATGCACTGTCCTCCCTGCTCTCCACTGCCCGGACACACGGACTCACCACTGCTGTGGTGGCAGGACACCCATGCCCAGGGCTGCTCATCCCGGGTCCTTTCTCCCTCTCTCAGGCCTGCAAAATTCCATGTTCTGCTTCAGCTTGGTTCCAAACACTTGCCCACAAAGCAGAAATCAACACATCACTGCTTTTCCTGCGCCGCGAGGTGAGCGAGGCGCACGCAGCAGCACCCCATGGCTCACCCCACGTGCTGGGTGTCCACTGATGGAGGTGGCTCCAACACAATGCTGTTGTATAAAAGAGCTGAAGATCTGGGCCCGGACCCTGTCACAGCCCCTAAACCCTCAGGGGGCTCTGGTGCAAGTCTGGGGTTTGCATTGTTCCTTACCCAGGCAGATCCATGGGTTTGCAAACCAACCCGGAAGTAAAGGCTCATTTTCTCAGCTATTTTTCAGTAACATTAAATAAGGACAGAAGCATTGCCTGAGACTGCTCAAGGCACCCAGTGCTGGGACTGCAGGGCAGCTTCCTCCCTGTGAAATGCATCATGTGCCACCACGGGATGCCAGTCCAGGACCTTAGGCTGCAAATGGATGGGGATTGAGGTTTGTTTCAATTGTTTCCATGCTGGTTCTTTGCTTTTAGCAAATCATTCCTAAGATCCTGCCATTCTGCCACATGTTCTACACAATCATTTCCCATCTCCCAGCTTGGACACATCCTTTGAAAAAGGACATTCCACCTCCAGAGTGCCCCTGGCACTAACACAGCCTCTCTGCAGGCAGAGCCAGGCTCTTCCCAAAGGCTCCTGCTCGCAGGCACCTCGAGCCAAGCCCGACGTGGTCACTTGTCTTCAAGTGTCGAGTACAAAGCATATGCAGGACAGATGGGTATGAGGTTTATAAGATAATTAAGCATGTTAATGAAGTGCATTTGCATCTAGCTCTTAAATTCCCATAAACTCTGTGAGGCTGGGAAATGAGAATTGCTGCTTAACATCGCAAAGCAACAGAAGTTTAGTTACCAAAAGCAAAGTAGTGATTAATGAATGAGACCCAAAGCTGCTGTGGCCAGGCTGAGCACAGCCCTGCAGGTCCCCTTGGCAGAGCCACGACACACAATGGCCCCCACGCCACTGCAGTGGCCACAGCCATTAACACAAACTGCTGTGGGCTTTGCTGGACTGAAATGTCACGGAACCAGAGAGAGTGGGAGGAAATCACTGCTCCAAAGAAAGATTTGACCCAGAGATGAAGGAAAAGCTCTTTGGTGTGAAAAGGAAAGTCTGTGGCTGGCGCGGGAAGCCAGGTGAGAGCACCCTCTCCATGGGCTGCCCCTGAAGCAGGACCAGGGCAGAGTCCTTTGATGAAGTCTTTGTGATGGCATAGCAGAGAGAGACAGATGGGCATCCCCTGGGCAGAGATGGAGTCCAGGGCTGTGACCCAAACAGAGCTGGAGCAGCCCCGGGAAAACAGGGGAACAGCTTGGATTGGGTATCCCCAGGGAACCCCCAAGGATACCCCAGGGGAACCAGGGCAGGAGTTGGCAGATGTGCTCCACACCCACCTCCCACAGTGCTGGACCTGGGAGGGCACTGGGGTCCTAATGTGTGGCCAAGCCTGGGCCAGAGGTCACCTGAAAGCTCTCACCTCCACAGGAAAGCTGAAATATCACCTCTGGTTAAGCAAGGAGGGCACAAGCCGGGCAGTTTCCAGCCACCCACTGGTCATGGACTGGGAGATGGCTCCAGGTGCTGCAGCATCTCTCCATTATCCCCGAGGTGATGGTGGTTCCTCAGAAGCAGAGACCCTGAGAGCGGCACAGGCGGGCGGTGCAGAACCTGGGACCACCCCTACACCAACAACCTGTGGGGCTGGGTACCACTCATCTTCCCGGCACCCAGGACAATCCTGGAGCACAGAGGAGGAAGAAGCCAGCGGATCCCACAGAGATCCCATTTCTGCAGCATGCCTGAGGTGCCAGATCCCTGGCAGCACCTGTAGATGGGCGACATGAAACAGCCTCTGGGTCGGCCCTGATGTCCCCCACTGTCCAGTTGGGCCGAGCACACCATGGCAGCAGGCCGAGCACCCAAGGCTCACTATGGACAAACACAGCCCAGACCTTCAGGAACTGCTGTGGAACATCTCCCTGAGAGATCTTTGGGCTTTTCTTGTTACACAGTTCCCACATAAATTAACCATGCACAGGGTGGGTATTTCAGGACACCCAGCCTCGATGTAAGACGTGTCCTGACCACAAACCAAAGCACAGAGAGAAAAGAAACTTTAACGTGGGCTTACCCAGGACAAGACAAACAGAAAACAGCAAGTCTGGATTCATTTGAAATACCTTGATCAGATTTATTAAAAACTATCCCTTGGCAGTTGACAATCACCACGATCCACAATCCGAACCTGACTGGACAACATTGGAACAGTTTTCACCTACAGCGGAAAGTAACCTGGCAACACCCCAGCACGGCCAACAAACGCCTAATGGCATTGAACACTGGGCTGGCACTGAGGAGCCCAGGGCAAAAGCTCGCTGTGCTGCCAACTGCACCACAGGTGTTACCGTGTGCTCTGATACTTACCTGGTCTGTGGAAAAAACCCAAATGTTCAGAGTATGGGGGAAAAGAATCAATCGGGACCCAGGGAAACTGGATGCCGCTTCTCTGATTCCAGCAGCTCTTGGTCTGCTGCAGCTGAGGGAGAGCAAGGAAAGGGGAGCTGGACAGTGTGGCTGGACACATTCAGATGCTGTGGCTGCCTGGTGAGAAGGGTTTGGTGCTGCAGGACACAGTGGTGGTGGGTCACTGGTCATCAACAGGCAGCAGGATCCAGATGAAACCTTAACATCTTCCAGGTCAAACCCTGACGGGGAGGAGCTCAGGGCTTCATTAGGGGTTTCATCCCCCAGTGAAACCCGATGAACACACAGTGGGATGCTGACAAGAAACCCCGAGGGAGGTGGGGAGTGTGGGACAGACAGATGGGGAAGAAGCCAGTGGATCCCACAGAGATCCCATTGCCGCAGCATGCCTGAGGTAAACTCCCATGGGGTTTGCTCTTTGGGCCAGATTCTGGTTTAGGAAGTATCAGGGCTCCTCTTCCTGCCCAGCCACTCCTGCTCAGCCAGTCCTTGCTCTGTGGACACTCACTCCAGAATAACTGCCTCACTCCCCTTTCCAAGCAAATTAAGGGGATCTGAATAAGGCACTGGAATTCCAGAGTAAAACATCAACGCTCTCTGCCAATGAGAAACATATTTAAAGTTCATCCCCAGTTTTGGTCAACACGAGCTCCCTGTGGGGAAAGCTCTGCCACAGCCAGCAGTGACCTGTGGTGGCTGCAGAGGTGCTGCCAGTGGCGGCTGCACGGCCCCTTCCCAACGCTTCAGAGCTGGATTAAAACGAGGAAAAATTAGGAAGGAGTTGTCTTCTCACCCGGCACTGCGAACACGAAGGTCATTCACTGCCAACCAACACATCAAAGTGCAGCGGCTCTATGTGACAAATCCCTTCCGTGTTTAAGATGCCTCCTAAATATGCACCTAATCAAAAATTAACTTGGTAGTTTCACGATTATCAAAGAAACATTGTCAAAAGCCAGATCCAAACAAAGAGCTGAAAAACCTATTGCAAACTATTCTTCTTCCAGATCATGCACCAAGGGCTGTGGCTGAAGAGGGGCTGGAGCAAAAATACGAAAGCAAAACAATTTGGAGTTGACATAGTGTATTGTGAATTACTTCTCAGCTTTTCTACATCTAAGAGAGCATGAAATGATCAGCTGTACAGTGGAACAGTTTAATATACAATTGATTACAGAGCCGCAGATAACACGCGTTGGATCTATATACACACAGAGCTTAATATTTCACAGATACAACTTTTTGCCGTCTTGGTTTGTCCACGAAGCACTGGCAGAGTATTTACAGCGAGGCTGCTGCGAGGAAGCCCCGTCCCGCCGCACAGCCCCGGGCGAGGCTGCCCCAGCAGGGGGTGTAAACAGAGCGGTTCTCTCTTTCTGCAAGGGAGGGAGAAGGTGGGGAACACGGGCTGCGCTGGGCAGGAGGGAAAGGAACCAGAGATACCAGGAAAAAATAATGTCCAGCTAACCTGGAGACTTCAAAACACTTCAATTTGCGTTTTTAAATATTTTAACTGGAAGCTGTTCTCAATTAATTTTCAATTCGTAATTCAATAATGTTTCAATGGCATTTTCAGTTGACGCTTTCTATCCATCTATATTTCTATCCATCCCCACATGTTCTTGTGCAAGGACAGGGAGTGCTGAAACCCTGGGTCAGTGCGGGAGCTTCCCAAGGAAGCAGGGGATGCTCGGGGGTCTGTGCCGGCTCCCAGGCCCACTCCTTGCCCTCAGCAAACCAAAGCCAACCCTGGTTTCAGCTGATCACTCCAAAAATAATCTCTCTTGGGCTGTTTGTAAGCAGGCACCACTGCCTGCGATGCCCAGCGATGGCTTTTACAGGGTGTGGACAGAGGGTGGGCAGAACCAACCCCAAACCCCAACCCCAACCCTCATCCCCAGCCCCAGCCCCAGCCGGTCCTGGTTGGACACAGCGCTCTGATTTCCAGCGCAGGCTTTCAGCAACCAGCTGAAATTTGCTCCATGAGAAAAGCAAACCAACAGGCAGGAGAGAAGGTGCATTTCCCAAGGTGTCCCATGGACTGGCTGCACGGAGCAGGCACCAGGATGCTGCCCAGGAGCAAACCTCCCCAGAGCCTGGGGGACAGCTCAGCTGCTGAGGCCGCTGCTGCCCAGGCACCACTATGGGACCTACACGGCAGCTCCTCCACTGGGGCCAGCTCCAGGGGCTCATCCAGCTCCTTCCCAACTGAGCCACCTTTCCCATCATTTACATCCCTGCCTTGTCCCCCTCAGTGCTGAAAGGACCAAAGGGCGAGAAAGGAGGAGTCCGGCCCCTACCACCAGGAAAGACAACGTTTTGTGCTAAGTTAAGAACACTGTTTCATGGAAAGAAGGGGCTTTCCTGAGCAACACAACACCTAAAGCCATCCTGCTGGCCCTGGGGAGTGAGGTGACTTTCCTGAGAGCACAAGGGGGAAGATTGTTTACCTGTTCCTGGGGAACTGGGTGAGGGTGGCCAAGGTCCTTGCCATCTTTGGATACTGCTGCTGCCTCCTTGCAAACCAGAGATACCCACCACTGAGCAGGAAAAATTCCCAAATATTCAGCGCAAAGTTGGAACTGTGTTTTCTTGTCTCAGCAGATGTTGGAGTTTTTAAGGCTCTTGGCTTTAAAGAGTTTATTACTTTGGAAGTTTAAAGCTGTGCTCGCAGTAGGGTGTAACAGGTCTCTGTCTCAGCATATGTATCTCTGAGCATGTATTTCAGAGCACGGGCTCTGAAACCAGAAGAAATTAAACTGGGGAGGGGGTCACTGGTAACTGTGGGCTCCTGGAACATCTGCTGGTGCGGGTGGGACCGTGCCAGTACCTGTGCAGTGGCCAACCCCCGGCTGAGGCAGCGACACAGAGCAGAGCTGGCAGTGCTGCCACCCCCTCCTTTGGACACGATGGAGTGGTACAGCCAGTACCGGAAATAAACCCTAAACACAGCTCTGGGCTCACCTGCTAAAGGCAAAGCTTCTGAGTCACTGAGGAGGCATTTCCCCCCGGGCACACCCACAGATGGACCACATGCCATGTCCTTCCCTGCCCTGAGCTGTATCTCTCAGCACAAATCAATACAAACCATCCTCAATTCCAAACAAATATGGAGCTGATGCACTAAGGTAGAAACAAGTGAGGACATGAGTAACTGAGGGAGAAAAACAAGGAAAAACTTGACAAAGTCACTTTATTTTGACTCACCTGAAGGAGGATTTGAGAATTGATGGCCAAATCAGTGACATGCAAGTGGTGGCACTGGCTTACACCACACACTCCAGCAATGAGCTGGATGACAGATTGGTCAGAGCACCACTGATGAGAGTGGGAACTTAAAATTTTACCAAATGTTCCAAGCCATGACCTTCTCTGCAGTTCTTCAATTCAGTGAACACTGCAATTTCTGGACATGAAAATCGAGTGTGGGCATGGAGATGCTCTAAGGGCTGGAGCCCCTCTGCTCTGGAGCCAGGCTAGGAGAGCTGGGGGTGTTCACCTGCAGAAGAGAAGGCTCCAGGGAGACCTCAGAGCCCCTTCCAGGGCATAAAGGGGCTCCAGGAGAGCTGGAGAGGGACTTGGGACAAGGGATGGAGGGACAGGACACAGGGAATGGCTTCCCACTGCCGGGAAGGGATAGATGGGATATTGGGAAGGAATTGTTCCCTGGGAGGGTGGGGAGGCCCTGGCACAGGGTGCCCAGAGAAGCTGTGGCTGCCCCTGGATCCCTGCAAGTGTCCAAGGCCGGGTTGGACAGGGCTTGGAGCAGCCTGGGGTAGTGGAAGGTGTCCCTGGCCATGGCAGGGGCTGGAACAAGATGAGCTTTAAGGTCCCTTCCAACCCAAACTATTCTGGGACTCCGTGAAATCATTGCAATGAGCCAGAAAATGGGGAGAGAATGGAGCAAACAACGCCAAGGCTGAGACAGGGGAGGCCGACAGCGGCCTCGGGGCCATTCCAGAAGTGTTAAACACCAACGGCTGCTTCCTCACACACTGAGAGGAGGACGTGGAACTCCAGCTCTGGAGCAGGTGTGTGGAAAGGTGCTGGGCACCTGCCTCCAGCTCCTGGCCAGCCTCGGGCTGGGCAGCTGGGTTAGGGCAGCAAACGTTTAGCAGCTACAATAAGGGACCACCAATCTGTTTTGTCCAAACTAATCTTCTCTCTCCCAAGCCAATATTGACTCTCAAAGGTAAGGAGCAAACAGTTCTGTACGTGTTGTACAGCCCAGCCCCTTATCAGGGCTGAGACAGAAGTACAGTTCGCATCAGAAACACTTGAAAAATATTTTCTACAAAATATTTGTATTTTTTTTTCTACCAGAGCTTTACCCAGTGTCTGCAAATCATGTCAAACCTCCTTCCCATGGCACCCTCAAACTGCACCGATGTCAAGACAACACACACTCCACTCCAGTTTTATTTTCTCCTTCAACTTCTACAGAATCTGATGTTTGATTTTAAATGAACTTTTTAAATAAAACAAATGCAATAAGCTCCTGGTGTCTGACTTTCACCAATAAAACTCTCTGGACAGAGTTCAGATGGTGGTGTTAACGCAGATTTTAATAAAAGCAGCCCATTTTAAGGCTCTCTGGTCCCTTGCCCCCAGAAAACACAAATAGCTTGGGAAGCTGAGGTGCTGCTTCACACCTGAGACACCTTCCCCTACAGCACTCCTGGACACACAGACCAGCCCCTGAAACCACCCAACAGCTCATTCCACATTCCCTTCTCCTTGTCTCCCCAATTCCAGACCTGGAAGCACGTTACCATATGGAGCCAAAGCATGGCACTGTGTCCTACCCACAGCTCTGAACTGAAACGCCTTCAGACCACTCAAACAGCTCCAGGGCCTGCAGCAATTGGTGTGTAATGGTTACTAATTCCAACTTTTCCATAAGATTTTGCAGAATCCCACTGCCACCACCAGCACAGTTCAGTCTCAGCAACAGCAAACAGCAAGTCAAGTTTTACCCCAGGAAACAAACCAAGGACTCTAGAGCCTGCAGACAGAACTCAAAAGCAGGAAAACATTGGAGCAAATGACTTTCCTGCCCAAACTGATGTTTCACAAGCAGCCGGTCACGTCTCAGCATTACTCTGAGACTTCAGCTGGCTTTTCACAGCTACCTGGGCATTGGGATGGCAGTGCCATGGCACTGGCTCATCCCTGCACCTCCACCTTGACTGTTCCCACACGCAAATCACTCTGTACTTACAGTCAAACCACCCCTGTGGGATTTCCAGCAACTGGAAAAATCACATCAATAAACAACTGCATTTTTAAATTTAACTCTTAAACTTAACTGCAGGAACGTGCCTCTTCTGCATCTTCTGTCACCACCACGAGGAGGAAGCTGCAGCTGTGACCAGGCAAAATGGACCACGACATCAAAGCAAACACAATCTCCCCTTTCCTCAGGACACAGGGAGGCACCGGCAGTGACAGCAGCACCCGGAGCCGTGACCTCAGCTCAGGTGCTGCCGTGCAATGAGGAAGACACAGATTCCCAAAGGTGAGGAGCAGGGAGGCAACAGCCACCTGTGTGCCCCATCCAGATGGAGCAAACAAGACCACAGCAGGGAAGAAGGGAGAAAACAGGGTCTTTAAACTCGGCAGAAACCCCCCAAGCCAAGACGCAGATTTAAACAGCCAAAGGCATTACAGCCAACCTGAGGCACCCTCAGCCTCTTGAGATGTTGTGACATGAATTAACTGCTCCCTTGCAACACCTTTTACTGTGTTCAGAATGAAAGTTTTAGAAGCAGGTCAGAGTAAACCATTTTAAAAAGCCAAGAACTCTAAAAATGTGGCCTTGTACTCAGGAATAAACTCCTCTTCAGCTAAAGCTGCCATGGGTACAGGGTTTGGTTTGGAGCTTCCTTCAGTTTTGCTCTGGGCACCTCCTTTCTGTGTTAGCCCCAAAGAAGAGTGTCCAAATACTTATGTTTTGTGTAAAGCCCTTGGGGAATCCATCCTTTCCTCTCCTCATTTCGTCACTCCTGGGACACAGCAGAAGCTGCAGCCCGACTGTGGCACTGTCCCACCCCGCTCACTGCTCACGTTACCTCCAGCAAACGGGAATGGCCCCAAAGCCTGGGAAGTAACAGGCAAATCCGTGCTTCTCAGAGTCCTAATGCCAGAAGTTCATCAGTGGGAATGCCATTTACCTGGTTCTCACTGAGAAATCTCTCACAGGAGCAGCAGGGAGGAGAAAGCATTTTGGTGTGTTAGCAGCAGATTAAGAGCTCACCGCCCACAATATTCTGTGCACTCCTTGTCACTCTGCACTTTGGAGCAGGTGCTGCAAGTGGCAGAAGCAACACGTGGCTCACAAACACTCAGCAATTTCCCCAGTCCCTTTCTCTGGACCATTTTTAAATCCCTGCCGTTAAACCACCCTAAAGATTGGAAGCACAGCCACGCAGGGCTTGTCCTCATGGAATAAACCCCTGGGGACCCGGCCAACCCCCCACGTTCACTGACTGCACTGCTGGCACCAACAGCACACACACCACAGGGATTTTAACGGAGTGAACTTTGCCTGTGGCCTCCCACCAGCACACACGTGTCAGGAATTCTGCAGCAGAGCCACACAAGGCTGCTGGAAACGCCCCCAGAGTCATTTTTGTGTCAGAATAAATCTTCAAAAGCGTAAGGGGAGGTGTGAGGGTTCAGCTCACACTGGTTTACAACACAAACAGGTATCTCCTTGCACCTGGAAAATCTCCCCCTCCAAACCATCGAGAACTGAACTTCTTGTTTCGGTTACTACACTGCATTGAGGAGATTTAATCCCTGGCAGCCCCACAGCCCCTGCTGTGGGATTCTTGCTGCCGTCCTGGCAATGAGCAAACGGGGCACCACGGTCACCCAGCAGGACTCTCCCCGGTCCAGAGTTAAGGCAGAGTAACATCACTGGCAGTTCCCAGAGCAGACAACAGCCTTCGATTTCAGAGTCCACCAGTGCTGCTGTTCTCAGTGCCTTTATTTGCTTAGTGCCAACAAAGAGAGACCCTGGTGGGTTTGGGGTTTGGTATTTGGATGTTCCCATAAACCCAACAATACTCCCACAGCCCCACACCACGGCAGCACGGGAGCCTTGTGTACTTTGTAGGCTGGAGGAGTTTGCATCCTGAAGTGCTTGAACAATGAAGAGGAAGGTGCTTTGGGTCTGGGGTCCCATTCCAGCACCTTCTCCCTTCGGGTTTAACCACAGGTTGCCACCCTCTCCCGGGGTGCAGGGCTGGGGCTGGTGGAGGTCTGGTTATTGTGCAGCGTCTCAAGGAGCCGGCACGTCCTGACTGAGCTGTGCCCTTGCACACAGCTGAGCAGGGAGAGAGCAAGGATGGGCAGGGTCTATAAAACCGGGAGAAAGAAGTGACAGGGAGAAAGGCTGGAATGACTCTGAGACAACAATGGAACACTAGAAGGCATGTAAACAATTCTGGATCACGGCAGCTCCTTGACTAGGAAAGGGAATACTGACACATCTCAACTGAACCAAGACCCCTAACAATGGTTTCAGGAATACATTCTTTGGATGCAAGAGGTATTTGCAGAATTACTACCTGAAAGTTGGAAGTTCAACCCACTACGGGGAGGGGGGGAGTTGTAACCTAGGGAGAAGGAAGCTGCTGGAAAACTCTGCACTCAAAACCACCTCACATTGCTGCTCATTGGGAACAGCCTCCAAACAGGGAACAGCAGCTGTGGCACAGGGAGTTGGGGGTGAGGATCCCCTGGTTTGTTGTGTGCTGGCAGGTTGAGCGAAGATGAATTCTGAACAGCTATCAAATGGAATACTGACATGCATAAACAGCAGCTTTGCAGGACCTGTGTGCAGAGTTCTGTTTAACTGAGATCAGAAATCCCACAGACTCACATCTGACAAAGGCTTCAAGGGCTCCGTGCTGGCTCTGGAGTGGAGATGGATCTCCACCAGCTGAACAGGAACTCCACAATGGATATATTTATTACTCATACCCCAAAATCACATGGGGCTAAGAAGAATCAATACATTCTGACTCGAGTTCAGATGGAAAGAGCCCCCAGCACCACGCAGACAGTGCAGCACTGCCCTTCCCCAGCTCTTCCCTGGCTGATCAACTTCTTTAGGGCATAAAAATCCTTTCACTTTATTTGGTGTCAGAAGGAGTTGGCTGAACTAGAATAGCTGAATGGTCAATATGATCCCCAGCAGGGCATCAAACACCAGAGAGGGAGGTGGTGGAAGCATGCAGAGGGCAGACTGGCACAGCCTAAAACCCCAATCCCACAGTTCCCTCTGTGCAAGCAGCTCCTGGGCTCCCGCAGGCCGCTGCTCCCAGGGCCCTGCACGGAGCCATCCGCAGGACTGGGAAATGATTGTGCTTCTCAGCTCACTACAAGGACTCCTTTCCCTATTCCTGCTTTCAGCAGCAGGAAGGGAGCATTCTGTTCTGAGCACTGTGTGTGTGTGCGTGTGTGTGTGCAAAAATCCTGAAAAATACTGTGCAGCACCATTGGTTCAGTCCAGAGGGAAGCTGGGATACTCAACTGTGTTTGGTGGCTTCGGAAGTGTCGCCAGCTTGGAAACAAATATTGCCTAAGGTAACATCCTCACAGTGGTTGGTAGTTCAAAGAGGCTCAAACACTGTCTTATTACTTCTGTTAACCCCATGAACAATTAATTCATCTCTCCCGGTCCCTTCCGCACGCAAAAATTCCCAAACGAAATAAGAAAACCCCAAAAAACCAAACAGGAATAAAATAAATAAATAAATAAAGGCATTCCCAAAACATTTATTTTGCTTCTGTCTTTCTCTCTCTCCAATCAGCTCAGAGACACCGATGACACCTACCTTCGCCCACTGAGCCGCGCACGGAGCCGGGAGCCCTGAACTGCAGCACTCCCGTGGTCTCTCCTCTGCTTCTGGAAACCTGTCCCCAGAGCTGGCACCGTCCCAACCCTCCTTCCATTCCCACGGATCAGTAACTCATTGGCTATATGGAAAAGAAGTGGATCCAAAGCACACGATGGCACATGGAGGCTGCAGAAAGCATCGGGAAAGGAGAACAGAACGACAGCAGCTGTTCCTCCTGCCCTAACTAAAGGCTGAGCCACGGCACAACTCCCCTCCAGCCCGGCCCGAAGCGTGTCACCCCTCGCCCACACATTCTTGTGGTGCGTTACTGGCACTTTATAGCAGTCTCATATGGTAGATACATGCACATGTCTGTGTGTTACATACAAAAGGTCTGATAACAGTAAAACATTGTTCCGAGAGATATAAAAAACCCAAGGAGTTGCATTAGCCAAAAAAAGTGTTTTGTGAGAAACAACAATAAAAATGATATAACCACAGCTTTTCTTTTCTTTAAAATTAGATAAATACCCAAAGCTATGATTTCACTTGGGGCCTCTGTACCTTGACAGGGAGTCCAATGGAGTATATCTGAAGGCACTTAATATCCTCTACTCAGCTGTAAGATGGTTGCACAGGGAGCTGGGGAGCTTGGGATGTGATTTGGGGCATGGAGGAGAGAGATGGATGAAAACAAGCCCTGAAGAGCCATGATCCACACAGCCCCAGGCGCCGAAATGAACACAAACGTACAACCCAGGTGTGGAGAAGGTCTCTCTTGAAAAAGAAAACTGCCAATTGCAAAAGTCTGTGTGTTTCTATGGACAGAGCACTTCATGCAACTCTGACAGTTCATCATACACTCTTAGAGATATTTAGCTTTGTCAGTTCATTGACCTCCTCAGTCCCCGCTTCCTCACAGTCATCCTTCTCCACGGCTTTGCCAAACCTGCACCTCTCCTCTGCCTTCGCCGCGTCTTTCTGGAGCTTCTTGGCGGAAGGAAGGATGTCCTTGGCTTCTGAGTTATCTGTGCCATGGGCTATCTTATCAGAATTCTGTACAGAAGGCACCAGGTTGGCAATCTCATCCGTCGGAGACCGCCCAATGCTGCCATCCACTTGAACCCGAATGTCTGGAGATATGGACAACTGGTGATGCGGCACGATGCCGTTGTCCATGCACTTGGGGTAAAGGTAGGTCTTCATCTGACCCTTCCCCTTCACATTGACCGTCCCCCTGTAGTCAAAGTCATACCCCATCTTGTTGAGGATGCGGTAGCTCTCCTCACTCACCTGGATGCGGCACTCGACGCCGGTGGTGTCCATCCTGCTCGCGATGTTCACAGTGTCCCCCCAGATGTCATACAGCAGCTTGGTGGTGCCGATGACCCCGGCCGTGAGGGGGCCGTGGTTAAAGCCGATCCGGAGCTTGAAATTAAACCACAGCATGTTGTTGTTGAAGTCATCCACCACCCGCATCATTTCTTTGGCAAATTCAAAAAGGGTCTGCAGGTGCCCGTGGGGATGGCTGCTGTCCTGGCACTGCGAGGTGTTCAGCCCCGACGCCGCCATGTAGGTGGCCCCGATGGTTTTGATCTTCTCGATGCTGCTGTAGTGGGGTTTGCTCAGCAGCTCGTCGAAGTCCCCGATGAGCTCGTTCAGGACTCGGTAACACTCCTTGCCACCCTCGTAGTTCTCCTCATAGAACTCGCTGAAGTTCACGATGCTGGCAAAGATCACCCCGCCGCTGTCGTGGTTTTTGGAATAGCTCTGGGACACCTTCAGCTGCTCAGCCACGTGGTACGGGATAATATTCCTCAGCAGCCAGTCAGCCTGATCCCTCATGCTCTGGATCTTGGTGCGGTGCAGGTCGGCCTCCACGTCCCCGTGGTAGTGCAGCCGGTAACTGACCTCGAACTCACGGTTCAGGAACCAGACCAGCAGGAGCAGCAGGAAGGACACCAGAACCACCTCCTGGCCGATCAGCTCCGCCGGCCGCTTCGCGTCGCTCGGCACCGAGCTGTTGCACGGGCTCCTTCTGGAGCTGCACAAAGGGGAGAACACACAGGTGCATTTTAAGTTAGGGCACTGCCATCCCTGCTCCACAGTTAGAAATCCTCTGCTGGAAAAGGAAGTGTGGGAAGTGCAGTTACATACTAAATTATAAAACATGTGTTGAGAACTTCATCTGCTGTTAAGAAAACGCCGAAGAATTAATTTAATTCTTAAACTCACCAAGTACTTCCTTAAACCCACCAAGTATTTCCTTATCATCATGTTCAGTGGCACAGAAGTTGCCCAATCCTGCTTTAAGGACTTCACCAAGGAAACAGTTACCATTATATCTAAATACATAACTAAAAGCACTGCATGTAAATATGTACCTGTACGTGTGTTTAGGTATCTGAGTGCACTGAACATCTGTACGTGGGGGTGTCTGTGAGTTTTGTGGAATTTATCAAGTTTTGTATTTTTTATTACCTCCAATATTCAGAACCAGCTGCTTTACACTTCTGTGCCTTCCCCTTGTGCCCTCACCAATGACCAGGAACCTCTGCCATGTGCCTTTAATGCTACACATGAAGGGCTTGGAAGAAGACAACCCTGTAAAGGACACGTCATGGAGAATCCCCATGGCAGGAGGTTGGAACTGGATGAGCTTTAAGGTCCTTCTGACCCAACCCAGTCTGTGGTTCTATGAACTGCATGGAAGGGGGGAACATGGGCTGACATCTTTTCTATGATAAAACCACTTCAGCACTTCATGGTGGAGACAGAAAGTTTCTCAAAGTGCCAAGATTACATAAAATAATCAAAAATTCCTGTCTGCCATGGATTGGGAGCAATATTGCAGATCCTTCCGACAGTTCGCTGCCTGCCTGTGCAGATTATGAGGCGCTGATGGAGCATCTGCCAGTGCCAAACCACCCTGAACGAGGAGACATCTGCACTCCCCAATCTCAACTTTCTGCAGAGATGCAAAGACACGAATTGAATCTGAGAAGGCCCCACCTATGCAATCCCAGAAGCAAAGGCTAAACGCAGACAGCTTGGCACGAAGTCATTCCTGCAGGGATCCAACCGCATTTTTTGGATAAAATTATGCCAAAGCTTAAGATTTGATATGAGCAGACACGCGCTGAAGTTTTTCAAGTTAAGAGATGGTTTGAAAAGGAAAAGCATCACATCAACCTTTCTCCTGGAGAGCCAGAGAAGAATCCATACTCAGCACCTGCCTGCATTTCTCTGGGAAGGAAGGAAGGGATTAAAACCCAGAGCACAACTGGAGCAACAGCTCAAGGAAAGAAGGCTGAATTTGTTACTGTAACATACGAAAACATTTCTCAGTTCATTTCGTTGCTTCATGTCCATGAGGGACAGACTTCCACTTTGGAAATATTTTAGAACTGAACTTACAGGCACAGTTTCTTTTGCTGAGTTTCATTCTCAAATGCTTGATTGACAGAAAAGTGTGATGAAACAAAACCACAGCACAGCTGTGAGACAGATGAACGAGCCCCATATCCAAAAGCATTTCTCTGTGCCACAGTCTCTGTATCTATTCACTTTTTTACAGAAAGCCTATGGGGAAAAAAGCTTCCTGTGAGTGAAATATTTACAATACAGAGCGTGCAGGTTGAATTTCAGATGAAAGATAGGACAGATTACATTGGAAATCACTTCTTTTGTTTTCTACCATAAATATACTTCTTTCAGGAGAAGTTAAGGTATATTCATTTTATTCCCTCTTCACAAGGGGACCACGGGAGGAGGAGATATGCCAGCTCCAAGTAGGGCCACACCAACAGGTTCCTGTAATTGCTGTACCAAGACACTTCTTCCTCCCTTATTCTCAACAGAACCTCTGTTACGAACCTGTTTATTTCCTCCCTTGAAACACAAGTCAGAGACAAAGACAAAGACATGGTTTAGAGGTGGCCTTGGCTGGGTTAATGATTGGACTCGATGATCCTTGTTGGTCCCTTTCAACTCAGGATATTCTGTGATTCCCTGATCTTGGAGGTCTTTTCCAGCCTAAATGATTCCATAATTAAAGACTAGAAGGGAACAATTCCTGAAATACAATCCTTGCTATCTATTTTGAAGGTGACAAAATGCCCTCCCAGCTTGATGGGCTTATAAAACAAAATGAGGGGAGGGTAGGTAAGAGAAAAGATCTTGGAAAATAAGAAGAGGTGGGGAAAAGTGAGGAAGGAATCTGGATTAAGGAGCACAATTCAGGTTGTTCTCTGAATCTGAGTTCATTATTTCAAACATCTTGTGGGCGAAAGGATCTGAGCAATGACTGTGTTACTGCTCTGAGAGTATGAGCTTGATCCAGGTAATCCCCTCTAACATCAGACACTCCTGCCACAGGGATTTATTTAAGTCATTAAAGGCTTTTTATTTACAGTCTGTTGTACAAAACACTCCCCAAAGTACTTTAACTCCTCTTCAGTGAATGAGGCAAGCACCACAAATGTTCCATCAGGAACAGTGGAAGGCAGGATCTGCCTTTAGAGAAGGAGCTGCTGCCTCCCATTCCCCATTCCCCATTCCCCGAGCACCAGCACCTGGGAGCTCTCCATGATCTGCTCAGCGTGGCCTGCCCTCGTTGGCCACGTGGGCTCCAGCCCTGAGATCTGCACGTGCAGGGAGTGACTCACTGTGCACCGACCTTTCATTAACGGGGAATGGGGAGGGATCCCAAAAACAAGCTGCAGTGGCTTCTCCAGAGCAGGCATTTTCATCCCGACGTGCATCAGTACGAAAGCCCTGATCCCAGCCTGAAGGAGAGAGTGACTGCACGGTCCTCATTTGGAAGTCCAGCCTGTGGATGTTGCAGTGACCAGGACACAGGACCTACAGGACTGTAAATCACCTCCCCCAGGCAGAAGCCACGACTTGGAGTCACCCTTAGGAATGAAAAGAAGAAAAACTCCCCCACACCTCCAACAGAAAGGATCATTTCTCAATTCTACTTTTCATGAGGTGCTGCAGCAGAAAACTGATTTTAAAAATAATTCAAATTGAAATCTTGAGCTGGCAATGTTTCTTTAACTCAGACTGGTGAAATGCTGCCTGGCACAGCCCCCTCACTATTAACTTGGCACCTCCATCCAGGCTGTGAACATGGAACAAGTGAGACTCCGGAGATAGAATCTCCTTTGGCTTCATCACAATCATAAAGATAATGGCTCCCCACTCACAGAGCTTTTTGGAAAGCTGGTTTGCTTCTGAGCCAGTAACCCCTGTTTGGATTTGGACACCTTGCTCTATTGAGAGAGGATGCCTCTGCCTGCTAAACCTGAGAGAGGAATGCAGGGGAGGAAGGGTGTGGAAAAGGGGATCAAACTGCTGCTTTCCACGAAAAACGAGCAGCGGCTGCCTACAAACCCCTCCCTACAACCAGGTGATTTCAGCCTCCACTCAAGTGGCCGACTGCTGTTCCCCCTTGAGCAGCCACACTGGAAAGTGACACATCCCACCTGCTCTGAGGTGAGGAAGGAATGAAAACGGGAAGTATTCCCTGCTTAAAAGACAAGGTTCATGGTCGTATCCTTTGGGCTGAAGAACTGGGCTGCCTGGAAAACAAACTCCGTATTTTTATTCATAGACAGTCCAGAGATGATTCATTACCATTACTACTGTCTCTCTTTCCAGGCAACATTAATATTATCTCTATTCTTGATCAAGGAACGGGAACAACCTCATTAAAGGCAAACCATAAGCTTGTCTAGCCCTCTTAGAACACAGGAAAGCTTTTGTGGTGAGTGGAGTAAGCAAGGAACCTGATTTATTTAATTCTGGCAGAAAGGTGCAGCAAAAAATTTTGTTAGGCTAAGAGAGTTTCACCTTTTTGTTAGTCCATCACCAGAAAAAAGGGGAAATTCTGTACTCTAAAAACGTGGTATGCAATAATGTACAGCAAAAGAGCCCTGAAAAAAGAAGCCAAATTCTGTTTAATGGTAGAAACAGAATAGGATTAACTTCCAGTTCTCTCTTTTAATTTTCAATACTTGTTAATGTACAAGTTTGGGCAGGGTCAGGTCAGGGCAGCTGGACTGAAGGCCAGTGCTGAGCAGAACTGGCACATGGGTCTCTTCCCCAGCTGAAGGAGCACAGACAGCATCCTAATAAAAAGTGAAAAATGAAGTTCAGAAATGTTCAGTGAGTGAGATATTTTGCTCACTGCCTTACTTGGCCTTTAGGTCACAAGCCAAACTTTGCAAAGGAGGCAAAGCCTCACTCCACAGCTGCTCACAAGAGACACCTCCATGGTTTGGCCCTCAGCAACTCTCACCTTCACCTGCCATGAGTTAGAAGTTACAGATTTATGGAAGAAAAATATCTGCAGGAAAACAATGCCTGACAGGTGATCTTTCCACAGATTTCTGTCACTGAGGGGAAGACCCAGTTGTCAATGATTTAAGGCAGGATGAGTTATTGATCAGTGATTAGCTGCTGGCCAGGAGCCTGCTGAGCTGCTGGGGAAGAGGTTTGCAATTCTGAGCAGCACAAAAGCTTCACGAACTAAAAATGAGGATCAAAACAGTAAGGATCCAAACCCAGGCTGATCCTAAGACACTGCTGGAGTGATCACCACACTTAATGTTTACAAAAAAACCCCAGAACAACCCCTCTATTCTTTTGGCTTTAAATTTCCATTCTGCATTCAATGAACTGGAATTCTGTTACAAAAATGAACTCTCACGAATCAAAACCAAGAAAAAGGTAAACCCATGTATGAAAAGCCAAAGCTCAAACTGTAACCAAAAAAACTCCAATCGAACCCCAACACTGTAGTAAGTGCTGAGTCCTTGGTGAAGAAATACCCAAAGAAACACAGTTCTCATCCCTCTGTACTAAACCCCACGTGTTTTCTGAACTACCACAGCATTTGTGCAGATGAGAGTTATTAAGAAAGAATTTTGTTTTGACACATCCTCCCAAGAAAAGCAACATGCTCCTGAAAACCCCTTTTAGATGCATTACTGAGTCACACACCCACAGCTCAGTCAAACCCAACACGGCCAAAACACTGCCCCCAAATCTGCAATGAGCAAACACAGACTTGTCTAATACCAAAGACCAGTAAAAACACTTCAAAATGGCATTGCAAAAACTGGCAACAAACCCATGAGAAACTCAACACTGAAATCACCAGAGTGAATCTCTAACACGTTTATTTTAAGGGGCCATTAATAACCAAGGAAGGGATTTTTGTTTGCTTTGAAAGGCTGGGGGCTAAAATTTCCTTTGCTCTCAGTTTTATGACTCCCTGCTCTGCCCAGGCGAGGTGACAGCCAGGCCCAGACTGTCACACCCCATCCTGGGAAGGCAGCTGGCTGCACATGCAGCTTCTCCAGAGGAAGCTCCTCTACACCAGGGAATTCTCACCTGCCCAGCTGTGAGAGCATCCAACTCACACCGCTTCTGAATGGTGCAAATCAGCCAAGGAAATCAAATAAACAGCTCGTGCTGGACAGATAATGCTCTAAAAACTGCTGCTACTGGAAAAACAGATGCTGTTTTAAATAGCTCCTCCATAGTTCTATTTCCTAGAAATCCAATTTAAGGAGAAAATATCATTATACAACTCTGTGACTGCAGCACCAGCCCTGATGAGTTTTGGTCGTACCCAAGTCATCTGTAAAGGAAATTACTTGAGGAGCTTAAACACAACTTGCTGAATCAATTTGTTGAATTCCCAAGTTATTACTGTGGATGCAAAGTTTTGCTACATATAATTCACTGAAAATGTTTTTATCCCTAAATATAAAGATGGCAATTTTATAGAAAGCTTACCTAAAGTTCTGTGCCAAATCTAGATGAGGAGTTTCCGTGGAGCTGAAATGAAAAAAGCAGTGATTTCAGAGGGAAAGTTAAAGCAATAAACAAACTGTCCTGCAGCATTTCAGACAGAATTTTCAACTTCTCTATTGCACAGACCAATAACTGCACTGCAGACCTGATCAGCTGCACACAAACTTTGTCTGAACATGACTTCTCTGCTCGGAGGAAGGAACCAGCCAGAGATGCAAATCCCTGTAAAGGGAAGCTGGAACTTCATGATGCCTGGAACAAGTAATTGTTAAACAATCCCATCTGACCTGGGAAATGGGGAAAAGCAATCCCAGAATTCTAAGACTCCGTTATGCCTTCATCTTATGTGTGCACACAGCACAAAGATTTTAAAAATAAAACACAAAAAGACAAACCCCAACATCTTCAAACAAAACAAAACAAAACAAACCAAACAAAAAACCCCCCAAAACCCTCAAAACCAAAAAAACCCCAAAAGACCCCCCAAAACACCAAACCAAACACAAACAAACCCCAAACAAACAAACAAAAACACCCAACCCCAAAATCCCCAAAACTCTAACAAACACAGAACCTATTTTTGAAGATGCCATTAGAGAAAATACGAAGTTCAAACACTTTTCTTACTTACTTGTATTACAATTTCTCTACTGCAATCAAGTAGCAAGCGAGCATCAAACTCTCAGGATAAGTTACAAATGGAAAATGAAGTAAAACTGCAGAATGGATCTGTCTGTGGCGCAGACAGGGCTGCAATTGCCACTGTGACAAAAACTATTATCAGAACCATGGTAAGAGACAAGCAAAAAGATGATTATTAACAAACTGAAGTAATGGGTTTCACTAGCTAAACCTGTATGACTTTTGTTCAGGATCAATTCTATCAACCACCTTTTCAGACCTGCAGTTGAACAGCTCTATGACCTGAAATATTTGTTTTTGAGGGATGAAATAACAACATATTCTGTGATGTCTGAACCTTGCCCATTAATGGTCACTACTGTTCACACCACAGGTGGAAATACACCATCATTAGTAACATTTATTAAGATAATGGCGTTTCTTAACATTCACAGAGCCCCTTTAGCACTCAGCAAGAGCTGATGCTGTGACCTGACACACCAGCAAGGTCTCCATCTCTCAGCTTTGGAAGAGCCATTCCCAGTCCCTTAATAAAGCTGAAATAAAGGGAAAATCCCCAGTTCTGCGTCTTTCTTTCTGCACAAAGTCTTAGCACAGAGCTTGTCCAGGAGTGTTTCCATTACTCCCCGTGCACAAGGCTCTGCCAGGAACCCCCAGGGAGCTCTGTGCAGACCCGGCCCCGCTGTGGGAGGGAACGAGCTCCAGGAACTCCTGCTGGGGGGAATGAGGGAAGAGCCACCAGGGAATCATGAAAAGGCATCAAGGGTCTGCTCCCCACTAATTCCCCTGGAAAACCAAACCTGGGGTTGAGTTTGGAGCCAGGTGAGGATCGGGCTCTGCTCCCAGGGAACAAGTGACAGCACAAGAGAAAACGGCCTCAAGTTGTGCCAGGGGAGGTTTAGATTGGATATTAGGGGAAAAAAATGTCTTCAGCAAAAGCCCTGGCACGGCTGCCCAGGGCAGTGCTGGAGTCCCCATCCCTGGGGGGATTTAAAAGCCATGTGGATGTGGCACCTGGGGACATGGGTCAGTGGTGGCCTTGGCAGTGCTGCGGGCACAGCTGGACTCGATGCTCTCAGAGGGCTTTTCCAACCTCAAGGATTCTGTGATTCCATGATTCTCAGGGAAGCTGTGGCTGGCTAGTGAAAGCACCAGTGCTACAAAGGGAAAAGCCAAGGGGAGAAAGTCCTTGTGACTGGGAGGGGCCACTCCGTGCTGGGGGACGGAGGACATTGGCTTCACTGGGAACCTGAACCCAATGGGACAAATCCATGAGGAGACAAGGGAGGCTCCAGAACCCAAACACTCCTTTTCTGCACTGAAGCTGGAGAGAACTCCCCTACCCTCCTTGTCCAAGTCCTTTGCAGACAGACAAGAAAGAGATTTTTCTGCAGTCAGTATGATCTAGAAATCATTTGTCAACTGACTCCAGCTCCAGGATTTTTTTTTCCCAGGACTTTCTCCCTTCAACCCTTACAGCCACCTCAAATCACAGACGTGAACAAGTGTAAGGGGTGACTTTTATTCTCCCTTTTTTTTTTAAATATAAATTTGATCAAGATTAAAAGAGACCACTGAAGACACTTAAAAAGGGAATTAAAGCTAAATACTCACTAAAACATGTATCTGCAAATTCTTTTTGGTTTGTTTGGGGTTTTTTTTCATGTTTTTCACCTTATGATTCAGCAGGTGTCTGAAGGAGAGGAACTGACTAATGAGAAGACCTTGCTAAGTCCATCCCAAGAGAGGATCTTAAGCCACTGAGAAGTGCAAGTTGATTATAAAATTTTGCCAATAGGAGTAGAAGGCTGAAAGGACCCCCTTGACTCTCTTGGCAAGAAAACAGCAGGAGAATACTGCAAACAAGTTCTCTTTGCAGAAAATTGTTTATCAGAGGAAAACTGGAAAAACTTAAGGTCATTGCACAGAAACTGCATCATCTTGATTCCTCTGGTTACCGTTCTGCAGAGTCCTCTGAAAAGGCAGGAAACAGAATGGAACTGGGTATTAGATCCCATTAGACCCCATTAAACCTAAACACCTGCCTATGACACTAGCAAATGCATTGAGGAAGGAGGTGGAAGCAGAATATGTGGTTCCTAAGAGCAAAAATAAATCCAGAGGGGTGCTGGGGAACAGTTGGGCTCTCTGGCACCACCAAATACCTGGGAAATTCCTTAATAAAACAGATTTTCAAACTAATGGTGAAAGGCAATTCTGTGGGTCTGTAACTGTGTCCTAGAAACACATCAGGAAGCACAGAGTGTCACACAGAAGAGGGCCCCCTGAAATCCTTCAAAAAAATAAATAATGAAGAAATAAAATCATTAAGGTTGAGATGCTGAAGAAAGCCACGGCAGACAGCAAAATCCTGTGCTGCAGCCCCTTGTTTCCCTGGGGAGAAGCCCAGCTGCGTTCCCCTGCGGGGTGAGGCTCACCTGGTAGGGCACAAGGAGACGTAGAGCAGGATGAGCAGCACTGCTCCCACCACGGTTGCCAGCAGGGATCTCATCCAGGAGCTGAGCTGGCAGAAGTTACAGTACTGCACAATGGTGATGAGAATGGCACAGCACATGAACATGGTGTACTGCAACAGAGAGAGAGAGGGGAGTTAACAGCTGCCCAGGGCCCTGGGCTGGGGAAAGGGGGCACCGGGGAGAAGGGGCCAATTCCGCCTGGATGATGGGCACAAGGAGTGATCCCACGTGAAGATGGACATCTTCCCTTCCAGGAGCAAGAAAACCTTTAGCAGAGATGGTTTGCCACCACTTTCCCTGGATGGAGTTATCACACACCCGTTAATTCAGCGACGCCCAGCACCTCCAGCTTACCTTGGCCAAAAGCTCAGTGCCTCTTCTCATTCCAAAAAAGGAAAAAAAAGGTGAAAATTCACGGCAACCCCCTCTCCACTGCTGGGGTTAGATTCTGCCTGCTTTAAACTGAATATTGAAATTCCAATGCATTGAAAATGCAGAATGAGATTTCACCCACCTGCCTGCTTTTAAAAACACTTCTCTGAGAACCTTCTCACACTGTCCTGTAACAGCCGAACTCAGGCAAGGAAACATCTGCCTCAGTGGCAAAAGGCAGCTTCAGTCACTGGCAACTCACACTTGGTAACACGACCACTTGTGCCGATTTGAAAGGACAAGTTCACATTTTCTGTTCCAAATGCCCCATCTCAAAACCCCTTTACCTTTCCACAGCTTCACTGGATAAAGGAAAGGAAGTGCAGGACAGAAGCACTGCCCAGAGCACCTTCATTTCCCCAGGTACAACTTTACAGTGCTCAAAACTCTCAAGCTGATGTGCCAATTTTGGTTTCCCAAGAGTATTCATGACCATCCAAGCTAACCCAGAGACTCCACACTCGGATTAAGGAGTTCTGGTCTAGCTTCATGCTGTGTTTTGCAGCATGAAATGATCATTCTCTCCCTTTCTCTGTCCCTTTAGGTGTCCTGTGCAGCTGAAGCGCAGACTCTGCAGCCTGGCAGTCCTGTGGCATAACAAACAAGCATGTGATTGAGAGCAGACACAGTGTATGGGAAAAATCCTTACATCATTCACCATTTTTAAACCACAAGCACAGTTGTTGGTTTTTCAAATGACTTTAAAACAGATAAAAGGAATTTCAGAAGTGTCCATAAAAACCCCATAACTTAAACTTACTTTTTTTCCCCCCATTTCAGGTCTCCTACAGTGGCAGAGCACTGGTTCTCACTCCAAGTGATGCCCCAGCATGAAGCCAGCCTGTAGAGGGTCAGGATGTGCTGGATTTTACTATGGATGCATGGCTTTGGAAAGTTTTTTTTTTTTCATGGCTGTTTCTGTTAATTTTCATTTTAATGATTTTATATCCAGGGAGGGTATAAAATGCTATGAATAAAAAAAAAACTTTGCAAAACCATGTCATAGTAAAGGAGGACACTTACCTGACCCTCTATAGATTGACTCCATTTCCTAGAGCTCCGTGAGTGTGGAAACACTGAGCACAAGCCGAGCTGGGACATCTCTTGGAGAGTGAGCCAACCGCCCCATGACTCTGGAGCACCTGCAAGAGGAAAGAAAGCAAAGTTCATTCTCAGTCTGGTGATGAAAATCACCATTTCACTGCTGCTGCCTGAAGTGTTTCGACTCGACCTGAGCTGCTGTACTGGGAACACACTCACAAAGTGGTTCTTCTGACATTGTCTGAAACATTTGGAGAGATGATCAAGGATGGTGATGAATGGGATGGTATCAAAGTCAACGGACAGATTTGAGAGATTTGGAGGTTTTCAGCTCCCTTTCCTTGAGGAAAACATTCCTACAGTTAGTTACTGATAATCATGCACGGGAAACACCCATTAAACAGAATGAACAAAAAAATCAATTTACAGCTTAAAAATTCCTAACTAAAGCTCCAAAAGGTAGAAGCTGCAGAACGATCTTAAGCATGGGATGGAACAGAATGTCAACCACACCCTCCTGTGACTGTGATAACCACGGGATGTGTGTTTGAATCAGCAAGGACCAAAAAATGTGTGGTCACACGTTCCCATGGAACAAACACTTCCCAGCACCCAGGAATAAGCTGTGACAGGAAGAGTGAAGAGGATCTGGTCATTACCTACACCCAGGGCCCTGAAATAGCAAGAGCTTTGTGGAACAGAATTCCCTGAAGATCCTGGAAAGGAAGGATAGCACACTGTGTTGCCTAAGAGAAACCTGCAGAGAAACAATCTTTCATCTCCAGCTTGAGGCCATTTTATTCACAGTTTTTAAGCCTTGCTTTTATGCTACAGTTGGCCTTTAAATTAAACTGTTCTTCCCCCTCCTCACCGCTGCCCATTGCAGGGGGTTGGAACAGGAGGTGCCTTCCAACCAAAACCATTCTGTGATTCTATGAATGTTTAACCCCTTGTTCTCACCTTCTCAGTGCTTTTAATAACAGAGACACCAAATTCCCTATGGACCTCTGCGTCTGGGTTAAATATGCCAGTTTCTTTCCATTCCTTTTCGAAAGGCAGTTATTGCATTCCTTTAACCATTCCCACAGCCCCTGCAATGACCATTTCTAGGTACCAAGTGCTCTCTCCTCTGAGTTCCTTCATCTCACTCTGCAAAGCCAAAACAGCCCTCACTAATACTGATCTCACTGTTGAGGTTCACTGATACAGCTTCTCTGACTCTGAACTCCAAATGCAGCCCAGGATGATAATCCTGAGATAAACCACTTGCATTATCTCAAAAAAATTCCTGCAGAAGTGCTTGGTCTAAAAGGACAAAGGTATGCAAGCAGCAGGAATTTCCAGGTATCCTCTCCTCTTCTGCCTGAGAGTTTTCACCATGACTGTGTTTACATAACAGACCAGGCATTCCATCATCCACAAAGCCCCATCCCTCCAAGGGATCTGTGTCAAACAGCTGTAAAGCAGGAGGGAGGTGGAGGAAGGCAGAAAGCAACAAGCTTTGTCAGCTCGAAATGTCACATTACGGAACGCAGTTCAACAACTTACATGTATATTTGTTTCAAAATCAGAGGTGAAGTGTGAAAACACTGCAAGAGCTGGGAGAGAAACCAGGATTGCACCGAAAAAGTGTCGAGGCAGCCAGCCAGAAATCACCTCCAGGAGACGCTTGGTGCAAGTCATCACCTCCTCCAGGAAGAACGCCATCCTGGAACACAGCAAATCAGGGATCCAGGCGTTAATGGCAGCACAGATGCTCGTACCTCTCATTTACCTGTAATAATACAGCTTCAAATCCATCACTTCGGCTCTGTGAGCAACCAAGGTGCCACAGCACCTGCTGGTGATTCCAGGGAATAATCCAGCCTGGCTGCCAGATGAGCGAATGTTTGCTCTGGTGAGGAGGGGCCGCAAAAGGAGGGAGAGCCTCGGCACGGTGGCTTTGAGGAAGCAAACTGAAAGCCAAACTTCACTTCCTTGGAAGGTTAAGCACAGGGGAGACTCCTCTCCATTCATAAATAAAGCAAGCATGGAGAGGGAAAGCTTTTACAAGTTAAAGTCACTGAAAATAACATCAGGAATGTTTGAGGAGCAGAGCAGCTCCAGCACCCATCACACTGCACCCCAAACCAGTTCTCCCAGTTGCAAGCAGCCCGTGTGCAGGCAGGCTCCGTTCCCTGTCATTAGGGAAGGGGAAGGGGAGCGTGGGCTGCGAGCTGGCAGCCTGGCAGGAGCTGAGCTGGAGGAGCTGAGCCCCTGGGAGGCCAGCTGGCACCCGCCCCGCTCCTGGGAGCACCGCGCGCCCGCCTGGATCCCACCAGCCGCGCGGGAGGCAACGGCTCCCGCCTCGAGCTGCCGAGAAAACCACGGCCCCAGCCTGCGAAGAGCTGAAGGAGCCAACTGGAAGAGCTCTGGAGAGCAGCTTACCGGAGATGCTTCTCAAATGAGAGCAGCTCTAATTGCTAAAATGAGTAAGGGAAGGTAAAAGGATGCTTAATGCTCAAGGGCATTGCATAGAAAACTAGTATTTATCCACAGAAATAAATCCTTGGGATAACTTCCTTCTCAAAGCTCAACATTAGTCACTTGAGAAAAATTGCAACTGCTGTTCAAGTGCCTAATTATTTTTAAGAAGACGTAAAAAGGTGGTGTAACACGGTTAGCTGCATCCAGAACCATTAATGGCATGTGTGGAATTATCAGACTCAGGCCAGGCAGGTAATTCTGGACTACAGAGCCCGAACAACACAGAATCACACCTTTTTTTTTTGGACAGAGATGTTCACAGCCAAAAAAAATCCCAAAAAACGCACATTAAATATGAAATTCCCAGTCTCCAAAGTCACATAAATTACCCCGTATCACCTGTATCTCTAAAAAGAGAAAAGATATCCACTCATTTTTAACCCTGCTGTCTGAAATACAAGGTTTTACGCCTGACACAAACCAAGCCGAATTTAAATTTCTTTATGCCAGTTTGACACTCATTCCACACCTTTACATATAAATTGTTTGTGAATGAGATTTTAATTCTCTGCTCTGGAATTCTGTGACTTGCAACCGCAAGTATTTTGTGAAGCATCAAGAACTCTTCTACAATTGCATGCATTAACATCTGTAAATTATACTTAAATTCATGGAAAAAGAGAAATTTCGGAGGATGGAATACACTGTAATTCATCGGGAGCCCACGAGAGGGTGCTCACAGATTTGCCAGTTCCCAGTTTAAATGACTTCCATTCACACCAAAAATTCTAACTGTATTCCATCGGAAAACAGAATTTCCAGCAAAGCACTGCAATTTAAAAACGCGATACAAGGTATTTCAAAAAAAGCCCTCTAGAGTAAGAACTGGGGTTTCTGAAGGGTTACAGACTGTCAGAACTGTCCCCGTGCTCAGTGGCAGCCCTGTTGTCCAGCACTGAGTACATCTGAAATCATCACCCAACTTTCCATCTCGAAAAATAAAGCCCCATTCCCCAACAGCCGACGGATTGGGATCGGCATCCCCGTGGCTGAGCCGGGAGCAAGGAAAGGAGAAGGGATGCCAGGCCAAGGGCTCCCTGAGAGCTCCAGTCCCAGCGAAGGCAGCCTGGTGCCACCTGTGCCCACGCTCTCCCGGCTCTGCGTGGCTGCCATCCCGGCTGGCACAGACCCCAGCTCCGTGGCACACGCCCAGCGCAGCTCATGTCTCTCACCCCAACCCACACACCAGGGACTCCACGTTTTGCATCTTCCTTTCTGCCAAGCCTCCATGCCAGGACAAATTCCTGTGGGAACTATAGCAACAAATCCACGGGCGAACCCGACGGGTTAATCCCGCCACGAGGACACTGCTTTATTCAGGCAGCTGTGTGTCTCAAAAAGGCCAGGTGCAAATTCCAGGGCAATGCCACGTTTCTCCTGATAATCTTTACCTTCTTGCATTGATTTTTTCGGGATGGGATTTATCGCGGAGCTCCGCGCTCTGGAATTAAACGATGGAATTCTTCTCCTTAACAGTGAATCCAGCCCGATGCTCCCAGCACAGGAAGTCAGGGGTGCATTAAATCCAGACAGCAGTGAGAGCTGCAGACAGATTTAATGGCTACAGGGCAGTATCAGTAAATAATGCAGTGTCAGTGGGCAGCTCAACAGGGCTTAAATGCTAAAGCATCTGAGCTGTTTACACAAGCTGGAGTTCAAATTAGTAACTTTGACATAAATGATTAATGGCTAATGGAGACTGTTACCATCATTCCTGTATTTACTGGCAGTTTAAAATCAATTCCCAGAGTTCAAATCAAAAGCTTCTGGCATAGCAGCAATTTGGTGGGATATTAAATACCAGATGTTAGAAATAAATAAAGGCAAACAGACTACATTGTTTTGCCCAGCATCAACACTCTGTATCAGTCGTGTTAACAGATCTGGTCCATTAAGCTCGAGGGGCAGAAAACAATTTCTGCTCTTGGGCATGAGGAATTTAGGAAGATCCACAGGGTCTTGGCTGAGGACAGATGGGAGGTGGCACCTCAGCAAAGCTGGGAAGGTGAAGCACCAGGAAAAGGGCAGTTCTCTGGTCAGGTAACAGCACAAGTTCCCTCCTACTGTTGGACTGCACTTGCTTTCTTCATCCACGAGACAGTTTTTTTTTTGCTGTCTAGAAAGGTCCTTTTAAATTCATGAATCAACTGAAAGTGCTCCCACCTCTCACACTCTTGAAGAGGGCTCAACACCCACTCTTCTGCCCCGAACTCCTCACCCACAAGCCTTCCCTGAAGCACACTATCAAAAGCAGCATATTTTTTGTAAATAAACTTACTTATATTCAGTTTTACTTGGGGACAAGATGTCAAAATTATCTACTGAACAAAACTTCTGCATTTACACTAATTGGGCAGCTGTCTGTAACCCCTATTCCTGCACAGCCACTCCTCAGACTCCCAAGTGAAATCTCACACATTGTTGTACATTCAATGACAATGATTTTTTTTTAAATACCAGAACTTTAGGATCTCTCACACTTCAGCTGAGCTTGTCAAAGTAGCTACATTTCAAGTGGGCAGGAGGACATTCTTCAGAGAACATTCACAGAGGAGATGACATCTTCCACGTGCTCACAAATGAAGCACCAATTTTTGCGTGCAGCTTTATACAATTAATTTTCGAGTGCCTCTCGTGCTAACAGTGGGATCCTCATCCATAGGTACTCCAATAATTTATTATCAGACACTTCAGAGGAATCAAAACATGCCTCTCCCTCGTAAGCTTTGCTCCATGAGGACTTTTGCTGTTGCAGAATTCAAGTTTGAAGTAGTTTCTCACTGCCCAGGCTGTGACAGTGCTGTGCTCTCCTCTTCCCTCCCACAGCTGCACTGAGGGCTGAGCCACGAGAGCCAAGGGAGCTCTTGCTAGGCTGAGTCCTGGATTTAATTACAATTTAGGCTGATTTAAAGACAGGGTGTTTAGCATCATGATAATGAAAATACAATGTGAAACTTAAGCAAGAATTTTCTGGTCTTAAAATAATCCCTTTTCCTGAAATTCTGGGATTGTGCCCAGCATTGTAGTCCAGTCTCCTCCCCGAAGATATCTCGGTGGTATTCTGTGATTGTCATTTGGGATGACATTTCTGCACAGGAAGTTCTGCACTGTTTCTGTGCATAATGAGTGGTCAGAGGGAGCAGTCCTCACTTGGAAGAGGATTTGAAGAGGAGAAAGATGATTTTCACCTCCCCGCCCAAAGGAACTGTACAGAGTGTGTGCCACAGGTTGTGGAGACCGGGGTGGCCCAGAAGAGCATTTTAGGCATTTACTAGAAAACAAATACACAATATAAATTCAAAACATCCCTGCTGGTTTGAAGGAGAGGACAGGGAAAGGCAGTGGTCACTTACCCCATCCAGGCATTCCCGGTTCCCAAGGTAACCAAGAGAATCTGAGGGGTCTTGAGATCACTGGTCAGGCTGACAGCACAGAGCTGCAGGGAAGCCAAACCCCTGCCCAGCCACTCACAGACAAAACCACTTTGCCAACTCTTGACTGTATAGACTGAAAACAACAATTTTCCTTGTCCTTAAGGAATCCATAAACCACCAATTATAGAGCAGGACTGCAATAAAACATTATGTATCTACCTATAAATATTTCTAACATTATAGTAATATTTTTTATGAATGTACGAAATAAGGCAAAAGCAATGTCCTACAGGGAAAACAAGTGGGGAAAACAACGAATTGAAAAATACTAAAATGAAGTAAGAATTCACCTGTAAAGTGAACACAAATTTTCTCCAAATACACCTGGACAGCAGAAAGCAGCACTTCTGGAAAGTGGTGGTTGAGCTGTTCCCAGCTGAACAAGTTCATGGCCACCAAACTCAGACCACCTGGAAGAGCTGCCTGGGCACATTAAACTGCCTGAAAAACTTCTGCCCCACCCAAACCAAAGCGCAGAAACTTCTGCAAAGGGGAGAATGCATTTCTAATGCAAGAGAGAGGACAGAGCAACAATTAACACAGTTTAGAACAAAATCTCTACCAGTTCAACCCTCTCCCACTACAGCTCTTAACTCTGAATTTCTAGATTTGCTAAAAACTATTCAAATTGCAACAACCAAACACCCGTGCTAAGAAATGCTATCTTTAAGAGCACTGCTTAGATGACTTCTCTCTACTCCACATGCCAGCTTTGATGTAAATCCACTTGCACACATTCATATGCCTAGTGAGGTACAAACTTCCTTCAGTGACTAAAGCATGAATTCAGTATTTTTTACCTCGACTCTGCAAAGTCAAAATAAGAGTGCAAACTGCAATCTCTTGTTTCTTTTGAAACAGCAGCAGAATTGCTTCCAGCTCATAATTACAAAAGCATTTTGACTGATACATTCCTGACAGAGCTGCAGAACTCCAGGAGAGGACATCCATCTGCACACACCACCCTTATCCTGCTGCTGTGCCAAGGAAGTGCAGGGAACGCCGGGATGAGGAGGGCAGGGTGAACTCACTCCCACACGTCCAGACAAACAAACAGCTCATTAACAGCTCGATCACCTGGGTTAATGACAGGTTACACGGGGTATCTGTAGATCACACAGCACACCCAGCAGAGCACAAGCTGCACTGAACAAAGTGCTCTTTGCTCCCCCTGAGCGTGTGAGTAACCCCAGGGATGGAGGAGCTACCACAGCAGTGTCCTCGAAGCCCAGAACACCCAGCACTGGGGGTGACTGGGTGAAAATGGGGAATGAGGAGTTGCTGTTAAAAACCAGGGACCTGTAGCCAAGCCCCCTGAGGGCACAGGAGAGCCTGAGAGGCAGGACAAGGGTTCAGGTGTGGAGTTGGCACCTCTGAGCACGGCCCTGCCAAGTGCCACCCCTTCAGCAGAGACAAACCAGTGCCCCTTCCCTTCAGCAGCAGTGCCTGTTCCCACTGGGGGAAAACACTGGACTCCTGTTACGTGTCAGACACAGAAAACATGAACTATCGCAATGTTAACCCATAGAACTTTAAAAAAAAAATAATTCTGGATAGACACAATGTGCCTTTAGCAATTTCTCTTCTTTCTTTGAGGGCAGCACTGCTCTTTGCATCTCTGATACATGATGTCAGTTTTAACCCCAGAACTGTGTACTTTTATCTTGGAATTTAAAGGAGCGGTTTTTTTGGGTGGGTTTGTTTGCAGGACAGATAGAAGTCTTCTGTTTGAATTCTGACGGTCCTGTGAGGACAGAAGACATACAGTGGCACGTGGCATCCCAAGGAACAGTAAGAGGGGCAGGGATGGGGTGCAGATTCCATTTCCCTAAGTGATCTCTATCAGAGTCACACTTCTGCTGCAATTCCTGTAGCAGAGCTCTCCCTGCACAAGATGTGCCGCGAGCCTTGGCTGCACTGACTTTGTTCTTCAAGTGTTACAGCCTGTCCAAGCGAGTTCCTGGGATGCTGTCAAACAAAATGTTCCCGAGCCAGGCACCACTGCAGCTCTCCCTGCTATTTGCAGACTTTGTTACACTGTCTTTACCTGATGGAGACGACGAGGGACAGCACTTCCAGCAGGATGGCGATGACGAACACCACAACGGCCGCGGGCGGCGGAGGGGACGCGACCATTCCGTGCTTCAGGAAACACGTGATGGAGAGGATGAGGAAGACTGTGGTGGACAGGAACACGTCCAGGAGCGAGCTGAAGGTAGCACTGGCAAAAGTCTTGACTGGAGCATTCCTTATGACCTGTGTGGAACACAGGGATTGAGGGAAGGGATGAAAAGGAATAAATGCTATTCTGCCGAATTCGACTGCATGATGAACAGCAGCTCCTAACAAAGAAAGCAATGAAGAAGTTTTGGCCACTTCACTGATCCAGCATAAGCACTGGTTGGAAACAAGAAGCAGAAGAGGTGGTTTGATGGCTGTCACAGCTCCTTGAGAAGACTGTGTTGAAAAGAAGTATTGGTGGCACAGCCCCCAGGCCTGGGGTGATTTTTACATACTATTATGATACAGAAATAATACAACACGAAAACTGACTATTCTGTGCAAAGAAACAGAAATTTAATAAGTAGAAGATAAGTTATGGCATATTTTCTTCAGTGATTTTAATTTGAAATAATAATAGATTTTACTATAATCTTTTTAGCACTGATGGTTGAGAAAATCCTTCTGACACCACTCCACAGACACAGCTCCCGTGGCAGAATTCACATCTCTCTTTCAGACCAGATTAAAAGCTGTGTAATCCAAATTGATCAGAGCCCAGGACACCAAGTTCTGCTCTTCCATAACCCCTCAGCACACATTCCCATCCCATCATGGCCTGGCCCAGTGCTTGTGCAGCTGTGCTTTGTGCTACCGTGGCCGGTCCTGCTGAAAACCAGATCATGAGCTCCATATACTGGTTTATGAAGGTGAGCCCAGTCCTAGGAGTGTTTGTATCTGCCCGAGAGACCACAGAAAGCAAGTTCCAAAGCAAACCAGAAATTATGTTATCAATGTCACCATGAAGGCGCCCAGTTGGGGCGCTCTGGTTTAATTCAGAAGTTTCTTTTGCTCCTCAGAACACTTCCTGAGCTCAGCAATACTGGGAAACAAATTTGTTCCTCATTTGTACCTCTCTGCAACCTAATAAATCCAGCCAGCATCACTTCAATGCCAAAATTACCTTTTAACCTGAAGGGGTAGCAGAATCCTGTTCATCCACACGTGAAGTCCCATCAATTGAATTAAGGGAAGCAGCACTGTATCCCCAAGTGACAGAGTTAAAGATGCTCTAACAGTGCTAAGTAGTGCCTTCATTTCCAAATGAGAACAGATTAAGGCTCTTGGGAAGCAGAGCTGATTCCAGAGAGGGATCACAACCTGAGCATGCAGCTGGCACTGTATAATCAGAGATGAATTCAGAGGTGCTGGAGGTCACTTTCAGCAGCGTTCACTGTCAGGCCATTAGAGAACCAGGACTGTTGACAAATTTTTTCACTCTCCAAATATTTCATCGTTGTTTTGAACCAGAACTCTGCTAACATTAAACCTTTAACAGGTTTGTGCCCCAGTGCTGCAGAGTTACTAATAGAGAGTGAAAATTTCCACTTTCAGGGAGGTTTATCAAAAATTTTCAAACTATTAGATTGCCACTAACAAAATGCACAGGCCGCATCCCTGCTCTTTCTAGGAATTTCCTACATAGCCACATTAATAGGTCCATCTGTATATGCTTTACTATGTCTGCTTTGCTTCTCTTTCCAATCTTTCCACTGGAAACTATTTGATTTACTATTTTCTGTACAGTTTGCAAATTTTGCAGGCTGTATCCCCCAAGAAGCTTGTCCCTGTTGGTGCTGCAGGAACTTCATGCAGAGGGGTACCACTAAACTACAGTGCTGCAGGATGAGCATGGAGCTCCTGACCAAAGTTAAGAGACTGAACTGCAACACAACTGGGCTTTCCCTTGGTAAAACAGAAGAAATTAAGTTAGGTCTCACCTGGAAATACTGGAAAACAAGCAAATAGGGGTTATTGCTAAGGAGAATGTGACAGCACTGCCCAGAACTGAAAGCAACAAGCAGCAGAAGCAGAAATCCCGCTGCCCTCAGATGCAGGACATATGGGAAGAAAAGAAACCCACACCTAATTTATCCTGATGCAGTTCTGCAGATGGATCACCCAAATCAACAGCTCAGTGCTGCTGGAAGGGAAGGGCCCATTCCCCTTCCTGCTGCCGGACGCTTATCTCGTGCTGGCTCTGGCACTTGCCAACCTCTCCAGAGCTGCTGCTGCTTCAACGCAGCACAAAACAGCCTGAGACAGAAAGAGCCCCAAACAGAAAAACAAACCATGAATATTTCATGCTAGGCCAGTAAACGAACTGCTCACAGCGGGGAAGGCTGAGAAGACCAGAGCCATTAGAACGAGGAGGGAGGAGGAGGAACAAGGAGGGCAGAGCAATTGCCTTTTCTTGGCAGCAATTTTTCAGCCACTGGTGGAAATGCAGCCTCAGTTCTAACTGACACCTAATGTCACTCTAGGTAAATTTGAACTATCTTGCTAGTTCCTATCAGTCAGGCAGGGAAATCCAGTGCTGTGGAAAGCCTGTGATATGATTACCCCCCCAGGGAATTAAGGAGTTTTTAGACTCAGTGCAGAATCCTGAAGAAAACACTGAGTTCCTTACAACTTACTGCTCTTTACAATTCCACAGTATTTTGAGCTGCCTGTATCCGAATGCAGCACACTTATGGAACTAGGACGTTTGAGTTCAGCACAGGTTTGGATTCCACAGGGATAACCATGAGACTGTGACTAAACAAGAATCAAATTCCAAGTTACCACTCTCAGAGTATTTGATGAGAAGACAAGCAGTAATTGGTCCTTTACTTTGGTAAGTGCTGGTCCTTAGCATCTCAGCATGGCTCTGTGGCCACCCTAAAGACTTAAAACATTACCCCGAACATGGAGAAAAGGCAGGTGGGAAGTAATTAGTGTACCTCAGATTTCCAGCCCAAACTCTGGACTAGACGCAGGGCATGGCAGAAGATGCTCCAAGGGCTGGAACTTCTCTGCTCTGATGTCAGGCTTGGAATGCTGGGTGAAGAGAAGGCTCTGGGGACACCTTAGAGCCCCTTCCAGTACCTAAAGGGGCTCCAGGAGAGCTGGAGAGGGACTTTGGATGAGAGCCTGCAGGGACAGGACAAGGGGGAACGGCTTCCCACTGCCAGAGGGCAGGGATAGATGGGATATTGGGAAGGAATTGTTCCCTGGGAGGGTGGGGAGGCCCCGGTACAGGGTGCCCAGAGAAGCTGTGGCTACCCCTGGATCCCTGGAAGTGTCCAAGGCCAGGCTGGATGGGGCTTGGAGCAACCTGGTCTGGTGGAAGGTGTCCCCACCCATGGCACGGGGTAGAATGAGATGAGCTTTAAGGTCCTCCCAACCCAAACCATTCCATAATTCTACAATAAACTGAAAGGAGACTGTTTTCAGAGGCACCAGTACCAAGCAGCAAACCACATTCGACATTTCATGATCCTTGTCATGAAACAACCGCAACAAAACGTGTTAAAAAACCCAAGGACAGACAGCGGCTTAGAGAGATTACAGACAGAAACCAACACCAGTAGAAACACACCTCTTCCTGGTAGCTCGTCCTGTAGGCCATCTCCAAATCCTGATCCAAGAAGTTGAGGCTCAGCTTGTTAATAGGCGGTTTAAAGAAGTAATCTTTCATGAGGCTGAAGAGAGAAGACAAAATCAACATCAGTTTGTTCAGCTGTACCTCCTTCAGGCCCCCCCAGTCTGTGGCTGCCGTTTTTAGGGATGCTGGCACTTGGCTTCGAAGTTCCTGTGGTTTTTCTTCTTTCTTGATCACCAAAGTATCCTCTTACCCACATCACTTGCTCAGTCAAAGGAAATATTTCACAAAAAAAGCTAACTTTTATACTTCCAGGAAGAGTCGAACAAGTCCTTCCAGAAATTTAACAGCTCTAACTGATGAATACAGATAATTGTAACATAAGCCAGCAAATAGTAAAGGTTAATGGCTGCTACAGACACACCACCTCTGGAGACACGTGGCTGTGGGATATTCGTGTCTTGGGTGGAATTCCAAGGCTCAAAGAAAGCCAAGGATGACAAAGGTGACAAATTGTTATGGCAGGAAAAAAAAAAACATTGCCCATTTTAGAAAACAGCAGTTTCTTGTTATTTCAGACACCAAAATAACTCAGTAACTCAACTGGGAACATTCCCTTAATGATCCGGGCTGCAGAGAAGAGATGGAGAGCTAAGATTTACTTCTGAAATGGGAGATTTGGAACGACCAGCACCATCAACAAAGGCAGTGACAACTAATGACACCAGCTCACCAGGGCTAAGGAGCCCAGAGGCAGCATCTACCAGAGGGTGTTTATGCCCTCCTCCACCTCCACCTTTTCCACAGAAGGCGAAAAAAACCCCACAACAACATAAAACAGGCTTTGATCATTAAAAAAGTTGGTTTTATTTCCCACCTTCTGGAAGAAAAAGTAAAAGCTGTTTGAGTTTTGCATTAGCTGTACGAGGTTTATGAATGAAGTTTCCTGATGACAGCTATGGCATTTGATCTGCAAACCTTTTCTCCCCTGAGCAGGTGCCCGGGAGCTGAAGGGACTCGAGAGCACCGGGGGCTTCGTGCCCAGGGTCGCAGAGCAAGGTCACACCTGCTTGTGGCACTTGTGGCTGGCACAGCCCGTCCCCCCTGCTCTGTGCAGCTTCCTAACACACCCCTGCCTGTGAACCACCTCTCGTTTTCAAGCAACTGATTCTCTGTGTTATTTATGGGGAATTGTTTCTAAAATCCCTCCGAATCTAAAATGAGGTGGCTGCTTTCCCAGTGCTATTCCCACCCTGGGAACTGCAGCACCAGAGCCACAGTCAGAGTGGGCAGTTTCAAAGCTGGTGACTCTGAGCGAAAACCAGAGATGCACATGAGGTCAAATTCCAAGCAGATGAAGAAGCTGAAAGAAAGATCCTACAGAGCTTGCCTGTGCCTGAATTCTTTTTTTAAGGGAGTTTGGTTTCGGGGTTATTTTCTGTTTATTTTTATGGAACTCTTGCCTAAGAGGTTTTCTTGGAAGTCCAAGCTCCCCAGCACAAGATGGCATGTGGGAGGCATTTTTTGTTTTTTTAATTGAGATGCAAGACCAACCAAATACACATTCCTAGACTGATGCTAGAGAAGACAAAAGAGACTAAGCATGAATATGGCAGATACTTGGTAACCTTTAAACATTCTGGCCTTGGCCAATACATTAAAAATATCAGGATACTCTGAAGGAATGACAGGATACATTCACTTGAGTCACCCCTCTCTCTTTCATTCTTCCTTCTCTTCATTGCTCACCTTTCTTAGACATTTCTAAGAGCATCTTATAAAAATTTTGAAAGCTTTTGTTGTTTTTTTTCCCTGTAAGTACTGTTGAACCCCCTTTCTTCCTGCAGGGAAGCTCGACGGGGGTGGTGATGGTGCTGCTGTGCTGGTTAAGGATGTGGGAGGAACAGTCCAGCTCCACAGTGCAGCACGAAACAGAAGGTGGAACACGATGGAACCTCGGTGAAGGCAGCATTCCCGGGGCCTTCTCAGCTCCCTGTCAACTCATTCTGTCTCCAAAAGGAAGATCCCACTTGATGAAACAGTCAAGTACATAATCTGCTTCCCAGGAGGCCTCTGCCTCCCAGCACAGGGTGTTCCCCAGATCAAGCAAGACTGGGAAGTGGGAAATGAAAGAAACAAACGAATTTAAAAATAATAAAAAAGTATTTAAACAAGAAACTGCCCCAAGGAGGGGATGAAGGACTGCACAGAACCCAGTTCTGGGGGAGCTTCACACACCCCTGAGATTCTGCTCTGGAAGTCTGAAGAGATCATTGTGAGTAGTGCCCTGGTCAGCACACAAGTACTCGCTTCTTGTACTTCAGAAGGTTTATAACCTAAGGATACCTAATTTTTGTTGGAAACAAAAATCCCCAAACCAAGAATCCTTTGAGGATATCTCCAGTGAAATTAAGTTCAAACATTCTATACTCTTACACGACAGTTTTCTTCTAAAGAACACAATAATGTGCAGGTTACAATGAACATAGCACAGGATTTTTACAGAAGTTAAGCCAGACTCAAAGCTGAAAGTATTCACTGTTTGTCAAATACAGAGAATCAAGATGTAAAAACTGGTAACTTTCATAAAAGGATTCTTTTATAATGTACTAATACAAACATGCCACATTAATAACTGTCTTTATTAATATTATTTTTAAAGAGCACTGGAATTGTGCCAAGGTATCAGCTCCAAGGTGAAATCTTGGCATGCAAAAAACTCTCAGCCACACAGCTGAGCTCAGTATCCCCAGTGTCCAGCACTTCCTCCCAGCTAGCCCCAGGCAGCTTCCTAATGCAGTGTACAGGCTCCTGAATCCCCTCAGGATATGTTTAACCCTTCCCAGCTCTGCAGAAAGCCTGTGGGATTAATTTATGCACTTTATCACCATATCTGGGTTAAGTATTTTCTGTTAACAGGAATTTATATCCAAGTGCCCTGCAGTGGAAATCACTGCTTAGTGCTCAGGGAAGATCACTTGGCTTTTCAACAGCATCAAACCAACACAGCAAAACTCAGTGAAAATGGGGATTCCTGTAAAATGACCACGAGGAAGTTTGGTCTCCTCCCCGAGACACCTCAAATTCCCCATTCGAAGATCCTCATAGATACTGGATTCATCAAGACCAACAATTATGTTTTACAGAAGGGGATCAAGCACATTTTTAAAATGGCTTATTCCATACCATTTCTCATTGAGAAAGGTTGAAAAAAATCAGTGTAAACTGGTAGGCTTAAAGCATTTTGCATAGATCTAATTAATCAGAAGATTATTTTTGGAAAGTTATGTTTACATGAACTGAACTCAGCAGAGAAGTTTCCCCGGCAACAAGAAATGGCCCACTTAATATGGTAATGATGATATTTAATTGGGACCAAAAAAAAGCCAGGCTTTGACTGATCTCAAATCATGGTACTCCTTCCAAATCAGAAAAAACTACCCATTTTGGGAGTGAAGGAGGAAAGCACCAGAACACAAGAACTTGAGCGAGGTATCTTCAGCAGACCAACTGCATAAATTAAGCTACTTCTATAACTTACAGTTTGCAGAGTGCTGGTTACATTTTAAACAAAATTCCTACTTGTTCTGGCTGATTTCTGCCAACATTTGGACATTCCCAATCCGTCTATTTTCTAATATTTGGAAGTATTAGCTAAACCTCAATTCTCAGCCACTAATGACAGACCACACACTGGGAAAAACAATAAAGAACCCTAAATTTTGACTGAAGTTGGCAACAGGGGAAGGATAAACTGAGAAAATCTAGGTAAGAGACTGGAGAGGGACTCCTGTCCCTCCCTCTCACCCCTCCCTGACCAAGTCATGTTTCCATAAAGGTGATGGTGTCCCTGTTCCAAACAGCCAAGTCCATAGGAGCACACAGTTTCAAGGATATTCAGATAAAATACCCTCAATCTGAGTGGAAGCAGTGAAACAAAAATAAAAACAGCCATAAATAATAACAAACTCAAGCAATCTGTTTAGCTGCTCCAGTCAAGTCACAGCCATAATGGAGATATGGTTGTGTGTTGATAAAAATCCCACACTACTAAATTTTGAAGAATATTTCCTCTGCCCAAAATAAGTTTTTTTGTTTGAAACAGAGAGAGAAACTCATTTTACAATATCTAAGTAGACAGTAAGTCCATGAGAATGGACTATTAATTCTGCTTCCAAGCCCAGTATGATTTCATGATTAGTCACATGTTATCAGATGTTTTTCTTTTATTACAAAAAATGTGAGTTTTGTGGTTCAGATTGTATGTTACACCTTAAATTGCAGAGGAAGGTACACACTACGTGCATTAAGAGGACTTCTGATTGTAAAAATGGAGTTCAAGTTCGTGACAAGTGATTTAAAGAGCAATTTCCCTTTCAAAGACTCGACTGAAGGAGGACTGACAGAAGGACCTTTCACCATGGAAGCAATGAAAAAACTGGTTTTACATATTTTAAACAGAAAGTTTCTGGCAGCAGATTTCTACTGTAGTTTAAGCAGAATAAAGACTAAAATCAGAAAACTTACAACATGTTATATGTTGACAACAATTACTGAAATCAGACGAAAAGCACACAAATACTAAAAATATGGGACCCCAGTACTGCCTTCTCAACTTTACAGGGCTTTACACTGCACAGCTCCATTTTCCTTACCTGTCTTCTTTAATCACATCCACAAAGTGGGCATCTGTCTTTTCCCGGATGTTTTTGAACCTCAGAGGGAGCAGAGCTGACTGATCCAGGCTCACCCCGCCCCAGCGCCCTTTCTCCTGCAGCATTTCATACAGCGAGGTTTGGCTGTTGCTGAGCTTCTCCTCCTGGGGAGGACTCAGAAGTCCATTCTGAGTCTTTGGACTGTGTCCTCCTGGAGCCTGGACAACAGAAAGCAAAACACACCCAGGGAACGTCAGTGGTTAAGAGCAGACAGAAGAGGTTGCAAGCAGCAAGAACTGGAAGAAGCTCTTCCCTCAACACCCTGAGCTCCGCCCTGACCACAAACACCAAACTCCACCTGCCTTGAATCCATCCACATTTCCTGTAGATGATCTCCCCCATCTCCTGTGTGCCTATTTAGGTGCCACCTTTGTGCTTTTTATGGACCAACTCAACTAGGAGCAGAAAACAAAGCACATTTTCACACACTCAGTGACAACCAACCACAAGCCCAAATTTCATTCACTCATCTTACTGTTAAAGAGTTTTCTAAAAAGCTTTTTAAATACACATTTAATCTGTGCTGACTCTCCCTGGGTCATGAGACAACTCACTCTGCCAGCCCTTGCTGATCCTTCCCCCGACCACCACGGGCCTGCTGCTTTCCCAGAGGTTCCCCCTCTCCCTTACCTGTGGGAACAGCCCTTTTGTACATCTCATGCTACAACACAAACTCCTGCAAATTAAACTGCATTTCCTTCTCTAAGACATAATTCTTTTTCTGGTTTTCTTTCGCCTTTGTATAAGTTAAGACAGCTTTAATTCTGACAACAGCTTGCTACACGGCTTAGGTACACAGTATCACCAATGCTGCTGTCGTTGGAGAACACAAATTACTTTTAAACAAAAATCATTCTATTTTTGTGGAGCCTGAAGTTCCTTCTTTTACATTTTGTTTGACCTAGACCAATATGTACTGAAGCAATTCCAAAAGAATTAGACAGCTAAGTGTGGTTAGAATGAAAATGAACTGCAGTTAGTCAGGATCACTTTCAAATGCAAACATAGCGCAAACTTGGCATATTTGAGTGTTCATCTCCCCCCCCTCCATATCTCATCACTTATCATGTAGCATTTATCCTCATCCTGAAGCCCACTCATGACAGAAGTTTCTCCATTCCTGCCTGTACAGAAGTGACAAGCTCCTCCAGAAGACTATTCTTGGATGCCACCACAGTGACCATAAATAAATACCATAAATATCATCACCACCCCAACCACGTGCTGAAATATATTACTGACATCGTAAAATCAACTTAGTTAAAGTTAAAAAATATCTGCTTTCTGGCTGCCCATGCAAAATCAATTCCATTTCCTTGTGTGATCTGTCCTGTGAAGCAAAGGAGGCACGTGAACACAAAGAGGTGAAGGGAAAGGTTCAGACACAAGCAGGGAAGATACAAGACTAAGGGGGCAGCAGGAGAACCCTGCACAGGGAAGAGTCAGGAAGCACTTGGGCTTGGCTCCTGTCACAGCCAAGACCTCCAGAGCTAAAGCCATAACAAGGTGTGTTGGAATGGTTCCCTGGAGCCACAGGAAAAGCAGGAGGGAGGTGGGTTGTGCTTCCCCTTCCTCCCTCCCGGGGGGATGCGGGATCCCCACCCTGTGGGCTGCCCCGACGGAGAGCCCGAGAGCCACGTGCTGGGAGCCAGGAGATGGAAGGATTCCCAGTCTGGTCCCTCCTAGCCCTCACAACAGTTGTTCTGGCAGCTTGCAGGTGTTCCCAGCACAGCGACAGCAGCTGAGGAAGGAATAGGAAATGGGGTGGTTTCCTTGGTGTGCTGCCAGTGCTTTGCTGCAGACCATAATCACCAGAAGGGAAAGGGGATTTCAGCCACATATCCCAGCAGGGGCACAGCAAGAGCCCTGAGAGAGAGGGACACTCCTGGAAGGCAGAGGCACAAGAACTTCCCACATAAAAGGTCACCAGGTTCTTTTCTAAGGGAAAACATTGAGCAGCTCCTGAGCAAGTCCTCCTAACATCCCTGCCAGGTTCTCCAGCCCGCCCAGAGGGAAAGAGGCTAAAGAGCATCCCGCAGAGCCAGGGCAAACCCCTCTGGTTCTGAGGTGAGGAGGACCAACAAAGGGAAACCAAACAAACTGACTAACCAGCTGTTAGTGAAGGGCCTTCATTGTTTGGTGGGTTGTTTATTTTTTTAATTTATGCTAAGGATTGTATTTGCTCAGAGCATTTCCCAGAACGACCTGAGGCCTAAAGAAAAACTGAAAGTCATAGTTGTCATCTTTTTTTTCTTCCCCTAGGAAACAATCTTTCTCCTCTTCCTCACCACTCCAGCCACTTGTTACTTGAAAAGCAGTAACCAAGAACCCACAGTTTTTGCTATGATCAGCTCAAATAAAAGATTTAGACTCCTATGCACTGTCTGCTTTCTCTGCTGTTCCTCAAGATCATGTGAAAAATGCAGTGAAAATTTCTCTCTTTCAAAGAAGGTCAGCATGGACTTTCTCTTTAGCTCCTTGGCAAAGGCTCAAATCCCCAAGAAAATTCTTCCCTTCAGTCAGCTCAAGGTTTCTCTGTGCTGTCTCCACTCTGTTAATCTTAACAGGCAGGGATTAGAGTATGAAACTGTTTGTGTAGAAGAAAATCCCTGTTTATTAAATGTTGTTAGCTGCAACGTTACTGGGGCTTCTGAAGGCAACAGATTGTAGGGTTTCCCTGAGAACTTGGAGGCTTGGTGTGGAGTTTCCACTCATCAAGAGACAAGGAAGCTCCAGAGGCTGTTGGGAGCCACGCAAGTCCAAGGATATAATTAAACATCATTAACATTCCCCAAAGACAGGGGACAGAGTGCAGCACGTGGTGTGAGAAGGGAACAGCAGTGGGTAGAGGGAGCTTACGGCTCTTCTTCCCAAGTGAGCTGAGGCTGCAAGGAAGTCTTGGGAATCAAATGCCACAACAACTCTGTGCATGTGGCTGTTCTTTGAGCTTTCAGTTGAACAGGCACCCCAGACTTACTGATAGCCATGACACAGCTCCCATTTTTGGCCGAGCAATAACCGAACCAAAGCCAAGAAGGATGTGCGATTGGGGCTCCACTGGAATTCCTCCAGTGGAATCATAGACCTCTTCCTCAACTCTGTGTACAAACCTCCTCCAAGGAAGGTCAGATGACTTGATGATTCACACACATGAAGCCAGTGCAGCTACAGTAGGAAACAACTTAAACCAGGCAGTTGGTACCTAAAGACAATCCCTTTGCAGTTGGTTCTTGGAGATCCCTGCACGTGGGCAGAGGCCACCTGGAGAAGAAGCATCTCCTGCCCACCATCTTGGCAGCTCAGGCAGATCTCCCACATGTTCTCTGTCTTAGAGATCTCAAGCTGGTTTGAGACAAGTCCCTGCTGGCACCTCCCTCAGGGCTCAAGGGATCAGGATTTCATTCTTTTCTTAGGCTGTTTCCCGGAGCTCTGGCACAGAACTGCTGTGTAACACACCCCTACAGCCCAGTAAGGCAGGCCCTGCTTCTGAGCTTACAGTTTAAGCACAACAGGTCAAGTACAGACAGAGAGGGACAAACGCAGATTAATGTAGTGGCTCGGCAGTGGCAACAGCACTGGCAAGTTTTTCCATCAGCTTTACAGGCGAGAAGAGCTGTAAGACGGACGTGAAGAACAAGATCACTGTCTCAGAGCACGTCTGTGAAGTGATTCTCCCCAAGGAGGGAACACATTCTATTTATTTGAATATGTAACAACCAGGTAATGAGCACTGGTCCCCTGTCTGCATTTAGCTCGACATTCAGAGAGGAGTGAGAGGCGACAGGCAGAGCAGAGAGGCTGCGAAGGCCACGAACAAGACGACAAACAGGCAGCGTCTGGCGTGGCAGAGGAAGTAGGAGGCTTCAGCGAGAATATCTAAGCAACAGGCAAGGAAAGCAAGCGTGGCAGCAGCACGAGGAATATGTAAGAGGCTGTTTCTGTCAGCCAGGAAAGGATGCAAACTGACTTAAAGCTGTGAATTTCGTGCGTGAACAGGAACGACCTCGTCAGAGAGCGGTGATGCAGGAGACGCTGGCAAGACACTGAACTTGTGGTGAGGTGACACAGCCCGCTGGTGTGAGGATGGAGAGTGTGGTAATGCTCCCTGAGCCTCCCTCTTTGGGTGTCATCAGCATAGTTCAAAGAGACCAAATTTCAGGTTCTTCTCAGGATCAAGCTGAGCCCATAAAATTACTAAAAATTTTGAAAATTGGGGCAGGGGGACTCAACTAAATTTTTGAATACAACTCAAAAATCAAAATCAAAATCAGTTCTGCTGCTTAAGAGCTTGGATAAAGGAATAGTGGTGCAAAAATAAGAAAGCTGAGGGAAGCAGAGAAATAAAGGAAAAGAGGGAAGTGAGAAATACTTCAATTACCTTCGTACTGTTTTTATGCTCATCCTGACAACCATTTTGGATAGCTCCTTCATCTATGCTGACATCGCAGTGGGGAGCAAGGGTGGTACTACATGAAGGGCAAGGCTGAAATGAGACAAAAGAATTTTAGCCAGGAATGTTCTGGTGTCCTTGTAGTATGATGCAATTTGTAATTCAGTCCACTTGTATACTTGCAGCACGGTTCAAAGATAAACAAAGCTACAGAATGGGAGGCAGGGAGCAAAATTTGACTGGAACAGAACGCACCATTTCAAAAATAAATCACAGATTTGCTGTTTGCTGAAGCTAAATCTAATCCAGGAAAGCTTCACTAGTGTAAGATCACAGATACACTGTAATCCCTGTGCACAGGCAAAGGACCTCCCCAAGAGGAATAAAACACTCTTTAGTAGGAGAAGTGCAATTTTCCTGTGTAAAACCTGCCTGCAAAGGCATCCAAATGCCATTAGGAGAGAAGACGGCACAAAATGCAGCAAAATCCAGAAAAAGCACGAAAACACCATGATGCATCATGAACAGTCCAGGGAAATGGAAAGCAACAAATCTGAAATGAATAAAGGAAAATGCTTTTTCATACAGAGCCCTAAGACAGGGGAGGGGAGCTCAGGCTATCGTACACTGTCGGAGCCAAACACCCAGCAAATGTCACAGGGAACAAGGAAAGCAAAACCATCAGGATTTGTACTAGTTCCAGGTTGAGCATTGTGGAAGCAACCTAAAATGTTGCACTTGAGCTTTTAAGACAAGCTAATTCCTTCGAGTTAGAATACGATCGTCTTTAGGGGAATTAACCCTGGAATTGTATCTTCCAAGTTCTTCACTCTCTTCTCCAGTGCTGGCAGTGCTCAGGCAGGATCCTGCTCAGAGGGACCCTGAGCCTGAGCCCTCTTGGCAGCTCCTCTGCTCTGGACATGTTCACTGTGACCAGGCTCGCCAAAGTCTGCTACTAAACATCACATCAAGTTTTCCAGCAAGAACTTGAGCCTTTTGTCTCAAACTCAACATTCCATGTTAATTTTATCTGTTTGTTCTGGACAGGTTCAAGCTTCTCCAGTCCAAACCCACAACTCCTGCCTTCAGGTTCACTCCCCATTTCAGAGACCAGCGTGTTAAGTCTTTTCAGAACTTACTTCTCACCTAATGCTCCTTTTACACCTTTGATGTCACACCTGAAAACACCCAGCATGTTTAATTTTCAGATATTTCTCCCAGCCCAGTCTCCCTGTGACATCTAACCATTCACCAATGCCTATCAAAGGCATTTATGAAGGACCTTAAGCCTCCTGAACAGCCAGCAGATCATCCTGTCTGCTGTTCCTCAGGGACACACTCCGGGCTGGGCACTGAAATTACTCTGAGTTTCCTAACCTGGCATCAGATAAGCAATTTACACCCAGTTCTGAACCTGTGCAGTCTGAACAAATACCAACACAGATGAAGAAACTATGGACTATTTGGTTCTCAAATGGTTTCGTTTAAAAATAATCTCTGACTAATTATCACGAATGTCTTGGCCACTTGGTGGAAAGCATTATTAGACGGCCTAAAAAATAAACAGGCAGTGGGCTACCAAGCCTTACTAACTAACCCTCTAGGAGTTAGATTTAGATTTATCCATGGCAAAAGTCAGGTAATGGTGACAAAAACCAAATACCTCTAACAAAAAATGAAGAAACCACTCCCTGTTTGATCCTGTTAATAAATCAGCAAGACCACCTCAAACACTCAGCTCCTGGGGTTAAGCCAGAAGACAAAGGGCTTGGAAAAGCAGCCTGACCTTTGAAAAGAGGCAGAAGTTCCTCTGACTTTCCCCATGTGTTCAAGTCAACATCATTAACTTCGTTCTCTATTGCAGGCATTCACAGGCTCCGTGCGCTGTGACCTCAGTGCCATGAATAAAACATTAATGCACTTCCAGCAAACACCAAGACAAGCAAAGGACTTTCTGTTTTCATACCAAGCAATCATTAAAACATTTTTACAACAGCTTATGATTCCCTGTCAAGTGAGGCATGTCATAAAAGATGATAGGGAAGATAAACTGATACCAAAACCACTTAGGCGGGGTAGAGTGTTTTCATTCAAAAAACCACCTGCTATTATAGATTTCCTCAGAGTTTTTACCCTCTGTGTTCACCATTTTATTAACGTAAACACATCTTATTGACATTCAAACTGCAACAAGGTTTGCAGTTAAATGAACTACAGATCCACCAGAGGAGGAAATACAATTCCTTTCATGGATCAATTACTGTTGCACTCTCCCTCCTGACTTTCCTTTACAGATCTTGTCCTCTAGAACATCCGTTCAAGCCCAAAATGTGAAAGTCATCCTTTGCATCCAATATAGCCACTTATTCCCTTTAAAATAAAAATATTCCAATTTGCCTGTAATTTTGCCTCTCCTACTTAAGTCTCTTTTGCAGAGCTGGAGTCATCTCCTCCTACACTGACACCATTTACAGCTTTGTATTTAAAACAGTCGGCATGTAAGTCATGATTCTTTTGCAAATTATTATCTCCAGACCCTACCAGCAAGCTGCAGGCTTTAAAAAAAACCCTCACGAAAAACTCAAAAGCTGTAAAAAAGAAACCCACTCCTTTTCAAAAACTATGCATGATCTGTGATCAAACTGCAGTTGTACCTTGTGGGGGTTTTTTAATATACATATATATTTAAAGCAAAAGAGGGGCAATTTAGATTAGATATAAGGAAGAAGTTTTTAACAATGGGAGTGGTGAAACACTGGCACAGGTTTGCCCGGTGAGGTGGTGGCTGCTCCATCCCTGGAAGTGTCCAAGGCCAGGTCGGACAGGGCTTGGAGCAACCTGGCATAGTGGAAGGTGTCCCTGCCCATGGTAGGGGGTGGAACCAGATGGGCTTTAAGGTCCTTCCAACCCAAACTATTCCATGATTCTGTGATTCTCCCCAGCAGAGAGAAGGCTGCATATTACCCTCAAGAGCGTGCTGTGGAGTCAGGAATCCCTGGACTTGGCTGTGCTGGGAGAGGCAGGGATCCTCCACACTCCTGTGCTGCCACTACAGCCACAGAACAGGTTTCCAAGCCAGTGCTCACACAGTTGCTCCGTGGTCCCCACTCTGACACAGCCTGTGGCATCCACCAGCTGCATGCTTATGGGACCTCAGGGACACCTGGGCTGGGCTCATCCAGAATTCACTGCAGCATCACAGCACTGGGGCAAGGCAGGCTCAGGATTTCACAGAGCTGTGAGGCTGCTTAGGAAATCCCTGGCCAGAGCCGCAGTGCTGAGGGTGACGAGCAAAACCAGGCACCTCTAGACACAAACTCTGCAGTAGCTGTAGCACAACAGGGTATCCAAGACAGCTGAATCTGAGCTGGCACTTGTCTGAGATGCTCTTCTGAGCAGCTTCTTTTAGTTTCTCCTTCTCTCACTCACAGCCACGCTGGTACTTTTGCACTCTACGGATTTTCACTCAGCAATTAAACGTTTCATGGGCCAGGAGCCGGACTTTGACGATCCTTGTGAATCCCTTCCACTCAGGATATTCCAAATAGCAATTAACATCCAGCAACAGTCCCAGAGCAGAAAATCAGGGACAACGCATGGTGGGGCAGCAGCATGTTCCACATCACATCCCAGCTGTTCAGCAGGAGTGGTGCAGCTGTACCTGCCCTTCTGCAAGGTAAATAACCCCACATTTTAGAAAACACGTAAGAGAGCTGATCCTTAACCACAGACTTCATTTTGCACCTGGATCATTTTAACAAGTACCACCCCAAGTTTGTACATAACAATGTTATCAAAGCCCAGCTGCACGTGGTCAGTTCCATCCTTCACTGCAGTTTCAGTCCTCAGTCACAGCCTCCTCTGCTGTCTGACATTCCCAAGGCATCCTCACTGTCTCTCAGAACAGCTTCACTGCTTGGCTTCATCCCTCCTCTCTCCCTTCTGCTCCACACAGGCAGCTCAGCAATCCTGCTCTACTTGGCACATTCTTCTTCCTCCACTGCTTGAAATGAAGGAGTTTCTGTCACTGTCACACCTGGATCTCTGCACGACCACACCCTGGGCAGCACTCACAGGTTTATCTGTACAGCTCCCCTCAACTCTAAGATGTATTTTCTTGCCTTATTTGCTGGTGCCTTCACTGAAAGGCAAGAGGGAGCTGGAAAGCTGGTGCCAGCAAGATGCCAAATATATTCTTTCTTACACAGGAGAAGGAATAGAAATATATCACCAGCAACTTGGATGCTGTCAAACCACACTCAGTGCGTATTTTGGGGAGGGATAAAGATGGCTCCAGCTCCCTTCTGTAGCTAAACAGGCCTGGCCTGCTCTCTAAGGAGCTCACTCGACTTTGGACCATCTCTTTGGGTCAGCCTTCCAGCCGATCTCACCTGCAATCCAGTGTTTTTACTTCAAATCTTAAAACTGGGAGCAGAGGCAGGGTAAAGGTGCCCTACTCATGCTCTCCCAATCCAGAAAAAAATGTACAAGCAGCAAAAATGAAGTAGCATGAAAATTATCCCCACATCAACTCCGTCAGCTGAGTCTCAAACCTGTGCTGAAGAGATCCAGTGAAGACTGACCACACTGATGTGTAAGGACAGGGACCTGCAGATGACCACTCCTGGCTCTGACATTTGTGCCCACCTCAGGCAACCCAGGATAAGGAATTCTTAGCACAAATGAAAAGAGAGAATAGACATCTGTTGTTTGGGAAATCTGTTCTGAGATGGAAGATGGAGAGTAACAGCAAAGCTCTGAAGCAATACACATTGTTTCACAGATTTCCTTGTCAAGAGATCTTGTGAGAGGTGTGAACATAACAAAGTGTCATCGTTCCTCCAAGCTGAATCCATACAAATCATTGCCCTTAGCTCCAGATATAGGTTTCTAGAGCAAGCAGATAAACCAATCTCGCAGCCCACCAGAGCATTTTCTCCCACCACAAAAACAATCCAATTATCTTTTGCAGGGATGTCTGTTAAATACTCATGAAAAGGCTCATGGGTACATGACCTTTATGACAGAGGAACGGCAGAAGCAGCAAAAGCAGAAAATCACAGAAGTTACAGTAGCTGCATAAATCATATTCTTTCCCCCCCCCGATAAAATCCAGACCATTGAAAAAGCATCACTGACCTCTCAGTCCTGAAATATAAATAGAAATATGTATTTGAAACCACCTTTAAAAAGCGCTCACCTTATTTTAGGGATTGTTTACCAAATGAGGAGCGAGGCATTTGACTTGGTAAATTTTTCCTCCCTCGAACTCTGTTTTGTCACTCTATGTATACACACCCACACACATGTAAATACGTAAAGCAGTGCATAAACAAGCCCGAAAGGTTCTCCCATCCCTGGTTTGAGATCCATGCTGCTGGGCTTTGACAGGACAACTCACCTTGGGTTTTTCCACCTGCTTGGTTGTCTTGGTGGAGTCACTGGAGTTCTCGGCTGACGACGTTCCCGGTGTCCTGGCTCCATCTGTGGACTCCAAGCCAGGAAGCAACGCTTGAGAACAGCTGCAGTGGGGCTCCTTCACCTTCTGACCTGAGATCAGATAGGTCTTTAAACCTACAAGAAATAGAAATGAACAGTCAGAACTGCAGAAAGACAGAGAGAACACTCCTCTGGGCTTCTCAGACACAGTGACTACCAAAGCACTGCCAAGGCTCGGGAATACAGCACATGAAAAAGGCACTGGCTGGGAAAAATGACCAGGAATATGAATCTGTTCTGTGCAAAGTGGTTACCCAAAGGGTTACCCAAATCTGCTGTTCCAGACACAAGAGGCAACTTGGACACACAGCAACATGTACTCTATTTCATTTTTACTCATGTACTTCTGAAAAACACAGCTAAGACCTTATGAATTTGCTTCTGAGTCGTAATTTGAGCTTTCACTTTAACTCTTTACCTCTGGAAAGGATCTGCAGCCTGGTTTTCTCTGATATCTGTATTAATACTCTGCTTCTGAAAAACCAGCATGTACTCCTTCCTTGCCAGAGAGATGTCGTGAACATTACTTAGTGCTGGTAGCACATTGAGAAAGGAAATGGCATTTAAGTGCTAGAAATTCTGATGGGTTTTCATAGTTAGTGCAGACTTCACATTTTTAAAGAACAAAATCAATCTCCCTCTCTCGCACGTACACCCACACACGCCCTCTGCAACTGGTGTATGAATTGAAGCATAATTGGAAAGCAGATCCAATATTAAAGGCCAGGCTGGTAAATAGCAGGTTGTATCAAGCTGAGCTGTATCAAAAACCTGTTCAAAAAATGCAAGATCGGAATTTCATTTAACATATCACTTCTTTTACTTCCTTGAACTTCGCGCTGTGGTGTTCTGGGCTATTTCTAGACACAAAGCCTGAGAAGGAGCTCTTAATCACTGCTTTCTGAATTCACAGGAGTTCATTTGATTGCCACTGGATGGGCAATGTCCTGCTCAGCACGGAGGGGCCCCAATGTCCCCCAAAGAGGGTGGAGGGCACCAGTGTGCAGAAGGGCAAAGAGCTCATTTCTCTGTGGTGCCAGAGCCCACATTCCCAGGGGATGCTGCCCCAAACCCTCCCTGCCCCAGGCTCCTGGGATGGCTGCTGGGTCCCATCCGGGTCAGCTCTGCATCCCCTCCCTGCCCCTGACACTTGGCTGCCAGCGCAGCCAGACAGGGCTGTCACAGCCATCGACCCATTCAATCGGCTCCATCCACAGGGTGAGCGCTGGGAATAAATGCGTCAAGTTGCAGCCCGTGGAAGAGGGCAGGTTCCTGCTCCCTGTGATAAGGTCACTCTCTCATAACCTCTTTCACAGACAGAAAATCATATTCCATAAACCTTGGTTTAGGTCTGTAATACACAACACAGACTGTACTTGGCCAAAACCTTCCCAATAAAAAGAATTCAGGCACACTAGGGGCAATTTTGCAGTTTCTCTCTTTATTCCACTCGTGGTTTCAGCTCCTGAACACTACAGGCACCACAGAAAGCCACATCCCTACCCACCATGTCCCCCTCGGGCTCCAAAGCTGCTGGGAAAGCTCGGCTGCTCTCACACAGAGCTCCGAACTCGGGCGCACTCGCTGGCACCTCAGAGATCTTACGCCATAGCCAATCTTTATTTTTATATCATTTATAGTAGTGCTCGGATTTTATTTGGCAGTGCTGCTTAATAAAATCCTGACTGCTGCTGGCTTCCAGATGTCGGGCTCTCTCTCCTTCAAACTTCTGCTGATGGGGGCTGCTGTTTGAGGAATTCACCACAATCAGCTCACAATTATATGTTTACTGTGGTAAAGGCTGCAGCATTAACTGACTATTCCTATTTTTAAAAGCTACCTTAAAGCAACAGGAGTAATTTCCCTACTCCTATTATTCCTCCAATTTTTTTCCTAAACAAACATCTTTTCTTTGTTTATCGTGCTTTTGAAAAGGCACTTTTTGTGCCTTACTGTGCTGTGCAGCAAAATTATTTCGTCAATCTTGTTGCATGCAGTAAAATCATCTCCAGTTTGAGCTCCACACCGAGGAAAAGGGGGAAAGGCTCACCAGACACTGAAAATGGATTCGGGAAAACAGAATCCAGCCTTGCCCCAGCCTGAAACAGCAGCTCCTCGACCCCACTCCCCACCTTGTCCTCTCCATCCCTGGCAAACCCACCAGCCCACAGCACATCAACAGCACCCACTTTGTCCCCCAGGCTTTAAAGGTAGCTAAAATGCTCGGCTGTTTGCACTAAGGACTCCAAAAATCTCTTTATTTCCTCCTTGTGCTCCCCAGCCCCACCACAGCCCTGCATAAGGAGCGTTACTCAAAAGGGGTAATTTGAATTGGGACAGAGAAAAGGCAATATCCTGCACATGTTTTGTATGGAGCCAACAGAAGAGCAAGAAGGAGAAAAAGGTTATTTTTGTAAAGTTTTGGAAAATGAAGAGGTGTGAAAACCTTTCATCTTTACAAAACTTTATTAAAGTGGTCCAGCTAATACTTTGTTTGTTATTAAATCCTTATGATGAGAAAACTCCATTTGCTTCAGTATTGCTTGGAACTCTGTGACACTTCACAAAGCACCTCCTACGCTGACCCTGAAATATTTCGGTATAAAAAAGGGTCATTAATTGAGTAGAACCGTACTGGTGTAACTAAAATGCATCATTTGAGAACAGTGTTCTTCCTCCTTCGACATCTCCAGGGAATTAGTACAACCAACGCTGTCATTTTCCACACAAGCCGTGTAGGGAGTGAAAAACTTCCACACCAGCACGTTTAAACCAATTAAGTAACATGACAATAAGGAATGAATAAATAGAGGAGCTGCTATTTTATGTGAAAATGCAATTTTTGGTGTGTGTTGCTGCGCAACAAAGTAACTCAAGACACGGCAATGCAGAAACTGATATGAGGTGCCTGTAGTGCTATTTATAAAGGCCAAGATCAATCTTGTACTCGCTTCCTTCCCCGAAATTTATCCAAAATAAATGCTGAAGCACAACCTCAAAGTGCCTGATAGCAAATCTGTCCTCTGGCAAGCTTTAACCTGCAATTCTGCTTTTTCCAGAGGTGGCTCTTGGAAGCAAAGGCAGGGAACAGGCTACAACAACCCCAGTAAACCAACTTAACGCAGTAGTATTTTCTGTCCTGGGAAAAAAAAAAGAGCTCTCTCGTGTTTCTCTGAGGAACACAAACCATTCCTTTCACTGGTCTTCAAGGTCTGAAATTCTGTAAGCATTATAAAGAATAACAGCTCCTGCACACTGAGCCAAAACACTCACTGCTTGAAGTCATCTACTTTGAATATTGACATGGCCGTGTTTGCAAAGTGTATTTTTGACAAAATAATAACAGATGAGCTCTTCATAGAACAACTGTGGGTTTCTTAGTCCTACTACTGTGGAACTGTAGAAGGATTAGTGAGTTTCTGTATTTGGCTCCTTTCTTTAGATCGCCCTTCTTTGATCCGTGGCATTTCTCCGAGCTTATAAAAACAGAAAACCACCCCAACCACTAAAAAACGCTCCTAATAACAACAAAAAATCATATGCATGTGCTCACACACAAATTATTTTCTGTATGCACAAAAATAAACAAGAGCTATTATAAATAAGGCTGTGTATAAACATCCCAGGCTTCCCCCAGGTTCTGGTGGCGTGAGAAAAGCCGGTGGCTGCGGAGCAAAGGGAAATTCAGGAGCTCAGGGAGAGGCTGCAGCTCCCTCCTGCCCATCCCCAGGGACACCCAGATGAGCCCCTCGAGTGACTCCCCCATGCCAGCTGTGCCTGGAGAGGAAAACCATCCCAGGTAATTTGTGGGAAGTTACTTGCTGGGGAGGAACAGGGAAAGGGAGAGGAAAGATGTTCTGATCCTTCAAGTCTTTAATTCAGTCATTTATTCCTTCCTTTCAGCTCATTTATATCCATATCCTCACGACTTCAGGTCAGAAGTGGCTGTTATGCCAATCTAATCCGATTTTTACATTAGGAGAGGACATCCCTCCATGCATCTGTTAAGGACAGGATGTCTTTTCCTACAGGAGATGAGGGATTAAAACAAATACTGATACGGAATTCTTCGACAAAATATTCAAGTTTCAATTTTTGATGCTTCACCTGTCTGGAACTGAAACTTTTTACTCCTCTGTTGATAGCAGACAGGAAAATTTCTTTCTCTCTAGCAAACATTTTCACACTTCTCATGTCTCTGTGTAAGGAAATTCAAATTCTTTTGAAACCTTTTTCAGCACTGATCTGAAGAGACACCAAAAGAACAACAGCAATATTTCAGTCACGGCCCTATTGATTCATTTAATCAAAATATAATCCCACTTTTCTTACATATCCCTGTTCGTCCCTCCATGGATCACTTCACCTTTTTAGTTGCAGTAAGGTGAGCATCCTTTTCTGATTAAGTGCTTGCCAGTACGCAGCCCTCTGTGCTGGGAGACAGCAATATTCCTTATATTGATGTAATAAAATCCAAATTGTATTGATTACAACCCCTTTTACCTAACAGCTTTATATTAATGCTGCTCTTTCACTGTTTAACTTTGCATCATTTCCCTTGCAGTCTCCATGCTTTAACCATTTAATCATATCCCAGGACTGGTCTGAGCTCCTTTCTGAACTGATGGGTAACTCATTTCTGGGTTGAGCTTCTCTGCAATCCATCAGCTTTCTGCCTTCTCTTTTTAGAAGGACAATAAAAAGTGTTCTCCACACCTTTTAAAGACATCTTTGCACTTTACCAAAAACCTGGGAGTGACAATACTGATATTCAGGCACTGCCACTCTAGGGAAAGGAAACACAGACCTTCTGTGAGGTTTCCTCACACAATAAAAGGTGCTGCTACACAATTTCATTAGACTGACTTGCTCTGTAAAATAAATTATTAACTGTGATTTCTGGAATGTAACATGACTGGCAAATAATAACTAAAAAAATCCCACCCATGTATTTACTTCTAATTGCAGTCTTTTTTTGGCATCTCACTTTTCTGTGCTGGTTGGCTTTTTTTTTCTTTTTCCTTGTCAAAGCTTAAATGATTTTTCAGGCACTAAGCTAATGTCCATGCAAGAAAGAATATAGCCCATACCAGTCCAGGACCTTTAGTATCCTTTGGGTCCAAGCTGCTGCTGAATCTAAAGATGATTTTCAATAGCAAATGTTCTCCCTCATTCTTAAAGTTCAATACTTGCCAAATCTGTATTCATGGGGACTGTTTTCTCACTTTATTAGAGACACTTTGCACAGGGAATTCACACAAACTTCTTCCTTCCTCCCAGCACAACACTCTCATCTACTGAATTGGAAACTGGGATTTTACACCACAACAAAAAACCTGTTGTCTTGTCACTACAGACCCTACACCAAAGTCCCTCTCCAGCTCTCTTGCAGCCCCTTTAGGCACTGGAAGGTGCATAATACAGATCATAATACACAATACAGATCAACTGAGACACCTTCAAAGTGGTACCCAGCATCCAAGGTGAAAGTAATGCCAAGATGTGTGGAACTATAAATGTAAATAGTATTCTGCAACCTTTATTTGTCGAAAGATTGTTACACTTCTTAAAGAACTTCAGAAAGTCTTCCCCCTTGAAGCCTCAAGTAATTTCATCATTACCTACTTGTGCAGGCAGAAATCAAAAGAGAAGCAAAAGCTCAGAGGAATGTCCTTACCTGGGCACCAACATCTGGTCAATACAAGCCAGGGCCTCTGATGTCCCAGCAAAACACCTGTCAGTCAATTGAACTGTCACAGCTGTGAGAGTGGAGACACCGCAGGTCAACTTTAGCCTTCTGGCTTTTAGAAAAACCCACAAAGGCCTGTAGGTACATTTTTAATTTCAAGGAAGCAACTGCATCGTAATTAGACTTTCTGGAGAGAAAGCTGGAGCGTGTCAACAACAAGGGAAAACAGTAATAATAATAATAAAATTTATCAATTTCTGCTTGAACCTATGCAGCAGCCCAGGACTGTGCAGTGCCACAGGCTGTCCTAAGAGGCCGCTCCCAGGGCAAGTGCTCACGAAATGTTCCTCCCTGAAGGGCAGGTGATCCACCTGAACAGAGGACAGGGCAGAGCTTCCACGGCCAAACCTTACAGGTTCCCTCCACGGCATCGTGCCCAGGATGCAGTTACTAACCCGATGTGTAATACAAGAGGAGCAGCTTTTCCAGCCAGTTTACAAGATGCTCCAAGAGTGGAAACAACTGCCCAATCCTGGCTGCCAGCTGTGCCCCACAGGTCGTGCCAAATGGAGTTTATCTGATTTCCTGATGGAACTCTCAGCAGCTGGGCTTCAACAGCACAAGGCACAGCACCCAAACCAGGCTGGGCTCCCTCACTCCTCAGGAAAGCTCAGAGAGAAAGGAAGGGGTACTGAACTGAGTATCTTTACTCCACCTGCAAAGCTGTCAGAGCTCCCACCCCAAGTACCCAAGGAAAGCTGCTTTTGCTTCCTTCTGACCACAAACCCACAGTTCTCTCACTTTTACTTTTCTAGACCTTCACCTTTTTCACCACTTTCCCAGATAAATTCAACAGTTTTTTCCCAGAGAGGAGTCAAACATTTCCATAATCACGCAGCAAATGCACATTTACTTACTCCCAGCTGGGGTTGTTTAGCCTGGAGAAAAGGAAGCTCAGGAGGGACCTCCTCACTCTCTACAATTCCCTGACAGGAGGGGGCAGCCAGGTGGGGGCCAGGCTCTGCTCCCGAGGAACAAGGGACAGGACAAGGGGAATGGCCTCAAGTTGTGCCAGGGAGGTTTAGTTTGGCAATCAGGGAAAATTTTTTCAGAGGAAAGATTGTCAGGTATTGGAAGGGGCTGCCAGAGAGGTGGTGGAGTCACCACCCTCAGATATTTCAAGAAATGACTGGACATGGCACTCAGTGTTTGGTTGACAAGGGGATTGGTCACAGATCGGACTTGATGATCTTGGAGGGTTTTTCCAGCCTAACTGATTCTGTGATTCTGTGAATCACTCCTCTCTCAGTGTTTCCTGCAGGCCCGAGGGGCAGCCCCAGAGCCCACACTGCTCCCTCACACCTGGCCTGATGCTCAGAGCCAGCAGGGGTGGCCGGTGCTGCAGGGCCGGACGGTCACTGACCGGCTCCTGGCAGAGGCCACCGGCAGCCCTGTCCTGCCCTGCACGGTCCCTTCCTCTCGTCCTCCTCGTGCTTAGAGCAGCCTGGGCCCTGCCGGCCAAAGCCAGCAGATTTCTTCACACACAATTAATGAAGACTTTTATGTTAATTCTTATAATTCACATAAAACACCTACCGATTTCTACTCCTTCTGCACGATGTATGGGGGGTGTGTAACATCACACACGGTGGTTCACTGAACACTTCAAGATCATCAAATACACCCTAAAGACCCCCACATCATCATATCCATTCCTGAAAAACAGTTAGGGAAGCACCAGTAAAGGCAAACACAATGCATCCGACTGCTCTGATGAAGGCTATGCAGAATGACATGCAAAAAAAAATCATGAGGTTGTTTTTTTTTTTTAAAGCCCTAAAAATACTCCTAAGTGAATCCCAGCTTTTTATCTCCCGATATTTCAGCGATAAAGCTGGAAGCCAGAATCACACCACTGTCTTTTATACCAACAGGCTTTGTGTCACTCACACTGCAGGACTGCACAAAGGGACATCTGATGACGCTATAAAAAATTAAATTTATTTTCCCCAACCTGCAAAGTAATGAAACAAGTCCCCACCTCTAACCCACAGAAACCACTTCCAGCTCAGTGCAGACAAAAGCACGTAACCCAAAACACCTGGATTCCAAACAAGCCTACCTGGAAAAGCACTTTGAATGTATGGAGCAACATTTCCTGTGGCTAAAATGAGAATTTCTGAGCCAACTGGCTATCTTAGGTCTCTGGAAAGCAGAAACAACGATAATAAGAAACAGAACTTTACAGACTGGAAAGACAAAAGAAACTCAAAAAAACCAAAACCCCAAACCTATCCTCATAATCTCCAAGGAAGAGCTGCAAAGAGCCAAGAGAAACCAGAGGCATCTTCTGTATTATGGAAAACTGCTGTTTTCCTTATGCCTCCTTTGTTTAGCAAAATACTTATTTTTGATCTTTTGATCATTTAACAGACAACAGTGGGTTTGGAAAACGCTGATCAACAACACATGTGTAATTTTGGTATTCAACATCTGCCAGTTTTAAGGGGGGAACCCTGGACCCAAACCACTAATTTACATTTATAGCTAAGCTGCAGAAAGGAAGTTGCAGGCTGGTGGCCCCTCCTTCTTCAGTCTCTTTTATCTTCTTCTCACCTGGGTGAGATAAAATAACCCAGCCAAAGAAAAAACACGGGACAAAAAGGCCTGGGCAAACCCAGCACAGACATGCAGCTCAAACACACCGGGTCCAGCTGCCACTGCTGGCTCTGGAATATATATATATGTATATATTTATATGTATTTTTAAACTCTCCTGGCAGATGAAAGACAAGCTGAAGAGTGAGACTGATCCCTACCCTGGGCTTTACAACTGCCCTTATTTACGTTCAGCTCTACCAGCTCTGCCGGTGCCCAAGTGCCCTGACCGCGGCCTGAGAGCAAACAGCAGATGAGCCCGATCTCTGCAATGGCTCTGGGTTTTTAACTCATTTTTTCACCTCAGTACAGCTCACAGCTTGTCACCTTAACCACAGAGAAAAGCAGGTTTAAGGAAAGGTAAGCCTGGGATTTTGCAGTCTTGCCAGGGGCAACAGTGTGCTCTGCAAGGGAAGCTTGAAGTCCAGCAAATTTACTAACATGCTGCGGAGAAGAGATTCTCTCTATCCTAAGGGTTCCTCACAAAACCTAGGAGATATATGATGTTCCTACATTTAAAGCTAAAAAGAGGGCCTAATTCCAGTTCTAGGATTTTGGAGATTAACTGGTAAAGATACTGTCTGGCTTTTACTGACACTGCTCAACCCTCCTGTAAACTCTCCTGCAGTCTTGGTCACGAAAACAAATTCCATGATGCAATCCCACGCCTGAAAAGGCATCTGCTATTATTTTATTGACATTATTTTTCACATTTATTGACAATGCCTTTGCCCTCTGTGTTAATTATAACACCTGGAAAGGAATAAGCACGATAAGAGAAACTGAAATGTTTGAACAATGCAGGTGCCAAAGCACGAGTGACCCAAGCACATGAGGGCATGGCACTTCCAGGGGGTTCCAAACGCGTCAAAAATTATGACATTCCTCCCACAGAATGCCTTTTGCCTTTTCTGGAAATATAAATAATAACGAATTAGAAATTGAATCTAATAAAGAATACAGCCCATTTAGAATTCATCATTTGCTTCACTGCTGGATTGGGAATGAGGTGCCAGCGCTGAGGAAACTGCAGAGGCGGAAGAGCAGAAGCAAGGAGCAGCAGGGATGGAGACCGAGAGCCTCAGCCCCAGTGCAGCCACTCTCCAGCACTGCCCAGCTCCCTGCTGCACCCACTGCAAACTGGGAGCTGTGGGATGGAGAGGTCCAGCCCGAGGGTGTGGCTGCAGTGATGTAAAGCAGATGTAAATACACTTTAGACACACAACGTGCCTGTTTTGGCAAGCTCATGACTCTGTTCTTCAAGGAAAATTATAAGGTCACAACATTGTAAAGTCTTTTGAAGACATTACAGAGAGTTTTTTCCTTCCAGTTTCTTGTTCAGGATGCCAATGTGAGTTTGGAGTTTTTTCTCCCCCCTCGTAAGTGACAGGAAGGTACCTCAGAGTCCAAAACCAGCCGGCCAAGGCCACAACCAACCCCAACAGCTCCTCAATGTCAAACACAGGGCCATGATCAGCCCCTGGAGCTCCTCTGCAACACAAATCCATTACACACATCCCTGTCCATACATGAAATTCCTGCTGCATGGCAACAGCATGGAAGTCAGCAGGATGACAGAGAAAGCCTTTGGGAATAGCTTCTCGTACAGCCCCTCCACTCCAAGCTTTTGGGCAGGATCTGTCTATGTTTCCCTGGTGAATTTGCACACGTGGGAAACTCTGACATTCCACATCGCCCAAAGAGTGCAGCAATCCTTTGGGATACGTAGAATATACTTCCAAAACTTCCTTTTATTATAAACAAAAAAGCGTTTCCAACCTAAAATTACTGTGGGAGGGAAACAAGCAATCTGAACACGGCACAGGAGGTATCTCCAAGGCAAGGACTTCAAACAGTCTATTTAAACAGCAACGTTATAAACCAGAGATCCATGGACAGATAAGGATTTCTCAACAAAAATTCCACTGCTCTAGACAGGACAATTATACAAAGCCACAAACATCCCAGAAAGACATCATATATCTTACATTTTCTTCCCACATGGTAGCTGGCATACCTTAGGAACTGTGGATGTGCTGCACACAGGCAGAATTAAAAAGAAGTCAAAGAGAGGCTCCAGGTGCAAGTTTTCTCAGCTCCAGGCTCTCAAGAATGGGAATTTATTCATTTTAAACTAAAAAGGTGAGGCCAGAGTGAAAGCAGTTAAAAGCTTATTAGAAATTCCACCCAGGAAAATTCCACTTGGGACCAGAGGATGCCACCTATCTTTTTGTTTGATATTTCAGAATTGATGAGCAACAAACGTGCAGGATGGAAGAGAGGATTCCAATAAAAAACAATAGTCTGATGCAACTGGAGCCTGCTCGGCCCATGGTAACTGAGTGAGCTATTGTGGCTCTCTGGACTAACACTTTTTAATAGAATCCAGACTCAATTTAAACGATACTTTAGAAGCCTGTTTTGTTGCTGCAATCTCTTTGTGTTGACAGGACTACAATCAGGCAAATTCTTTCCCTCTTGCATAATGCAGGTAGCTGGATGTGACATGCTAAATCAGCGTTTTATCGGGACCAGGGCAATCCCACAGGCTGGCAGTGCCCTCATGCTCCAGGGACTCGCAGGGAAGTAAAACCCAAATCAGTTAAAATCCACGTGCAAAGCTGGTGGGCTCTGCATGGAGAACACAAGTACCTTCCTTGTTGTTACCCGGAACAACAATTCATTAGCTTGATTAGCCTTAAGTCATACTCAGAGAACATAAAAGATTTGCCCTTAAGGGATCAAATTAAAAGAAGCAAATCTGCATATCTTAGATAATTCCTGCACAAAAAATACAGGGATTTTTTAAAGTTGTATATGTCTGCTTATCAGTGCTCAAAGTAAAGTAAAAGATCATCTGGGGTCCCCAGCACATGGACCTGTGGGGGTGAGTCCTGAGGAGGTCACCAAGGTGATCAGAGGGATGGAGCAGCTCTGCTTTGACGAAAGCCTGAGGGAACTGGGATTGTTCTGCCTGGAGAAGAAAACCTTTGGGGTGACCTAACTGCCCCTTCCAGGACCTGAAGGGATCCTGCAAGGAAGATGAGAGAGACTTTGGACAAGGGCCTGGAGTGACAGGACAAGGGGGAATGGCTTCCCGCTGTCACAGAAGGGCAGAGTTAGATGGGTTGTTGAGAAGAAATTCTTCCCTGGGAGGGTGGGGAGGCCCTGGCACAGGGTGCCCAGAGAAGCTGTGGCTGCCCCTGGATCCCTGGCAGTGTCCAAGGCCAGGCTGGACGGGGCTTGGAGCAACCTGGGATAGTGGAAGGTGTCCCTGCCCATGGCATATTTGGGAAACAAGATGAGGTTTAAGGTCTCTTCCAACCCAAACCATTCCACGATTCTATGATCATTTTCCCACCTGCCATCAGAGCCCACCAGCACAGTTGGAAGAGTTAATGTTTAGATCAAATGCTTGTTAAATCCATTTTATTATTAAATCAGTTAATAATGGTATTTTCCCCCCATCCAAGCTCTTTGGTCAGAACTGATGAGTTACACAGTGAGCAAGCACAGCTTTGACAGAGTCTGCAAAAAATGTTGCTCATCACACGGGCTGGAGCCGAGCAAGCATATTCCAGCACTTGGGAAGCCAGCAATCCCCCCCAGGACCGCCGGCTGCGGGAATCATGCGAGCACCAGGGTATTTATTGAAATTGGCTACAAGAACCCAGACAAACAGAAATGATGTTGCAGTAGTGAATTCAGTCATTTCACAACTCCCCCAGCGCCGGGCCTTGTGCAATCCAAACAGGCAGTTGTAATTCCAGGTAAGTTGTTATTCATAACTAATGCACCGCTTGTTTACATGTGGTTGACAGTTTTAAATGGTTACTAATTCAGTACTGAAAAATAAAGCTAATGCAAATAAAGCTGCTGCAGGAGGCACTTCAGAATAACAATATCTCACAGCGGTATAAACACCGGTGAGGTGGTGAAGAAGAAACTACCAAGAGCAGCCACCACCTAAGCAACCACCACCTAAGTATGTATCACTATACAGCTGTATTTTAACTGGCAAGCTTCAGCCACTGAGTATTTGCAGTGTTTCTAGCTCAAAATAAGATTAATTTCAGAGCCACTGCTCTTTTCAGAACAGCTACTGAGTGTTGTGTCTCCCCCAAGCAGAGGATCAGCTGTTCAGTTTATTCCCCTCCTTACGTAAAATATATAAATAAACAACCCCTCCCCAAAATAAAAAACATTTGAAAGTCCAAAAACAAGGTTAAAAAGGAAATATTGCCAGAACTATGTTAATTCACGCAGTCAAAACGTTTCTGAAATTCCTTCCATTTTCTCAGCGTACAACACTGAGGCAACCTCCAGTCCTGGCAGGCCACATTTGAACCATCCCTTCCTCTTCACACAGCAGCCATCATTTCAGACTCCAGGATGGATCCACAACACGGATCTCTTTCACCCAGATGGCACTAAACCCATGCTGGAGATGGATCACATGTTGCTACACATGCAGCAGGCCCTCAAGGCCATGGGGCTGCTGCGATGGCTGGCTGCAAGACAGCCCCGTCACCCTGTGAAAAGGACACCGTGCTCCTGGCTCGGCAGGGTGATGGGAAAGATGTGGCCAGCTCTTTACTGGCAGAGTCTTGTCCAACAGCTGATTCAACTTCCAGTGGTTTCCAGCTTGTGATCCTCAGGCTCTGGCCTCCAAGTGTGCCAAAGCACCCATACTCTGAGGAGTCAGGAAAGCACAACAACAAAGAATCACAGAATTGTGGAATGGCTTGGGATGGAAGGCACCTTAAAAACCATCCAGTTCCAACACCCTCCTGCCATGAGCAGGGACACCTTCCACTAGACCAGTTCCAACCTGGCCTTGATCTCCTAGGACATCTACTGCTGTCTCCTATTGGATCACTGTCCAACGGAGTTCACCGTGTCTCTTATTTCTGGAAAACAACACGATGGGCAAAAACGGTAAGGACACTCCCCACCCCCCAAAACTGCAAGACACAAAAATTCTCTGCCACACAAGTAGCTGCTAAGGGTTTTCAGCTCATCCCTCAAAGTTCCCAGCACAGAGGAGCCAAACACCTAGGTCAGGAGTCATCAGAGCTAACACAGGTATCTCGTGCCAAGCCTTAAACCATGTATGATGACCACAGGTAAACCTGTGGTCCTGTGCACTCACTTCAAATGCTGGATCACCATCCAGTTCAGCAACACATACTTCACCAAATAATACATGATGTATTATAACATGATGCATGCCCATAAAATACATAACATAGGTAATGAATCCTTTCATGTATCCAAATGAACACCCAATGAAACAGATACGGAGATTCGTCACTTGCTACCCAACAGATTTGCTTGACCATCATTACGTCATGTCACTAAATCTATGCAGTGGGAATGACATTAAATAACATGCAGTTAAAGAAATATCCTCCAAATGCACATCCATTGAAATGTTCCACTGGCTCTTTTGAAATGAGTCCACCCCCATACTCCCAGCAGCAAGTCTTTGCCCAGTGCTGATACTCACACCTATTTTTAAGAGCGAAGGAGATACTAGCACCACCTGACAAGCAAGTAGAAGTCCTTCAAGTGACATAAAACAGACATGAGTAAAACCAACATTACTGTTTCTCCAAGGTTTGAATATTCTATAAATCATCTAATATTATTCTCTGCATTTGGACCAGTCCTGGCAGCCTACTTCATACCAGAGCAAGCCCCCAACAACCAGCTCCTCCGTCAGCTCACGGCCCAGATTTGATTTCTTCATCCTTTGCAAAAACATTCTCAGACTTTGTGCTAATAACTAGCTGATTACATTTCAAACCCTCGGGCTAAAAGTTATTACTGGGGAGTGCAGGAATGTGTCTGGAATGCAAAAACAACGGGGGTGAAAAATCAGTGGGCTCTGAGCTGGTATAAATAGATAGTTCACTGCGGAAACTCATCTCCTCTCAGAAAACCAAACCCAAAGACAGTGGCCTGCTATCTCCTCCAGTTAATCTTACTGGAGAACTGACTCAGCCCTTAGGAAGAGGCATCTCCTATCTACACAAATACAATATAAATAATGTTTCTGTTGTGCTTGCATGCGAGATAGAGAACCACCCTACGTAATCTGTTGATAAACTCATGTAAGAGACAGTAGTTTTCGTGATATGCCAAATACTTCACATCTTGGAAAGAAACGGGAAAAAAGTTGCTCTTAAGGAAGCTTTCTCGATGGTTAAATGGTATCAGGTTTATTGATAGGAAGTTTCTGGTATGCAAACTTTAGTCCTAGCAAATTCCTGCATCACCCTCCATCTGGAAGTTCAAGCCGGGTATTAAACCATGAGATCATCACGGAGGTCTGGTCTCTCTTTCCAGCCTCTGCAAAGGGGGTTACAGCACTCAGCAAGAGAGCAGCCCTGCAAGGGCTATAAACAGGATTTATGGGATCCATGGAAATTAGGGATCAGTCCCTCCAGCTTGATTTTTGGGGCTTTGTACTGTCCCTGTGTAACTTACATCCCTTCTCATTTAGATGTGGAGTTATTCTTAATCACTCTGAGGTATAAAAGACACCGGGGAAAGTAAAGATTACAGGTCCCCAGAAGAAGACTGTTGTGAAAACAACCTATTTATTTGCAGCCTTTAGGCAAAAAAAACCACCTTTAAAAAACAACCTAAAGACTGAAAATCAAGTGAAAGCACAGAAACAAAGGAAATATCCCCTTCCCCATCAAACCCTTGGCTATACTTAGCAAAACTGAAAGAAATCCAACAAAGGCAAAATATTTCCCTAACGTCTCTATTTGCCTCTGATACTGCTGCCATTTGCTGCCACAACTCTGTCAGAATTGGAAGAGACAACTCCATAGCCCAATTCCTTTGTACTTCCACAGAGTCGCTTGCCTAATGAAGTCTTTCATGGCTTATTTGAAGATTTAAGCATTCAAAAACAAAATTCCTCAATGAAGAATGAAGTATTTTGTGGGATTACTCTCTCCCTGAGGTTAGGGATCAAGGTTTCTCAGAAACACGATGAATCACAGTGGTTTTAGCTTACTCATCTTAAAAAGTGTGGGTTTTTTAATCTGATAACAAACAATTCTTTTTTTCAGAAGTATTTGAGACAACTTGTTTGAATGAGAAACAGAATACGCTTTTTGTTACCTTCACACTTATGTAAACTATTTTAGGTAAAGGGAAGATTTTATAACCAACTTTTGACATTTTTCAGCATGACCCTGAGATAACCAGTATAAGCTCTTGCTGGTTTAGAAGCAACAGCTTATCTAGACTACAGCAAGGCAGCTGCACACCTCAGAGGTACAAAGGAAAAAAGCAGAAAAAAACCACAGTGCTAAAATCACCATTTGATTTGCAATGTCTTCCCTCAAGGAAACTGAAATTAAAGACACTGATATCACGGAATGGTTTTAAACAGAGTGCATGACTTACAGGTGAGCTCACAGCCTGGTCAGTACATCTGTTCCCTGTCACCAACATCAAAGTTTCAGTCACACAAATCCAGCCTAAGTTTTCCCATCACTTTTGCGCACAGTGAAATCTCTGCTCTTTATGGACATTTTACCCCCCTGAGTGGATTTCTGACTTCATTTCACTTATCCTGTTGCTCTTGCACATTCTCCTTCCTTAACCACCAATACACAAATTACAGATGAATTTGATGTCAAAATAAAAAGTACCCTTCCAAATGATTAAGTCTAAAAAGCTTTATTAACAAACTTGTTTAATTTTAACTCTTTTCAATAAGAAATACGTTGTAAAATAATTTTTAATATAAAGGAAGACATGTTAGTGCTGTGGGTCATCAGCAAGAGGTTTTTCTCCCTTAAAAAGCATCACCATAGGGTATCTCAGAAACACCAAGAAAATCAGAATGGTAAGTATATTATGACACATACAAACATGGAAATACACATTGCTAATACAATGGGGTTTGTTCCACTTGGGACACTTCCCTAGGCTGGAAACCTCTATTCATGGCTCTTAGGAAAATGAAGCTATGAAATGAAGAGCATTATGCTCCTGCAGAGCACAAAATCCAACCTAAACCAAACTGTTTTGTGCTAAACCCATAATTCAATGTCTTTTTTCCCAGTTAGCTTCCTAATCCAAGAAAGGACATTTTAATTTTTCATTGATCCGTGCCACTGGAATTTCATGCAAGACTTTGCTTGGGAAACTGGAATGAAACTGTATAAACTTAAAACTGAGAAAGGAAATACTTTTCTAATAGTTACTGGAGGGCTCCACTAAGTCACAGCCATCTAACCAAGGTACTACACAACAGCTGGGTGTCCTCTTCGCAGAATGCAGAGAAGATACAGACTATGGAATGCGTACAGTATTTCCTAGAAAGAATTTCTCATACAAAGCCTATACAGTAGTTTTAATTTTCTTTTTTTATTTATAAAGCTGCCACAATGTTAAGGAGCAAGGTCTGGTTTTAAAAGAAGGTATGCTTTTCATCTTTTCTGTCAGAAGCATAAAAGTTGTTTACTTTAGAGGAAAACTGATTATTTGAAGTCTGCTCTCCCATTAGCACCACAGCACAAGCAAAGCATTTGTCTTTTCCGCTGGACCTGGATCGTGCACACATCCAGGGAATCTGCACTTTCTCTCCCAGGCAAACCAGCAAGCACAGAAGCCTGGGGATAAAAAAGACAATTAAAAAAAAATTGTAGCTGTGCTCACTGAAGCCTGAACCAGATCCTTCAGTATGAAACTTGTGCTGCTCCTGGACCCTCTCGGTGGCTGGTACCTCCTTGGGCTGGTACCCAGGGATGTGCCCAGCTGAGGAACACACATCCCTGCTGTGCCTGCAGCTGGGCCTCCCACAGGAACCCCCTGGCTGGAAATGAAAACGAAAGATGCTCCTGTCCCCCCCTCCCTCTGCTTTTGTGTGTGACCAGATGGATCATCTGCACATCTCCATATCTGTGTGTTTTTATTCCCTCTGTTTCATTCCAATGAGAAGAGATGGAGTCCACCTTGTAATTACATTTTGAAATGTTTTTCCTGAAAAAGAGGGGATAAACCAAAATCTATACTAAGGAAGAGCCCAAGTCCTCCCAAAGCAGCTAAAATCCTCGGTGCAATCTGCAGGAAGGAGGCTGATTTTCTCTCTCAGCCTCTCCCACTATGTTTGCCTCCGCACAGATGAACCTCGGTGGTTGCGGAGAAATGGATCCTCCCTCCTCGTGGCTGTCTCAGCCTGAAAGCAAGGTCCGAGAGCGAGGTTTGGCACTTCCCCCTCCTCGTTCTGCTGTGCTTCAGAAAGGTCTGTTTGCTTGAAGCTGATGAGGTGAAGTACTGGGGTCTCTCAGATGGAGTTTTTGTCACCAAGTGCTGCACACAGGTTTGTGCTGGCCCCTCGCCACGCAGAGTGAGAGCTCCTCGGTTTGCAGATCTCAGTCTGAGTAAGATGACAACTTTATGTTACCGAGTTCACAGCCAATACCAAACTGGGGGGGGGCGACAGGACACGATGACAAGCTGGGAGCAGTCAACAGACCAGGCTGCTCTTCAGAGAGACCTCAGCACTGAGAGCATCCCAGTGAGCACTCCAAACAACACAACACGGAAAACCATCCCCAGTTCTGGGCTCCTCAGAGACGCAGCTGATGCACTGGGGTGACACCAGAGAGCACCATCATGATGATCAGGGGGCTGAAGCACTTGATGTGTGAGGACAGAGCTGGGTTTTGGGAGCTTTGAGAGGAGAAAGCTACAACTACCTAACGGAGGGCGGGAGGAGAGCCAGGCTCGCCATGGAGGAGCACAGCAACAGGACAAGATGTGATGAGGACAAGTTACAGTGGGAGAGATGCCTAAAACCCAGCTCCAAGCCTCTTCTGTGCCCAGGTTTGGACAAGACACCTTCAGAGGTCTCTCAACAACCTGCATCATGCTGTTGAACCAAACCAAATGGAAATCAAATGGCTGCCATATAGAAAATGACAGGAAAAGTTTGATTTGCCTCGAAGATCTGCTGTGTGCCTGTCTGGTTTACATTGTCACTGATGCAGCAGAACACACAAGGCAGGAAGAAGTTTTCCAAGTTTTTGTCATACTTGACTTTCAAATTCCACTTCATGCCCTAATTTTCACAGAGGAAGGTCATATTAGGTGAATTTTTTTGAATTCAGGTAAATATGAATTCCTTTCAGTTGAGATTTCAACATTTTTCCTTCAACATTCTTACTGCTACTTCTTCAGAACAGTAAGTAGGTTAGAAATTAGAAATTCACGCTCTGTTCTGAGGAATTTCCACCGTAACCTCACGTGGCCTTGGAAAATACTGACCACATCTACTGAGATTGCATTTATGCACCATCAACGAGATGCCTGTGTGGGGCAAGACCGTCTGATTCACAGCGGTAAATCCAATTTTCAGGTCCTGTTGTTGAAAGGAGAAAGTCTCAAGAGGTGAACTGGTTCACCTGACTCCAAGCATGAAGGTTACGGCTGAAAAGTACCCATGGGAAATGCCAAAGGAGTTATTTTTATCCCTCCCTCTCATTTAAATTTAAAGCAGGACAGCAGTACTGATACCGTGAGGTGCTAATGTTGTTGAAATGCAATGGGAATCAATAGTTTTTCCAGGAAGAGAGAGCTTGGAAAGGAGATGAGCAGTTTAAAGTCTGCTTCACCTCTGCCAGCAGCAGCTTCAGCCATCTCCTGGATACTCGAAACCCAAATTATCTCCAACACCTCACTTCTGCCAAATACACTAATTTTTCTCTCATCATCTAACAAGTCTTTAGCTTGCACACTCTCAACAGCTCTTCTGAGTTAACATAATGAATAAAAAATATGCAGCATATTGAATTAAAAAAAATCTGGGACCAGCTCTGCCAGCTCTGGCTCTGCCACGCAGATTTGATCCCTCCTGCACAGGAGGCAGAGCGTACTCACACAGCCACCCACCTCCCAGCTCAGGAGAACACAAAGCTCTCATCAAATGCTGCACTCCACGTTTCCAGGCTGGAGGAGAGGCCAGACCACAATTTAAAGAAATATGGTTCCGATTCTCGCTCTCCATACGTGCCTCTGGAAACTTCCCACTAGGGCTTATACATCACAGCTATTTTTTTTTTTTTTTGAGTGAGCAAATTAATTATTGTGTTTGAATTGGCTTCCTTTAGAAACTTGCAAAATTCTTGTGTGTTGGGGGAGGGAAAAAAAAAAAGGAAGGAGAAAATGCAAATAGTGAAATCATATAAAGCTTCCACGGCAAAATCCTTTTAAATTCCAATTCAATTGGAATATAGCAGCCTCGGAAATGATGGTTCTAAACCACAAACAAGCAAGGGAATGTTCAGTAACCCCAAGCAAAAATCCCCTGGCCTCTGCAGCAGCACAGCTCAAGCCTGCAGCTCTCCATCTATTTATAGACCTGGGGCACATATCACTACAATAGCTGATTGTGCTTTGCAGCTGTTTTGTGTATCTAGAAGGGCAGGAAAGAACAGACTGCACTTTGATCTTGCCCTTTTTGGAGCAAAAACAACAACAAAAAAAGGCCATTAGGAAGGACTCAATATTTTGGAATCACAAGGGTCCATGCTCCCAAAGCCACACTCGGCGTGGAGGGCTCCCAGCACATGTCCAGTTGTTTACTGGGATTATAAATCCGGGCTGCAGTCAATATTTATTCTAGAAGCACGCAAACTATTTCACCTCGCATGAAAACATATGTCAAACCTAATTATAGGAGTCTTTACTCCCCAGAGCATCTGTTAAGTGATACACACATGAAATTAAGATTTAACCTGAATGCAACCGCATCATAAATTAGCACTTTGCCTTTCTGAGGAGATTAAAGGAATTAAGTATTTGCTCAAGATAACATTGTGTGATAAGAATCACCTACATACAACCTGTAAAACACGTTGGGATTAAAGCTTTATCAAAGATACAAATCTAGTGGAGCTAATGCTGCTAAAGACAGAAATTTGTACGATCTACAGAAGTCAGATCAGTGATCCCTACCTCAGGAAGTGAGCTGGTCCTTCCCGAGCTCTGAGATTAGGGAGGAGCTACTGGAAAACTCTCACTTCCAGGATCCAAACGGTTGGATACTGGGCAGTACTATGAGGAGAAAAATCTACTTTTTATAGCACTAAAAAGGGAATAAGCCTAAAGCAAGCACCGTAAGTACCTGATTGTACCATACCCAGAATACCTGAAGAATATTTCTAATCAATTATTGATGGATTTACAAACTGCAATAAAATGTGAAGTGGGATTTAAATGTGCTGCTTACAGTTACTACCTAAATGAGTTTGAGTAGTTTGTTTCCAAATAGCCACATGGACTGAATTATATGAATATGCTTAAAACACAGCAAGTGAGTTTGTAGAAGGGATTTAAAATAGCACCATTAGAAAAAAATAAAAGGTAAAAAGTGCTTGTGGTGAGCTAAGAGAAGTGAAAGGCTGAGAGAACTGGGATTGTTCAGTCTGGAAAAGAGAAGGCTCTTGAGTGACCTACCTGCCCCTTCCAGGACCTGAAGGGAACCTGCAAGGAAGATGAGAGAGACTTGGGACAAGGGCCTGGAGTGCCAGGACACAGGGAATGGCTTCCCACTGCCGGAGGGCAGGGTTAGGTGGGATATTGGGAAGAAACTCTTCCCTGGGAGGGTGGGGAGGCCCTGGCACAGGGTGCCCAGAGAAGCCGTGGCTGCCCCTGGATCCCTGGCAGGGTCCAAGGCCGGATTTGGATGGGGCTTGGAGCAACCTGGGAAAGGGTGGAACGAGATGAGCTCCAAGGTCCCTTCCAACCCAACCACTCCATGATTCCGTCATTCTAGGATGATCATATCTGGGTATCTCCCTGCTGCACAGCAGCTGCAGGGCAACCTTGCTCTTCCACATCTCCCAAATGATTCTGGAATATCAGGAATTATTTGCTGGGAGAGCAAATAAATTATGGAATTAGGGAGACGGAAAAGTAGCAGTAGGCTGCAAGAAATGCAGCCGATCAAACAGAGGAGAGAACAAATCTAAGAGGGAAGTTGGCAGGATCAGCCTTTTGTTAAGTGCTAAACAGCCTCTGAATTATCTGTATTGCATCATCAGCACAGCACATTTGATCATTCTGAACAAAGCTTTTAGACTTTTAAGTATCTAAGATGGGACATTAAATAGTACTCTCTAAAACCTCATTTTGAAAGAAAATATTTAGGTATACTCCTATCCTGAATACCAATTCATTTCTGCTGTGGGCTGTATCTCTCTATCTTGTTTAAAGAAACCAGAATTCACAGGGATGAAGAGATTTTTGTTTCATTTTTAGAGTACCTGGGACGATGCTCTTGATTTTCATTAACACTATTGTATAATTATATGTTAGACTTGAAACTAATACATAAATGAGTAACTTACTAAATAAATTATTAATATTGAGGTAAAACCAAAAATGTTATTCTATCACCCTGAGCAGGGGTATGGGAGTGCAAAAGTAACTCTTTATTGCTAAATGTGTAACCATGTTTCACATAAATTACAAAACCCAATAAATTAAATAAAAACCAACAAGAGAAAGCATGAGCTGACAAAGACAGCAGAGGTGTCTATGGGGCTGTGATACTGAGATTTAGAACCACTGACAAAGTTATTAACCTGGTCCAAGCAAATCACATTTCAGAAAATGAATACTCTGAAAGGTTCCAGTGTGTTCACATCCTACAGGGCAATCCAAGACTGAGTTTTTGCATTTCAAACTCGTTATTTTAAGAGCTGGAAAAGCTGAGATGTAGAAGAGCACTCACATTATTCTCTTTGTGAAAACTTTCGGTAAAAACCTGTTTTCCATACAAAATATAAGCAGATTTAGCTACAGTTACCAGCGGGATCACTGATACCCACCACTACAATAACTTCTCAACAGAGGGATGCCTTCCTATAATATTTCTACAGTAAAACATGTTAAACATTAAGTTCAAATGTCAAGTTGGCTCAGCCTGAGCTAAACTTTAGCTCTGAGTACTTTACAGCTCTTGTGCAATGTCACAGCACTAAAAGCATTCAATTTTTGTGCCCACGTGGAAGCCACCCAGTCCTCCTGACACAGAGTGGACAGGAAAGTTGTTCATTACTGCTGAACACAACAACTGTGCTAAAACAACCTAAAACCTTAAATCTGCAAGAATGGGAATTCCAGAGGAGAGCCCCTTGACTGAGGCCGTGGGACAAAGTACTCCAAGGCACAAGGTATGATAAATACCCTGCTCTCGCAAAACACAAGTGCTAAAGATCAAGTTCCAAAGAGAAGAAGAACCAAACTCCACTTGCTGAGTGAGATGTCTGAGATAAGTTAACTCCAGTATCTCTGAGGGGCAATACACAGACCCCCCGAGCAGCTTCCCAGGGAGCGCTGCTCGTGCCGGAGCCAGGCAGAAACCCTGGACCCCAAAAGACTCAACACTGGCATTTTATGAAGCCAGCTCCCACTACCGGACCATATTCCTCATTTTTTCATTAGACAGCACCAAATCCAGCCTCAAATACATGGATGAACCTCCAAGAATGGTAAACTTCATGCTCATCAATTTGTGCTGCTCAGACCTTCTCCGGGGCCAAGTGACAAACACATAAGGGATCCATGTCAGGGACGTATTTGTGACCACTTTAGGATCCACTTTCCAAAACAGAAATGCAGCTTTTAGAAAAAGCAATGGTTTTTACAAGCAATTTTAACAAGCAATGGTGCACACTAATAGAGCCCTAGAAATAGTTCTACAATTGAAACATTACACACAGTAACCGCTATTTATACTTCAATATGTCAGCCTTAAATATTTACTTTTCCACTCACTTAGTTTACATGTTGTGCCAGCAGAGCACTTTCTTGCATCATTTAGAGAGCTTATAGAAATTTAAAACTACCAGAGCAATAAGGAAAAGTATTATAAAATAAGTCAAATTAAATGATGAGGCAAAACATATTTGCTACTTTTTATGCAAAAATTAATTTCATGCAGAGATGCACGGTTTTTCCAAGTAATTAGGTACTTCACATTATTCGTTTTGACTTAAAAAAAAAAAAAAACAACAGTTTTTTTGAAAAGCAAACTGTTTTGAGCTTTAAACTCTATCCAGGCTTTCCATTGCTACATGGAGACCATTCATCAGCTGGCAGCATTGTTATTCCCCTGCCCCATGGGCTCTGAAAAGCCAACGAGTAAGTTCAGAGTAAGTAAATGTTTATAGGTAGAGCTGCACATCACATGGCTGTACCAGCAGTTACTGGATATTTTTCCCAGAAAGCAAACGGGCTGGGCAGCTGTATTTTGACAAGAAAAGTTGTTTCCTTTTATGGCCCAGAGTTGCTGGCTGTGGTCTGGGGTGGGAAGGCAGTGGGCAAGCACCCCATGCTTCATCCCATGGCACTGTCATCCCTGATCCAGCTGTTCTTCCCAGAGTCACCCTGACTATTCCCTTCCAGCACTCACTTATTTTCAAGTGCAGAAGAGACACTCCAGATAGGATATTGTATTATTTACCTTCCCCTTTGCTCTATTTTAGGTCCCATAAACGCAGAGTTTAAACAAACGACTCGGATTGAAAACCGTTTATGGGCACTTCCTAGCCCACCGGATTTGAGCTCCTCTCCCACAAAGGAACCAAGACACGGCTCAGCTACTCTGCCACTTACTTTTCCACCTGTATATTTAAAATTTTGTGCCATTTAAACCAGCTAAAACGGATTTTGAAGAACAAATGGCCTGGAAATTCAGCACCAATTCATCAACACTGGGATTGCACAACGCCCCGCATCGCAGACCATATAAAATTAAAAGGGTGACTATGACCGTTTCCAATCAAGTTTCTGGCCACTTCTTTGGGAATTCTGAGCTGATGGGCACTTAAGCTGGAACAACTGCAAGGAAGAAAGCAAGAGAGCAGAGGAAGTGGGAAAGTCCTGTAGCAGATGAGCTGCAGATAGACGAGGAACACCTGCCCAGAAGCAGATCCGCTGAGCAGGTTCCCAACCAGCCCCTCCGGCTACTTACTCCCATTCCTTCGTTTACTCCCTTTGCTTCAGCACTTCACTCTTCAGTTGTATCGAACACTGAACCAGCCCTTTTTTTGTGGCTTTAATCTCAGAGTGGAAACCTGGAAAGAAAGACTGGAAGGAAGGAAAGGGCAATGGGGAAAAATAAGACGCTGGAAGCACGGAAGAAAAACATTCTATAAGGAAGATAAAACAAATTTTCCAAATGGTAATTGGAAATTCAACAGTTCTATTCTACATGGAAAGTGGAAGGCCAAGAAATCAGGGCTTAGCACTGTCTGCATCATATCACAAACAGCAAAGCCTAATCACCTCCCCTACTTAAAAATCCTTATCTAACTTCTGCTCTTTTCTAAAATAAAGCAAAACTGACATTTTGATGGAGGCAAACTCCAAGCAGCATTCACAACCACTGCACCAGCAGAGAAGAACCAGTCTCTTAAACTGAACGCACTTTCCCATGTGGTTCCTTACTTTAATTTGAATAAAAGTTACCCCATGAGAAGAGAGGGAAAGAACCAGCAAAGAAAGGGGAAAAACCAGAGTGCAAGCAAGCAGCATCAATGCCGAGCCTGGAGGTCGAGCTGCAGGGATGCAGCGTTGCTGGCCAGTTATTTGCACAAGCTTTACAGGCATGGGAAGACTGTGAAGGTTGTCAGGAAACACAAAACCTCCTGTGATGGAAAATCCGGCACAGAAACGCATCCTGGCCACCGCCTCAACCCCAGCCTGGTTGGGCTTCTCTGCTCCTCCAGCAAACAATGTGCAACTCCAGCAATTCTGAAAAAACTGAGTTTGGAAACTGAATGGAGGAATTAAAAAACTCGTCTCCTTTCCATCAAAAGCACTGGCACAGAGTGCCCAGAGAAGCTGTGGCTGCCCCTGGATCTCTGCAAGTGTCCAAGGCCAGGCTGAACGGGGTTGGAGCAACCTGGGATAGTGGAAGGTGTCCTTGCCCATGGCAGGGGGTGAGACTGGATGAGTTTTAAGGCCCCTCCAACCCAAACCAGTCTGTGATTCCATGATTCTGTGAGAAGGAGGGATTCAGATTATTGGAGTAAATCTCAGGTCTATTCAAATTACATTGATCCCACAGGAGTGGGAGACTGGAGAAACAGGCCACCAGTTCTACCCTTTGTTTCTTGGGAATGTGCTGTATCATAACAAGGGCTTCAAATGAGTGAAATATATTTATATTTTGCTTTTCTTCCCCAATCCAAGTTTAAAACTCAATTTCCACAACCTGTAGATGAAGAGATCAAAATGAGTTAAGGACACAGCTCCCACCGTAATTTTAAATTGCAAATTAAAGGCTGGAGAAGCTCAGGGCTTGTGAAAGCTCAGTGTAGTAGAAACTGTTTAAATTGTAAGAAGGTTATAATGGGAAATTTAAATAATTAGATCTGGCACTGTTACCTCAGACTTGAACAAAACCAAATAAAAGATTCAAGTTCCAAACTTGGAGAGAGAACAAATTATTGAGGAAACTGGATACAAACATGGCCCTGTGCAATTTAACAAGGAAATTAAAGAGGTATAAAAATTAATAAAACAGATGCAAAGAAATCCTTATGTAAGAACCCTGATAAAAATTAATCTAAAAAACACAATTCCCTAAAACTTGCTGAGACCCTTAAAAATTAGTATTTCAAGGCAACAATTTTCCCAATTATGAAAAGAAACAGAATTCATTTTAAAAAAACCTAAAACAACAAAACAAAAACCAAATAAAACCACAAAAAAAAGGCACCATAAAACTCCAAACTGTGCGGGGGTTAGAGGGAAAACAGTCTCAAGTTTTCGGTACCTAAAAACAGCCCTTGAAGTGCTCCTCCCCTAAGGATATTTTGATCTTAGTCACATGGGTTTTTTAAGGTATTTTTGTTTAGTCTCCCTGTAGATAACTGCAAGGAGAGATCTGCTAACACGATATTAAATTAATGATTTGATGGCTGCCCTCATGGCTGAGAGAGGCATTAAGTCTGAAATATTACCAGTAAAACCATTAGGTCTCAGCAACCTGGGAGAACACACACACACACACAGAACTTCCATCACTTGCCAACTGCGTCTCAATCAAAAAATCAAATTTATTTTCTTATTCTTTGATATTTACCTGCTTATTGATAAGCCGATATAATTGTACAGGTAGATAAGGAAAAATGAAAATAAGAAGAGAAAATATTTGCAAATGTCTTACGATACACAAGTGCTCTTGTTTGCACAAAGAGGAAATGGACCTTTTCCTACTGTGGCTCATATTTTCACCCAAATCTCCTATTTTTCATTTTCATCTGACCATTTGCAACATAATTTTGGAAAATACACAGAAAGAACAGCTCACGCAAAAACTTTTCCAGATAGCTACATCTGGTTTGTTTTTGTAAGTTTAGACAGTGTGAGTGAAGTTTCCAGTTAAACAGACTTGGAAATGCAAAAACTGCGGAGCAGGGCAGAATAAATTCCAACGACAAACGCACTTGTAATCACAAAAACTTATCACACGAGTGTACCCACAACAAAAGCACCTTCAGACCAGAGATCAGCAGCTCTGCAAACCAAGGCTTGGCTCGGTGCACTGGGATTGGACTCGGCTGGCCAAGGCAATGTGGATAAACATGGAAAGAGAAGACACAACAGGCAGATTTGCTCCCGCACAGGCGCCGCTGCCCTGGGCTGTCACATCCACCTGCCAGGGACATGGGCTGCTCCTGCAGCCCCAGCATTAAAGATGGAAAGAGACTTCCAGCTTCTGGCTTGGCATTTGGAAAGGCTGCAGCATCCAAAGGTTTTCACACCAAAAGCAAAACAACCCCCAAACGTTCCTTTGCGATGTACTTTTTTCAGTTCTGAACTAACTGAATTGATGGATTTATTTATATACCTACACATGTGCATATAAAGACAAAAATTGGTATCATTGGATGTTGGATCTCTACCAATAGGAAAAACTTTGGTAATGAGAAGCAGAAACTGATTAAATGCTAAAATAGAAAAGAAGCAAAAAAGAGACAATAACCCTCTGAAGCCCCTTGCTCTGCTCAGCAGGCTGCCATCAGGGGTAGGGCACAAGTATCTGTTCCACACCACATTTCCCTTCCAGAAATGGGTACCACGATACCAACATGCAGCTTGCACTGTGTGGGCAAACCTGCATCTGTGCACCCCTGAGCTCCTCGGGCAGCACACCCCTGGGACGGGCCACCTCCATCCCAGTGGCGAGGAAAGGCACTCCTCCAGCATTACACTGCTGCTCCATGTGGCTTTTGGTGACAGCAAAGATCATCTCTGTCTACTTTGAGTGGAGCAATTCTCTTCCATTCCACGTCCTGGATAAGCCAGACAGTTCACAACACACAGAAAACCCCAAAACAACAACCTCAGTAAATCAGCAACAGCTCTATGCCAAATTATTCAAATTATTCAGAAAGAGGATTAAGATTCTTGCAATGCCATCTTGCTGAAATACCGTGTGGTTATTCCCAGTGGCACAGCAGCAATCCATCCCTACAATCCACGGCTGCTGCAGCTTTCCAGTGCCTCCTGGGAAGTGCTGAGTTACCTTCTCACCACTCCAGGCCTCACCTGCCCCAAGGCCACAGCCCAAAGCTGTTCCCCCAGAGTTCCTGAACCCCTGCTGGAGGTGTTGGTGTTCCCTACACACCACAGTGCTCTTGCAGCAGTTTAAGCACAGGGCTTCCGGCTCCAGCTCCTTCCCCCTCCACAGCTGACCCTTTCCTTGTCTGGAGAACGTGGCCATCTCTCCCATCTGGAGCTTTTTCTACCAGACTAACTCAACTGCAGCTTCTTGCTCTTTTCCATCCATCCATCCATCCATCCATCCATCCATCCATCCATCCATCCCAATTGCTCTCTTACAGGCTCTCTCCATTTGGTCCACATCTCTTTAACTGATGTTTCTTCTATTATTGAAACAACTTCTGAGATTTAAGGACTAAACAAAAAACACCCCTCAAAAAGTGCTTCAGATTAGTTTCCTGCAGAGTTCAGCTTCTTACAATCTCTTCCTTCACACTGTCACCCACCATGCCTTTGGCTTCCACTTCCCCACTGCCTTCCAGTTTTTCCAAATACCATCACGAAATTCCTCTCTAATTTACTTCTCAGAAGATAAAATCTAATGGGTAATTAAAAATACAAAAGAGAATTTAGGAGTAAGTATTTTCCCTTAACAGCTTCCATCCCATTAAAATGTTTTGCTGCCATAATGCCTACAGGGATTATCTTCAGTTGCAAGAGAACAATGAAAACAAACACTTAAAAATTATCTAAAAAAGCCACAATATTTTGAGAAAAGCTGCCATGGTGCTATTGGACCTTGGAAACTTGCACCAAAACATGTGAGATATTGCTCAGAGGTCAGTTTTGCTCTTCAGTTCTATGGCTAGAAACCATAATAATACTAATATGCAAATCCCAGCTTTCCTATTCCATATCAGCAAATGGCATTGGGAGCACTATTACAACTCCCACCACAAAATCCACCACTACCTCTACTTGTTTATGACTCTGAATTATTGGCAAACAAATACAAAAGAACATTGAAGCAAATAAAAAAAGGGGAATAAACGAGAGCATTAACATACGATCACCTACATGAAACTTAAATAAAAATACGGAGATTTTTTTATGGGGGGGACAAGGACTGCGAAGTTTGTTTACAAAGGAGTCTGGTTCTCTTCCAAGTTTCACGTTCCAGCCTGAAAATAACTTCTTAAAACAGCTGTCAGGGGTTTTTTTTGGGCAGAGGAAGAATGATCTACCAGCAAATACGACCTTTCTTTAGAGCACACGAGTTATCATGGGTTGTGCTTCACGGAGAAAATTCAGCTCCTGTGTGGCCCCTAAAATCTGCAATCAAGAACATGGAAGAGCATCCAGAAAGAAAACTCAGCCTTCATGGAGAGCTCACAAAATAGAGAAGCACCATGGTCTCAGTGCTCAGGAGACCATGGGAATTAATCATCCCCCCACTGGGCCAAAAATCAGCTGTTAATCTCCCTTTCACTTAGATTCTTTTAAAACATTTTTTTCACCAATTAACATCTTATTTAAGTAGATTTTTTTAAAAATTAAAATTAAAAATGGCAATATACTTTAAAACTAAGCAATTAGAGCTCCAAATCTCATAATAGTATCTTTTAAATGTGAAGAAACTCAACAACTTCCTGACTGCGCTGTAAACATCACTTTAGTGATGACCTCTGTGATTTTCGTGGTTTAGATACATTTGCTCTCTGCTGCCTTGCCTGATAAAACAGCAGCTAAAAACATGTAAACTTCTTTGTACAAGGTACACTGATAGTTCAAAAACTCTCAGTTTTTCCACACATGGGGACACGTTCACAACAGAATTACTCCCATAAACAGTTGTCCTAAGTAGTCCCTGTACCCAAAACAGTCAATTATTAGCTGGATATATTTCCTGAATCAGTCACTTCCACATCTGGCACAGGTAGAGGCTCCTCCGCATTTTAAAGGTCTTGGAATTTTCTCTGGAGAGCATAAAATAACAAAAATCATCTTGGATATACTGTTGCTGCTGCAGTATGTTCTTTCTATCTCCAACATCCAAAAAGTTAAATTTTGGTTCAGGAAACAGCAGGAATTGCCCCAGCTGCAAAGCAGCATCAGAAAACTTTAGACCATTAAAGAATCACTTCCTTCCTCCCAAAAAAGTGTCACTTAAAACTCCTCTGTCTCCTAGAGCCAGTGTGACATTGCAAAAGAAAGAGAAGTCACTAACTGCTTTGTATTAAAATCTACAAACTACAAAAAAATATCATTTCAAATGGTGCTGTGCTGAAACTGCAATCCTTTATCCTGTTTTTGGAATGACAATGCCTGGTATCCCCACAGTCCCCCATCTCTTTTCATTCTAATATCCAAATGCAGATTTCACTTCTTAAGACCTCCAACTATTTTATGACGGATTTATACTGCCACGAAGTACAATTCTGCCCTTTATTCCCCCTTCAACATGTGAACAAAAATGCAGTAGGTAGAAAATGTGTGGGACTGTGATACAAGAAAATACGTCCACCTCAATACAAAAAGAGTGAGACACGCTGAGTCCCATGGAACAATAATACTAATTTTAGCTACTCGCTATTCACTATTTAGTCTATTTAACAGTGCTCCAGTAACAAGCACCTGGATTTCTGGACAAACCTCAAACACAGCATTTTGGGAACTACTGTCACCAAAACAGCAGCACAGTTTCTTATCAAAAAATGAGCTCATGTCCCTGCCTCAGCACAGACCAGCACTTTGTGTGGCTCATGAATCACAAGCACAATCTAGAAGTGAACACAGGTATGACTGCTTGGGATTTAGACCTGGGTTCAGGATTCCCATAGCAGAATGTACAGGAGAAATCGCAAGCCAGGCAACGCTTCATCGCCACATCTTCAGCATGCGCCTGGTGTCACATGAAAAGTTCCTCACGCTGGCAACAATTACACCTCATGGAACAGGAAACTGAAGCAGGGTTTTCTAGAAGTTTGTTAGAGCAAGCAGGAACACCACAAAACAGCCCCTGAGGCACCCAACAAGAGCTCGAACTGGAGTTGGACCGAGGACCCACCTCCTCTGGCAGGTTATTGAATGGGCACAGCCGAAAAATGATACATTCAGACAGTCAAATGTCTAGACGAGGGGGTTTTAGGAATGGGCTCCACAGCTACAGATGAGGAGTTTATTCTTTAGGAAAATTAAAGGACTCTATAGAGTTTTCAGCACAGGCATCTGACCCACCCTTTATGGCAATATCCACGCACGAGTAACACATCTTTAATCCACAGCAGTTACTCAAATACCTGGTGGTCTTTGCAGAGCCTGTACTGTGCCAATTTGGGAGATTTTTATCCCCTGACAAAGGAAAGAGTAAACACTAGAGAGTAAAATTTCACCCCCATTTATTACGGTTCAGCTATATATTAATATAGAAATATCCAAATGCATATAAATCAAAACATTTATTTTAGGCTTTCTTGAAAGTAAAGGGTGTTTTCCTTCAATTTAGGAGACAGAGCAAAGTCACATCAGGAAAAGAAACAGCTCAGAAAATGAGAACCATTTCTTTGTCCTGCAAGGTTCTAACAGGGCCATGACCAGCTCCAGCACAGGGATGGGATCCTTGCTGAATTTGCTCGATTGTGGCCCAGCCACGAGTTCAGGCTGCCTCACCTTCTTTCCTTCCTCGATAATGCACAGCCCCTTGGCAGTGTGGAGCAGGACAGCACACATGGAGGAGGTTACTGGGGTCTTTCTGCTGTCATTATGCGAACACAAACCTCACTGGGGCTCAGTCCCACTGGCTCCCCAGCACCTGAGGAGCCCAGGTAGCAGCACAGGCTTCATTAGTTCAATAATGCTCCTTGCCTGAGAGGTGCCTCAGTCTACAAATAAAGATCCAAGGACAAACCCCTTCAGTCACCAGCTACACTTCACTGGCTCACTCTCCATAAGATTGTCCTCCAACAGTCATTGCAGCAGGGTTGTAATCTTATATATGCATTGGAAGGGCAATAAAAACTCTCATAAATACTGCAGGCCATCCTTCTTCTGACTCCAAAATCCATGTTTGTAGCGTAACTCTTTGTGTTCGTTGCCCAGAGAAGCTGTGGCTACCCCATCCCTGGAAGTGTCCAAGACCAGGTTGGATGGGATTTGGAACAACCTGGAACAGTGGAAGGTGTCCCTGCCCATGGCAGGGGGTGGAGCTGGATGAGCTTTAAGTTCCCTTCCAACCCAAGCCATGCTGTGGTGCTGTGACTTTATACTGAATCGCCCCAATACAGCAGCAAAGACTTTTGGAGCAACATTTTGCTTAACTTCTATCAGTGAGTCACAGGCTACACTTAAAGCTGCTTTATTGAGACAAGCTATAGGCATGCTCAAGGCATTTTAAATGCAGTTCCTGAATCGTGCTATGTATTTCCCTCACCCAGGCTGTTGTGTTACCATAACATCCCAAAGATGACATTTAACGCACACAATCACATTATTTCCACAAATCGATAATTCTGCTGTTAAAACCAACTGGCTCCTCTCTGAAGTGACACAGTTCTAACTGTAAACTTCAACAAGTGCCATTTGAATTCGGAAGATTTGGTGTCTCAAAAGCTGCCCCTAACACTGGTGGGTCACGGTCCAACTCCTGCGCTCACTAAGCAGCACAAGAATTGACAAATCCTTTGCTCCAAATGAGGTAGACAAATAACGCCCCGTCAGCACAATCCCGCTCCATTACAGCGGCAGCAGCAGCACAACTCACAGTAATTTATGACCCTCTTGGCTGCACGCTTGGCTATGGCTGATATTAGGATCATACAACTCCCATCACAACCTAAATCCCAAAATACCTAAGTAATACAGTTTCTTTAAGTGCTCTGCAAATACACTGCTTCAAAGAAGCACTGGTGAGGGTGGAAGCCAAGCAGGCAAATCTCCTAACTTGGAAAAACAAAATTTTAATCTGAATTTTAAGACAAATTCCAACTTTGTCACCTCCTGAAATCTTGGAAAGAATTAAATGCATAACAGATGTACTCCATTTTAAATATAGCCACATCACGCACGCGTTTTTTATAACACACAGAAAACACTGCGCCTGATAAAAATGCCTCCAGTATGCTCTGATTCACTTTCAGCACCCAATTCCGGACACAAAATCATTCCTGACTCCTGACCAGCAAACAGCCATGGCCAAACTGGCTCTATCCCTGAGCAAAGATAAGCAACAGAGCAAAAGGATCATCCCAGTGCTTCATCAGAGCTCGGAAACCACCACCTTCCTGTCGGCATCCTCTGCCTTCACATTTAAAAAATAGCATTATTGATGGGCTGAAGCTCCCACCTTCCGCTACCAACAGGTAAGTTCTATGATGGTCCCTATTAAATTGAGCCAAGCAAAACTTTTATCAAGAAGTATCACCCAGTCCATGAACACAGGCATTCGTGCTACAAGAATTAAACACGTTTTCCAAGCTGACTAAACACGATTCAAGCATCTGATTATAGAGAAATAACAGACTGCGGCAACAACTCGGATCGTTTTCACATAAAAAACATTCTAAGGGTGCACATGGTTACTGAAATGTTATATATGCACATATACATGCGGAAAGAGAGAGTATGGAGTGACAGCACAAGGGAGAACGGCTTCCCACTGCCAGAGGGCAGGGATAGATGGGATATTGGGAAGGAATTGTTCCCTGGGAGGGTGGAGAGGCCCTGGCACAGGTTGCCCACAGGAGCTGTGGCTGCCCCTGGATCCCTGGCAGTGTCCAAGGCCAGGCTGGACGGGGCTTTGGAGCAGCCTGGGATAGTGGAAGGTGTCCCTGCCCATGGTAGGGGTGGATTGGGATGATCTTCAAGGTCTCTTCCAACCCAAACCGTTCCACAATTCTATGAACTCAACAGCTTTATGTAATTTAAGATTTTTGGACTTATTTGTGGAAAATTATCATCAAATATCAAATTAAAGTATCTGACCCAGGTAAGAAAACGTGACTTCAGTGAAGACTAGCAGACCTTTTGTTTTTCTCTGTGTCTACAGCAAATTCCAGCAGCAGCAATGTTTCATAACCAAAGACGTATATGTTACTTTAACATCTTCAGCAGAAAAATTTAGTTGCTGATCATAAAGGATTCCAGAACCTCGGGTGAGGCACGGGGTGTGTACGTTTCTCTTAAATGGTTTATTGGAATTATGAAACAACTTATAAAAAATTTTTTCATCCTCACGTGGTACTTTTCAGAACACTCTCTGTTTCTAGATGATGCCACATTGCCAAGCAGCAAGTAAAACATTAAACACTATTCATATTGTCTCATTAGTAACTTATATGTACATGAGATAGAATCTCTTTCATAACATGGATCTTACTAGCAAGGTCAGTCCCAAATAGGGAATCAGACAGATGCAAACAACTTCCCAGAGTCATGAAATGGCTTGGGTTGGAAGGGACTTCAAAGCCCATCAAGAGCCATTCCTGCCATGGGCAGGGACACCTTCCACTGTCCCAGGTTGCTCCAAGCCCCGTCCAGCCTGGCCTTGGACACTTCCAGGGATCCAGGGGCAGCCACAGCTTCTCTGGGCACCCTGTGCCAGGGCCTCCCCACCCTCCCAGGGAACAATTCCTTCCCAATATCCCACCCAGCCCTGCCCTCTGGCAGTGGGAAGCCATTGCCCCTTGTCCTGTCCCTCCAGGCCCTTGTAAATAGTTTCTCTTCACGTTTCTTGTCAGCTCCCTTCAGGTACTGTAAAGCCACAGTCAGGTCCCCCCAAAGCCTTCTCTTCTCCAGGCTGAACATTCCCCATTCCCTCAGTGTTTCCTCCTAGGAGAGGTGCTCCATCCCTCTAATCAACTTAGTGGCCTCCTCTGGACCCACTCCAAATAAGAGCCAAGTTTTAAAGACTGGAAATAGATGGGAAAGGCTAGAAAAGCCTTGGATCAAAGCCTGGTTATCTGCTGGTGCACGGTCACTGTGTGCGACACCGCAGAATCTCCCTAGAAGTCTGTGGCCACTTCTTCGCCGAGCGCAGGCTGAACTCAGCCCTGCTGGAAACGGCTCTTCCCAAGCATCACGCTGTCTAAACAAAGGAAATTCGGAGCTGATGTTGTACCTGGTCTCTCTGCAAATAATGCCCTTACAGGAACATTTCCTCATTACATCCTGCCTGTAGCACCGCTCCTGTTGGGCCCTGAGCAATTCCAAAAGATTTATCTGCCGGACGCTCGGCCAAGTCGGTCGGAGGTTACAGACACTCAGTACCCACAGGACACACTTCAAGTGTCCACTAAACACGAGTCAAGCAAGGCAAGAATTTGATTCCAAGAACTACTGGAAACACCTATGGAAAAGCTTCGCAGGGACATCTTCTGAAAACAGCAGAACCAAAAATTAACTTCTACTCCATCTCTCAGGCACGTGCATCTGAGTCAAACAGCAAAGCTGCACATTTAAAAACCGAAAAGATCTCATTTCTGACTCAGACATTCTCATTTATCTAATGAACTTAAAGAATTAAGCATCCAATATCAGAAGTTTTCATACATTTCCTGTGCTCTGCATCAATGTTTCATAGCATGTTTTATTTAAATTATAGACTTTACTTTTTTTTTTATGAGGCAGGTTTTGTTGAGGGGTTTTTAGTGGTTTTTTTAGCTTCCTGTGCAGTTAAACGCAGTCAAACTACAGCCATTTTGTCCCTTCAAACATACAAATAATTGTTAATATCAGTGGTGTTTATCGGTTAGTTTTGCTTTCCACTTTTCCCCTTCTGTTTTGAAGGCCTTCCTATCAAGGCCTACAAATTAGTAACACTGGAAGGAAATTAAGTCTTTATAAACAGAGACAGCTGGATTTGGATGCTTTAGGGCTCTTTTCTGCACAGCCCCTCTGCCCCCACTGCAGCAGCAGGACCTCTGCTTTACGGAATCACGCACCCAGCAGGAGCTCTGGGAATTCCAGCCTGTGACGACATCCACACAAACGGATTTGAGTTAACTTCAGCTGAAGGAAAAAAAAAACCAAAAGGAAGCAAACTGCTCTTTCATGAGCAGATCATCAAGATGTTACTTTTCCTTTGTTTGCGTGTTCCCGCACATGTTAAGCGGCAGGCAGAAGGAAAGATCCCATCATCAAGCCAGTGGACTTTATTTGGCCAGTTCTTCTGCACTGTGCCAATTTTGGAGATTTTATAAGTAAGGCTATTTTATGACAGCAACGTGATTTCTAAATTTATCAAGTCAAGTTGAAGGCAACAGTTTTAGCCGTGCAACAAGAGGAACAGTAAGTGCTATCCGTGAAATAAAGACTTGCAATATAATCGTTATTTAGATGGTTTGCCAAGAATTCCCACAGTAAGTTACTGTAGCAAATACAAACCCAAAAAATTTACAGGCAGTTGAGAGGGAGATTCTGATCCTGAGGGATGCTAGCTGAAGAAATATATCTAGAACATTTTGTTTCTCCACAAAGAAATTTCAGAACCATGAAAAAATACCAATCCCTCAAGCCATATATCTAGTAGGCTTATTGCTGAAGGTTAAAACATTTGGGGGGGGTGGGGGGGGGGCAAATGAAAGAGAATATTTACTTAGTGAAAACAATTTGGCTTCAAAGGGCAGTAAAGATTTCTGGGGTAGTCCAATGCTGACAAATGCCCTGCCAGAACCACCTCACCAGCCAAATCTGTCCTGCTGCCTAAGACAGAAGCCGTGCCCAAACACGACCTCTGGGGAAAGAACGAGCTGTAATTCCATGGTACATCCACAGTTTAGGCTTCTTTTCCAACTGCCACTTTATATTATCACAAATTATTACTTGGAAGCAAGCAGCTACACTTTCAAACCTTGCATGGCTCTTCTTTAAATTGAATTCCAACAATTCCCTCCAAACCTATGAAAGAGCCATCACAATAATGCAAACTTATATAACAGAACCTGTTAAAATGTGTTAATGAGGCTATATTGTCTAGCTGGCTTCTCTGCAAAAGCAGAGAAAACTCCCACTAGAAGTTAAAAATTTAAAGGCTAGGAATTTTTTTTTTCTTCCTTTCTTTTCAAAGGACAGAAATGAGACTGAAAATCATCTAAAAATAGCCAAGAATTTTCAAGTGTCAGCTGTAACGGAAAGAGGAATGGCTGTCTCTCCTTACAGAGCCAGGATGGATGGAGAGAGCTTGTGATTCAGGATAGAGAAAGAGCGAGCCTACACACACACTGTAGATGGTAGGAAATAATTCTAATGTCCTAATTTTAATAATATTCCAGGACAATCTACAGCAAATTGAAATCCAGTGAAATTGTACTTTAAAAGTGGTGAATGTAAATTCTTATATTCTTTGCCTGCCAGCAGAAGTGAAGTACATATCGTGAAATAACTCCAAAAAGAGTTTTAAACAACCTATTCAAATCATGCATCCTCCTCACGACAGAAGAAGAATGTAAATTATGTGTCTTTGACTTTGTTTTGTCTTTTCCATCAATCTTTTTCCCCAAAAAGCACCATGTCAAGGCTTTTATTTAAAGAAGGCAATCTCTCGCATTTAAACAGTTCCCTACCTCTGAAGATTTTCTGATGTAAACAGAAGAAGGAAGTTCAGATTTGCAGTTTGTAGGGTACCTGTGTACATCATGTACCCAGATTTGGGGTAGCCAAAGACAGAAATACAGGTGAAAGACTCTGCAGATGACGATCACAGAATGCAGCAGAAGCCCCCGTGTCCCTCCAGTATCACAGGATCTGAGATTTCAGCCCTCACCTTTCCCATGTTCCGGAATGAAGCCCCACTGTGGCCACGCTCACTGGAGCTCCTGCAGGATGTAAATGTTTTAAGGTCTGTTGAAACTGTTCCTTCACTCCACAGTCCTCATGTGAGGCTTAAACAGGCAGAGCTGCAACACCTGACAACCAGACCCTCAGTAGTGCCTTGACTTATTTATTAATTAGTGTCAGGACATGAGAAATTGAAACCAGAGCCCATGTTGTTAAATAAAGTGTATGGTTAGGGTCAGGCTCCATCCCCTTCAAAGTGAAGAACCTTACACAAGTTCTAACTATGCCTACAAATTATTTTTCACTGTGTCCAGTCAAATTAGCCTGTAAACAAGTTATCAAAACTCAAAGCCTCAAATGCCAACATCCAAACTTCCCTTAAATAATAAAACCAGCTGAAGTGTGAATATTTTTAACGCAGAGAGTTTTCTACTTGGTTTTGCACAAATAACCATGAGCAACTCAAAAAATCTTCCTCAAAATTTGGAGAAATTGTGACTTTCCTGTCCAGGTCTGGCAGCAATCTGAGCAGTACCTGCACACAAACTCAGGTTTACTTAGAGAAAAAGTTATGTCATTTCATCAAGTCATATTTGGAAAGCTCAATAATCAGTAGGTTTTCCTACCGAGTTCTTTCTTTTGTTTATAGCTATGAAAGACACCTTCACTGAGTGAAGACTTGACAAGAACCAGGTTGAGCAACTATACTCACTATTTACCTCCTTTTCTTTATGCTATTACATGGTAAAATTACAGATCATGTCAAAATGTTAAATCAATGTAGAATTTGCTTCTCCCTGGCAATATGCCTGCGTGCAAATTACCTCTAATTATTATTCTTTACCTGTCACTGAACACTTTCCATTTTTGAAATACAGGAGTGAAGTCAACCTGTGTATGGTATTTTATTTTCACTGTCACACATAAGATCATGAACCACTACCTCAACAACAGTTAACAGGTCAGATTATGTAAAAATGATAAATTGACTGGTCACTACAATTTTCTGCCATGGTCAGCACTCAGAATTCTCTTCGTGGGAAAGTGGAAATACATACACATTTACTTTATTACCACTTTAAAAAAAAACGGACATTTGTTCTGTCTATTTTTGCCTGACCATCAGATCAGTATCAGAACACATGAAATCCAGAACCACAGGGTGTCACAAGCCAGTTCAATAAATATAAAAAGCCTGTCTCCAAAGACTTACATTTATGGAACATGATGAAACCAGAAGTTGAACAGAAAGACCTGCACAGCAGCTGGCAAGACACGAGAGAAGCACCTTAACCCCCCTCACTGACTCCAAAACTCCCACTTGTGAAAGACTAAAGCTGCCCTTAGCCCCAGAGCAAAGCTCAATCTGCAGACCTCTCTGCAGAGCCATCCTGCTGGCACAAACACAGGCCTTCTAGATTTACACTGTGCTTAGCAGGCTGGGCTCAAAAAGCCAAGGAAAACTTTCATCTGATCTTTCATCTACCTTTGAACTTCCAGAAGCACATGACAGCTACAGGTTCTCTGTGCGCAGCGCTGGTAAAGGACAGGGGGTCAGGGCACGCAGGGCAGACTCCAGTGCTGGCAGGGTGCGACCGTGCTCTCCCCTGACCGGCCGCAGAGGGGAGGAAGGGCAGAGAAATTCAATTATTTCTCTCTTCATAACCTGACCCAAGATTTTTGTCTTTCAGGAACACCCACGCCGTGTTCCCCGCAACCCAAACGTGAAGCAGCAGTGGAGTGTCAAGTCACCAAGCAGAGCTGTATCCCACCTGCCACAGGAAAAGCATCCCCTGGGTCACAGGTTGCCACCCCAAAAAGAGCCAGGCTATTCACAGACTAAAAGGTTTCACTATCGAGCAAAATGGTGACTTTTATAACCAATTTACTTCTTACTAAAGAAATGTTTAAAATCAAGGCAGATATTAAAAGAAACACAGACAACAGTGAAAGCAGCTCATCCGCTGGAGATCTTTGATAAGCTTTATCAGGAACAGCCACTGCTGGCCACAGGTGAATTGGTGGGTGTTCCTGCAGTAAGTGCTGTGAAAGCCAACCTTCCCTGTGCCACCAGCCCTGGCTCAGCCAGGTGACAGAGAGCACAAGAATCCCTTAGCATTTTCTCCATGATGAAATAAGGGACAAAATCAGAGAGAAAAGCATGGCTGTATCGTCAAGAGCTTTTAACAGGAACACAGCAATAAAGCCACTCCTTGAGGCAAACTTAACAAGGAGATGTCTGGCTGCAGAAAGTTCAGGAATTATTTTGGGTATCAGTGCACACAGAGAGGCCCCAAATGAAATCATGGTTCTGCTGTGCTATGCCCTATAAACACAGAGAAAGCATTCTTGCCCCAACATGCTTACGTATTCTGAGCACTCAAAAAACAAGATGCCGGTGACCCTGGTATTTCTGGAAGAGTTGCTGGCTGGTAAACAGCAATATTGTGACCTCCCAAGCAACAAGAAAGAGAAATGCAAACAACCAAGAAGAACAGAGCAAAACAAAAATATTTCCATAAGCAGAACTTTTTATATCCCAAGAGATCTCTGCCTCCAGAGCTCAAAAGGGACACGTTAACCTGTGTTATGTGACTGTCAGTATCTCACGATCTTCAACAAACTTATTTGCTAGGAAGCTCTGCAAGAAAACAGAAAAAGTGAATTGTCTCAAATCCTACAGCAAAATTATTATGGAAGATATAATTGAACTTATGGCTGGGGTTTATCTGTGGACCTCAAAAATTCTCTGCAACGCTGCTCTCCTGCACTCCCTTCACACATAAGGAGATCAAGTGCTGTGAAAACAGGGGGGGTCTAAGGAATCTTAAAACATAGAACAGTCAGAAACAGGCAAAAATATTGCAAGGCATCACTGGCAAGCTCTCCTTGTTGGTTTCTTTTAGACACAATCTATTTAATTCCAAAGACAGAAACAGAAGGGAACGTACCAGGGCCCCAGTGCTTGCATAAGGAGCCAAGGAAGCAAAAGAGGATGAAAAGATATGCCCATCCTAAGATTTCACAAACACAAAACAGAAAGAAATTCAGTTTTGCCTCATCCCCAAAAAACAGGAAGAGCAGCACTAGGACAGCTTGGGGTACATGAACCTGAGTATTTCAAACGGAATGGGGAGCAGGGTTGTGAAGCCGTTTGCCCAAGCGACTCCTCCACACCCTGCCTCGGTGCACGCTGGAGAGCTGTACCTGGATTCCTTCGGGGTGCACCGAGCCAAAGGACTCGCTCCAGGAGCGCGCCTGACGTGCTCCAGCCACAGAGGTGCTTTTGTTCCAAGACCTGCTCCAGGAGCAGAGCTAGGTAGAAGTCCTGAAGTGTTGGAACGTGGACGCCGTGTGCTCAGCACCTCCCACTTTGCTCTTTGAAGAGTTTACTTGCTGCTGTTGACTCAGCCTCAAAGATAGCTACAACTGCTGCAGCTCAGACAATTAAGAGATAATACACTAGACATACAGCATAAAAAATAGGATATAATTAAGATATCAAAGGTTGAAAGGAAGCTGAGAATTGAAGTACTGGTAGGGAAACAAAGCTTATGTCTGTTATCTGTACAGCACTTTTATACTTGAAGAGAGTATGAGGTATGACATAATTAAACCACTACAAACTTCCTCTTCTCTATCACTACTATCAACAGATTCTCAGGGAAAATAGTAAAGCAAAGCTTCCTAACAGCACCTCCATTCACAGAACTGAGCAGGTGCTTGACAGAGACCAATTAACTAAGAAGTGAAATCTCAGTTTCTCTTATTAAATCTCAGAGCTGCTCCCTAACAAAACCCTCCCCTGCAGCAGGTCCTACACACCAGCCCCTGGCACTGCTGTTTGATGGCTTTTATCACTGGCTTTGCTGTATTTTTTCCCCCCGATGGCGTTTACCTATCAGCTGAGTAACCTGGCTGCAGACCAAAGTCCTGAGGGAACAGGAAAAAATGGGCAGCTCTGAAGCACCCACTACTTACCACGTCCCCTGAGGGTCTGAGCATGGGAGGGAACAGAGCAAGTGTGCTACAAACCTGTGCCTAAGGGCAGTCATGGCAAAGGTCTGCTTGGCTTAGAAGCACACACAGCCTCCGATTTCTAGAACTGCATAAGACATTGGTAAGAAATGGCAGCTGATTACAGTTCCACAAAAAAACACAGAAGGGAAATGAGGAAAAAGCAAAGCCCAGCCCATATTCCTCGTTAAAGTAATTCTTACCACATGCTCCAGATGCTTTCATAGCTACATTTCAGGGTAAGAAGAGACCATTAAATGTCAGTTCACAAAGCAAATTTCATCTTATCTAGACTGCATATCAGTTTGTCCATCTGTAGTACCCCGGCTGAAGCAGGAGCTGTGAAATCCAAACCTCTGTACTGAGGAGGCAGAGCAGCCTGTGCCCTCTCATGATAAATGCAACCAAGGACAGAACAGAAGTCTGAGAAATACCATGAAAAGCCCACTGTTGGCATGTGGTATATATAATTGCTCTACACAGTGCTCTTGTGATCTCCTAGAAAATATAAACAAATAAATAAGAATATTTAAGAGCAGTACCATCAGTCTCCACAACTAAGTTCATGTCAGTTTAGGATTAATATTGAGAACAGTTATAAATGCAGCAAAAATACTGAATTTTATTTGTTGCTACAACACAGCCTTCACACTGCCTTTGGCTGTAAAGGTACATGGAACAGAGAAATATCACAGGGATGTTTCTCTACAACCTGTTCAATTTATTTTCATTAGAGCAGCAGAATTCATCTTAGAGTAACAACAAGGTTACGTCTGATGCTGTTTTCTTGAAAGCACACTCCCACTGAAATACATCAGTGTCAACACTTTTCAAAGAAATTAACTGAATTGGTATTTTTAGAAGCCAAACAGAAAGCCAAAGCCCAGGGACACACATCTGCTTCAGTCCTGTGGCTCCCAGGCACCAATGTCACTGCCGATGTCGTTGCTCGCCCTAAGCCTCCTGCTGCAGCCCTGCCGCCGTATGCATGCGGACAGCTCGCTCACCAAAAATAAGTTTTTGTGTCACATCAAAACAAGCACCTGCCAGGGGCAAGTGGCTGCCACTGCCACCACTGCTCCGCAGTGCTCTCCCCACGTCCTTACTCACTGACCTTTCTACCACCACCCCGGCCTCCTTTTTGTTTGCTGCCACAAATATCTCCTTCCTCCATCACAATGCCAGTTTATGACTCCTTCGGGTTCTTCCACTCAGTTTTCCAGCTTACTTCATCAAAATGGGTACTCTTATAAGCAGAACGAATAAACTCACAGAGCATACCAGGGTTTGTTACATATTCCACTCCCATTCTGATCCATCTGCTCCCCACCTTGGACTACAAGCACTGCAGACAACAATCTCTGTGTGAGACAAAGGCACGGCACTGAAGAGACACAGCTTTGACAAAAGAGACAATTAAACCCTCGGCTCGCACAATCCTCCTGCACGCGCCCCTAAAGTGCTGCTAGAAAGCAGCCAAGAGTTTCACTTCAAAATGAACACTGTAGAAAAATGAAAATCAGACCCTTAACCAAGGGGAGCCGAAGGATCCCTCATCTTCTTCTCCAAAAGGCAAATTTGCCGTTTCATCCCCAAATCCTTTGAGCTGCAGAAATGAGAGCATCTGCCAGCTCGCTGAGCCACCTGAGTAACTTTTTCCAGCCTAACTCCAAACTGCAACAACTTGCCATATCAAACTGCCAAATCTACAGTGCTCATTTCTTTCTGTGAATCCAGCTGTCATTTTTCCCAAATGACTTCGCAGTCCCAACTCTCCCGATGCCAAAAAAACCTTTTCACAGATATACATAATTTTGCAAAACACATATGCTCTCTGCATGGCACATGAAGTCAATTAACAAGTTTACTTACTGAATTAAAGGATGACACACAACAGTAAAACAAAAACCTCTTGCAGACAGCAAACACATGAACCTTCTCCTTCCTATAAGGCAACACTCACACAAGGAGTGCTGAATTTTAAAGCCTATTTTGAGTACCACAGACGATCTTTCACACTTATCTCCGTGGCATCTTTTGTCCTGTAACTCCCCTGGTGTTTGTGATCACCAGTACACTGAGTTAAATGTAAAGCGTTCCGTTTGCAAGCCAGCAAGCACAAAGCAGGCACTGGGGCAACTCTGTTCCCTCACAAAAGAAAAACAAGCACAAAATAAAAGCACGTACCTTTTAACTGGTCGGCTACTACGCTCTGACCGACACGCTCAACCACCTTTCCATCCTCCATTTCATAACGATCATCCAAATATTTGGCAGTAGCTTCCGAAATATGGACCTTCCCAGCCACCCCGAGCTGCTCCATCAGATTGGCCAAATTCACATCGTTGGACCACACATCGAACTTGAACCTCCTCATTCCCAAAATGCCACACAGGACTGTCCCGGTGTGAACACCGACTCTCATGTTCACCATTTCTTTCTTCTCCTGGCAGAACTGCTCGATGGCTTTGATCATCCCCAAGCCCATCTCGATGCAGCAGTAGGCATGATCCGCCCGGGGCTCGGGGCAGCCGGCCACGCAGTAGTAACAGTCTCCCAAAGTGCTGATCTTCTCACATTTAGTGTCCTCACACAGACGGTCAAAGCGCCCAAAGAGGTCGTTCAGGAGTCCCACCAGGGCGTGGGCTGATTTGTTAGCGCTCATTTTCGTGAAGCCAACAATATCTGCGAACAAAATGCTCACTTGCTCTATCTGCTGCATTTTAAAAGGACGGAATATTATGGGGGTTTTCTGTATGGAGGGCTTCTTCTTCCTGTTTTTGGGGCTTGAGGTGGAATGACGTTTGATGGAATTTTCACTTTCATCATCCCCCTGCTTCATTAAGTCATCGGCTATTATTCTTGGCATAACAGAATGAATCATCCTCTCTTTCAGGGCTTTTTCCACTTCCAAGTCTTTTCCATGCATGATGGATTGCCCCACTTTCAGGAATGTGCTTCTTGATCTGACTTCGGACATGATAAATAAATGAATACCGATGGCGTGGATGCAGATGTGCAGAAAGGCTTTACTCAACAGCTCCCAGTAAACCGCACCGGCTCCCAGAGGTGTGAAACAGTTCTCATCACGGAAGTGATAACCAAAGGTCTCGAAGAGGACCGAGTACGACAGTCCCAGAAACAAGCTTAAATACAGGGGTAAGTGCATCACTGTGTAAAGCAACAAGAGCACTTCAATACACATAGAAAAACTGCCCACTTGAGAAAGACAAGTGTCTGTGGGATCTGCCGGGGGAGTCCGGTTGGACATGTCACCACTTCCTGAGACAGGCTTCAGAGCCTGGAACTGCGGAGCGAGGGTCAGAGCAAACACCAGGAGGGTGAGTATCAGCGAAGTCCATACGTAATGGCGGGCATAAGTCTTAGTGAAAGTGAACACAAAAAAAGCTACACATACCAGGAGGAAGCACAGAGCCGGCACCATGAAAACAATCTGTTTCTCTCTCATGTGTATGCCGAAGTAGATGCCCCAGAGCAGACAGGCCACGCCGATGTAGAAGAGGGCATAACGAAACCTGCGCTGGGTCTGCGGGAAGCATCTCTCCATGCAAGCCTCCTCCAGGTTGTTGGAGTCGAACTTGGGGTTCCACCACTTGGAAGAGGCCCTCTCGAAGAGCTGCGGCAGCTTCTTCTGCCGGCGGAGGCCGGAGCCACTGCCGCCCGCTCCGCCGGCTCGGCGGGTGCCCCCCGACTCCCCCGAGCTGCAGCTGGAAGAGATGCTGTACTTGCAGTGCTTGGAAGAGGTGCAGCCCTGGTGCTGCTTGGGGTTGATTTTCACCGTCACGCTGTTGCTGTCCCCGCTGGAGTCACAGCTCACCTCGGTGCTGTGGTGATGCAGCAGCTGCTGGTGCGGTGGGGAAGCCATGTTGTCAATTCCTCCTCAAGAGCCCGCGCCGGACTTGGGTCTCTGGGGTTGCCGAAGCCACCGGGCTCCTCGCAGAGTCGCCTCTAGTCTCCTCCGGTCCCCGCCGCGTAGAGGCGGCCGNCGCTCCTCCATGTCGGCTGCAGCTGCCCGCCGCTTCCTCCCCGCACGGCCGCCGACGAGGGGCCGCCTCCCGCCCTCAGCCGCCCGCCCAGCCGGGACGGCAGCAGCGGCAGCCGCTCCCCTCTGCTCCGCCCGCCCGCCCGTCTGAGGGGAGGAAGGGGAGCTCGGGGACGCGCTTAAGCGGCCGCCACCATCTTCCTCGCGGCGCGGGGGGGTTCGGGGGGGCTGCAGGAGCGCGCCCCCGCTGGCCAATTGGGCGCGGCGGCGCGGCGGGAGCGCGCCCCCCCCCTCGCCCCCCCACGAACACACACTTCCCGCCTCAGTGCGAGGGGCGCGGGCACGAGTGAGGACGGTCCCCTCAGAGAGAGATGGGCGTGATGTTGGTGGCACCCTCCGTGAGGCAGGGACGGGACGGCGAGGGGTAGCAGGAGTCGGGCGGCCCCTTAGCGAGGACAGCCCGCGGGGCCGGGCGCCGGGGTTCCCGCGCTGCCCCCGCCACCGCCCTCCCCACCGGCTGACATTTGCCATGCGCAGACAGCACGGACTTCACCAAACAATTCAGCCCGAGCCCCGCTGCAAAGTGGCTGGGTTATTTTTCTCCTCGTTCTCCGCTTGTTTATGGCTGACGCTATCTCGCCTGCACCGCTCCCTCGGTTTCATTATCTCTTCTCGCAGATGGACCGTGGCTTTCCTTCTTCGCAGGGCTTCTCTCTGCTGGCGCTGCAGCTCCCTCTCCTCTTCCCAGCTCTGCATCCCTCACCCTTCCTCACAGGTGATGTTCCCGAACTGGTCCCACCTCATCCCTCTCAGCCCCAGTTCCTCCTGTTCTGGCTTCTCCTTCCCTGATCCCATTTACTGTTTTCCAGGTGAGCCTTCCCGAGCAAAGCACTTCACTCCAGTCATCCTTCCTCCTGCAGTCCCTTCTCCTCTAAAGATCACCCCATTCCATAAAATAAAGCCAGTGGCGCTAATGTAATAATAGTAATATTGTGGCCAGCGGGACCAGGGCAGTGACCAACCCCTGACCTCCAATCCTGGCGTAAGTTTTCGGCCTCTCAAGACAAGACAGACATTGAGGGGCTGGAGAGTGTCCTGGGAAGGGTCTGGAGCAGCAGGAGCTGGGGGGGCTCAGCCTGGAGAAGAGGAGGCTCAGGGGGGACCTTGTGGCTCTGCATAGCTCCCTGACAGGAGGGGGCAGCCGGGGGGGTCGGGCTCTGCTCCCAGGGAACAGGGGACAGGATGAGAGGAAACGGCCTCAGGTTGTGCCAGGGGAGGTTCAGACTGGACACTGGGAAAATTTCTTCACTGGAATGGTGGTGAGACACCGGCACAAGGTGCCCGTGGCAGTGGTGGAGTCACCATCCCTGGAAGTGTTCAGAAAACGAGTGGGCATGGTGCTTCACAATATGGTCGAATATTGGGTCAAAGGTTGGACTCAATGGTCTTGGAGGTCTTTTCCAGCCATAATGATCTATGGCTCTCTATACTCTTTTTCAAAAATAGTAATAGAAAAGCCATGGCCACACAGTTACTGAAATTGAAACCTGCCGTGTTTTCCATTTCCTTTGTAAAGATGTTCTGTAACCATGCTGTAACATATGTTTCTAGTATTATTATTTGGAAGAAATTCGTGTTTCCTGACATGCTCAAATATCAAAATAATCTCTAAAAAATTCCGATCAATAGCAGTAATTGTTCTGGTTTTGCTGTGACATAGTTGTCTCTTGAATTCCAGCTAATGGCTCAGCTGATCAATATTTTATAGCAAGTGCTGCTTACCATGCAGCTCTTGCATAAACACTGTTGGGAAGAGAGAAATCCCTGAGCTGCCAGAGCAGAAAGGCAGGATAGCCTCCTGGGCTTGGCTATTAATTGATAAATTTACTAAAACTTCTTTCCAACCTTTCTATTGATTCCTCTAAATGTACTTTAAGTCACATTTTTACTTCATAGAGGATGATGAATTTATCTAATCTGCAGGATTAAAGAAGTACAACACCTTCCAAGGATTCAAAGGCATGGTGGGAAAAGGAAAAAAGTTTTTTACCTCATTGGCAGAGAATTTAAGGTAAAACTACCTGTGTTTTTAATTTTTTTTATGCAAACCTGTAAGATTTATATTGGGTGATTCAAACTTTGAGATTTAAGAGGTACTGAAATTCCGGCATAGATTTTTTGTCTTGTTCCACTGTGCTCAATGAAGTGGGACTTTGTATGTTGTTAGAATAAACAAAATCACATCAAAGATACTGGCTTCATCACAAGTTTTCACTGAGTGACCCACATGATCCCAAACTTTGTGTGGCTGCTGGTCAGAGACAGCTTTTGATCTCTGCTAATGAAGTAGTTCCTCTTTCCCAGCTTTTGTTTACGGGTTCGAAGGAGGGAGATGGGATGGAAGGGACATCTGACTTGTTGGACCCTCCTTTGGTAAGCTTCACATTGGGATTTCAAGGTTGTGGAGAATCCTTGCTCCCCGAAGGAAGCCCCCATTAGACTTGTAACCTGTAGACTCCCATTCTCCTCCTCCACTTGATCTTTTAGGTGGAACAGTCACCCAACACTCCTGGGCCCAGCCGTTCCCCACCTTCCCCTGTCATTACCAAGTTCCATGGAAACACCCTGCATGTGCAGTCAAGGAACAGTTCTCTTCACTTTCATAAGCTCTGTTCTGGCTGGGACAGACCTCACGCTGTCTCCTGAAACACTGAATTTTTAATTCCAATTTGCTTTTATCCTGTAAATTTTTCTCCGTTGAATTCAAGTAGCAGATTAAATACATGAAGCAGAAAACCACAAACGCCAGTGATGCTTGGATTCATTTTAAGTGTGGCTGAGATTTATTTTAGAGAGCAAGAAGTGGTTTGAGGTTGTATTTGTTATTTCCTTACCACCACCACCTCCTGATTAGTTTTTGTCTGGGATGAGTGTAACAGCCAGCGTGTCTCTCTAAGGCAGCATCTGAGTGGGTCATGTCTGTGACATCCTTTAAGGGAGATGCTTCCTCTGGATCACTTTCTTAGTGACCACAATGAGCCATCCTGGTAGAGCTGGGAGCCTCCATGCAGTCTGGATCTTGAGTCCTGGGTTCATTCTGGTCTTGGTTGTGCTGGTTCCCTGTGGGGAACTCTGACCATCCTCCCAAAATACTCTGTGACTGGTTTACTTTCTCAAAGACCGAGTTAGAGGAAATATTTCACAGAGCAATAGCTGGGTAAATGCAAATCCAGCTTGCAGAGTTCTTTTAACTTCAAGCCACTAAATATACATATTTAGTCTATGGAACTGAATTTACTTCCCCTCTCCGAGGAACAAGCTTTGTCAGCTGTAATGATGAGCTGTTGTTTGACATTCATAATATTGTACTTCAGTGCTTATCTGATGGAGCCACGCAAAGCTATTTAGGGGGTTCTGAAATGTGACAACCCACATGATGCTTTTTTAGACTTCACAAACCGCCTTCACGAGGCAGGAGAATATGACATGGGAACGGCTGGCTGGTGCAACGGCGTGCCTTAACGCCAGCAGGGTTGCTGTAGCTGGGGAGGAGGAATGCTCTTCGGAAGTTTGCAGCTTTTGTTGTGTGCCATGGGTGGGGACTGTGAGGATTATTGATCCTGTCTGGAAGCTGCATAAAGATGGAGGCAAATATGTTAAAACCTGTTCGGACCATCCACAAGCAGAAGGGCTCAAGGGAGACAGCTCAGATGCCCCATTTCATGCTTTCTTACCTTAATAAACAGCAAGATCTCACTTTGTGACAAACTTCTGTATCTTCATCCTTGCTGACATGCGCAGCATTCATTGCAGGCTTTGTTTTGAATCCTGGAAGCCTCCAACTGAAAGAACTCGTTCAGGAAAATCAACAAATCTTCTGGCTTCTATTCACAGACTAACAGGTAAACGTTGGCAAATATTGTGAAAGACTGTTACTCCTCCATGGTTTTAAAAATTATTAAAGTATCACGATGCTTATTTCACTTTTCCATAGCAGAAGAGCACAAGGTTTACCTTTGACATCTGTTCCATACAAACCCACGGAAGCTGAGTAAGTGGGTGGTGCATTCTCGCTTCCTTGCGGTGGCCAGGTTGGTTTTGTGTTCTGTATTTTCATCCTTCTGAAATTGCTGTTCACTTTATTCATATCACTGAGAGGATTTCATATCCCGGATGAGATGCACAGATTAAATAAGCAAGTAAGCAGTAGAAGATCTTTTTATGTGACTCAAGAGGGAGGATAAATCTGGGTCCAGATGAGTGGGAATCTCTGGCTCCCCTGGGACCAGGATTTTACTTGCAGGCTTTATAGTTGCCTCGTTGGAGTGGTCTTTTTGCCAAAAGCAGTGCAGAATATTCCACTTCTCTGACAAAATGTCTGCCACCAGGAGGTGGCTTCACTCAAACATACATTTCTGTAAGATGAAGACAAACTTAAATTTATTGCTCATTCCATTCATAACCAGAAGTTCTCCTGGCTTGCCAAACTGCTGAATCAGCTTGGGTACCTCACCCTTGAGTCAGCACAGCCCAAAATAGAAACTTGCTCCATTTCCGAAGAGAGGAAGTACCGCTGTTGTCTGCAAATACAGCCACATCTGACATGCTTTTATAGCTACAAACACTCAGTGCAGGGACTTGCATGGCACTCTGCTGCTTAAAAAAAGAAAAAGGAAGTAAAAAGGCACTTTCTTATTCAAACCAGGAGTGTTAGGGTTGCTATGAGTGGGACTGTGTGGGTGTGGAAGTCCCTAGGAATAAAGAGCAGGAGAAGGACTTGACAAGTGGCAATCACTGATGTCACCCAGCCTAGCCCAGCGTCAAGCCCCCACTCCACCTGCTTGCAGTTTCTCAGGACATACAAATTAGGGAGACAAAGGACAGGCTATAACCAAACTGAAGCAAAGTCTTAAGCCATTAGGAAATAATGGCAAGAAAACAGGGTGGAAGCTCTAAAACACTGACTGGAGATCAGCTACAATGGTGCTCATCCAGCATTCCCAAGGTAGAGCTGAGTCAGTCCTGCTGCCATGAGGTAACTCTGCTTTATAGCACAGCATAAAACAGCAAAAACCTGGGGAAATGACCAAGAGCTGCAGTCAAATAGTGGGAAGTGACACTAAAGTCATCAGCAGGACTTCATGAGTAGGTGGAAGGCGGTGAAAAGGCACATAAATATAGTCCTATGTGATACAAATGAGGGAGGATTTTCTGTGGCTCCAAGTCAGGAAGAGAAATAAAAGAATGACGATAATGTGAATTCACTCGATCTGCCCTTCTCAAGCTCTGCAGTTTTTTCTCTCGCAAATGAGCATCTGTGGTTTTTGGCATCCTACAAAAGGACCCCCACTGTCAAGCAGCACTGGTGTGCCCCCTTCCCATGGATGCTCCTGGTTTTCCCTTCCTGTGTGCTGCAGGATGGTGTCATGCTCTTCCTGGTCCAAGCAAACAACTGTTTCTGGTGCTTCCATTAAACATGTCTGAACTGGCTCTATTTTCCACAAGGAAAGGCCATTCCAATGGGCAGACAAAAATCAGTAAGCCCTTTCAAACCGTGGGCAAATGAGATGTGACCCTTGGTACAGGATTTTTGTGCAGTACTATGGAGGGAACTGTAGATATTTGAAAAATTTGTCATTTCTGCAATGGGTGTGAAGGTTGCAACACACAATTTTACCATTTTCAGATTTTTGCAATGATGCAGTTGCAAATTGAAACATGTTTTATATTTAGTGTTTTGGATTATTCAGTTGAAAAGAGGTGGGGGTGAGGATTTACAGGTATAATTACAGGATTATGCAGTCACCTCGTGCACACGCTGCAGGTTTGGGAGGAAGATCTGCTGCAAATCCGCAGAAAACCCCAGCTAAGGAATTGTATGTGCCGCAAGCAATTACACAACGTAAAACTTTGTGAAACATTTGCTATGTGTGCACCAAGCCCTTCTTAAATTTAGATTTCTGGGAAGAAGAGAATTGCTGGGGCATTTTTGTGACCTGATCCCTCGTCTTGGTTGATCCGCGATGGAAAGGTGACCCCGAGCACGGCTGAGCTGGGAATGGATCTGGTGAGAGCCATCGCTGTCCGAGCCAAGCAGAGTGTTCCCAACTGCACCCCTGAATAGATTCACTTGCTTTCCCTGGCTCTAATTTAGCCACAAATCTGTTATTCTGCCGTGTGGGTGCCAGCATTTTTTAAAAAATAACCAAACTCAGTAAGATTGGATTGCTGGTGGGTTTTTTTTTCCCCAAAAGGGTTGAGGTGAACATTCTTCTCACTCTTACCTAGGACTTCACCTGTATGACTGCAACTCCAGTGACATCCAGAAAGATACATGACCCTCACCCCTTCAGTGCAGCAGATATATCTCAGCAGCTTGGCAATGATGTGACAAGTATGAAGTGGAAGGCACTGAGAAACTATTATATCAATTTTTAGTTTGTATTTAAGACAATTTCTACACACTTCTGTGCTTTCAAGCTTGGAAAAAGTACCCTTCTGTCTGCAAACACAGGAACCAGTCATTCCTTCAATTAATTGTTGTGTTGGTAGGATTAAGACTTGGATGAAACAAGAAAAAGTCATACAGGGCAATTTATAGAATCAAACCACCATGGAATAGTTTGGGTTGGAAGGGACTTTAAAGATCATCTCGTTCCAACCCGCTGCTATGGCAGGGACACCTTCCACTAGACCATGTTGAATATGAAAGCAAACACCTTCCAAAAACTCATGTTTAAAACTGGGCATGAATGCAAGTTTGTGCCATGTGCCTTGTTCTGTTTCCAGAGGAAAAAAAATGGGAAGAAAATGTTGCTGAGAACACTAAAACATAACACTTTGGCAGAGGTGGTTATCACATCCTCCAGGCATTTTTACCTATGGTGCTGCCCTGACAACTGCAGTGTATTGTGGAAATAAAGTGTGAAGTCACTCAGGACTGGGTCCTGCTGGTTGTGGATGAGGCAAGTACATAAATACCTTTTGGCAGAGGTAAGAGGTAATGCTTGCTTCCACACGGAAAGGGGAATAGTGGTTCTGGGAACTGAAAACACAGCAAATGTTTGTTAAAAGGGGGAGCTGGGGAGCAGGACAAGGTAGCACATAGAACAGAGTGGAAGGTCACGGAGGGAGAAATGCTACAATCCAGCATTTATTGGCTAAATGTTACCAGGATTTAGGAATGGGGCCCTAATCCTTTTATAAATCAGGAATCTCCTTGAGTTGGGTGAATGGGAGAAGCGACAGTCACCGTCAATAAGCAAAAATCAACTGACCCTTGTGCTTTGTGGCACATGCTAAATTCCCAATGGAACAGTCAGGAAAAATCCCATGACAGGCATTCCAGCAATTTCCTACCAAAGGTTTCCTCCAGACTGCAGCTTCCAGAAGCTCTGCATGATTTGTACCTGTGAGAACTGCTCAGACGATGTTTTGGTAGATTCAGAGAGACGCGTTATTCACCAAAGGGAACTTGGTGCAGCCCATGCTACTATGTGTGATCTCTTGCCTAAAACTGTCCCACATCTTGTCTATTTATTTGGGAAATTCATTTCTAGAACACTTGGAAAACAAAACCAGGAGTTGAAATTGCCTCTCAATATTTCTTCAGTCCAAACAAACAAACAAGCCCATTGTGTGTCTTTGTGTGTTCAGTCAAAACATCTCAGTTATTAATGTTAAATTCCTGGGTACCTGGAGAACCTGTTCCTGAATAAGCTACAAAGCTGAAGCCTGGCTGAAAATACTAAAGTAAGGTATCCCACCATCTTCAGCTGAAGGATTTTCCACACTTCTGCAGTGATTTTGGGAGGGAGAGACAAGAAAAGCCAAAAAGAAAAAAAAAAAAAAGTGGCCAGAGAAAGAGAAAAGGCTCCAGCCACGCACCAGGAAAGTGGGGGCTGCAAAGCAGATTTATTGTGCTAAGTGGCTTTTTCCTGTCTACTCATTTCTCCTCTTTTACCATCCTTGTTTCCATTCCTTCCTCAGCTTTGGCTCTGTTGAAGAGCAGGGAAAATATTCTATTCCCCTTTCACAGTTGTAACACCTATTCATTAAGTCTCATTCTATTATAACTCAAATAACTATTGCCATGTTTGATTTTTTATTTGGACCATTTAAGCTCTTAATGAAGGATTTGCTCTTCATCTGGATCTCTTGCTTCCTTTTCTCATTGCATTCAGTTCACAGTCAAGTCCCAAGGACTGCTTTAGAGACACTTTGAGTGGAGTTGTGTGGATTTTTACCAGATTTTTCCTCCTGCCCTGTCTCACCCCTCCAGCTGCGCTGCTCGGACCAGGAGGCACCAAGTCCATCACTTTGCTACAACCTCAAACTTCTTCTTCCAAGCCAGAAATGTGGGCAGGGCTCTTAGAGAGATTATCATCTTCCTAACCTCAGCCTGAATGCAAACCAGGCCACAGCCCACCTCTGTCCCTGGATGAGCAGTTGTGCTTCTCTAACCACGGAAACTTCAGCAGCATGGAGTCACTGCCTTCATTTTTCCTCAAAAAGGCAACGCACAGCAGTGACAACTTAATGGGAGGATGTTTCTCTGTCCAACAGAACAGAGCTTCAGGTGGCCACTGCCTGGAGCCTACCACCTCTGCTCAGTGTCCTAGGAGGGGATGCAGATGTAGAGTTTTTGGGCTGAGGTCTTATTTAAATTATATATTAGGCTGAAAAATGAACACACAGAAATGAAAGCTGTTCCCAGTGCCTATGGGTGCTGCAGCAGCGTGGTGCTGATGGAAGGGATGGTCTGGGCTGCTCCATCCTCCTCCTGCATCTCAAGGCAAACACGTGGCAAACACCATGGACTGAAAGAAGTCCCTTTTATAGGCCTCAAATCTTACAGAAAATAAAGAGATACAGGGCTGAAGAAACCTCTTAGGCTGGAAATGTATTTAGTGTTTCTGCAGCATAGGGAGAGCACAAAGCTTCACTTAGCAAAAGCAGCTAAATCTACTGGACTGTGAGGCTGGAAGACTTTTATGTCTAGCAAGTAATAACTGTCTTTAATTAGCTTTATTTACACAATAGATGTCAATGTCAAGCTCTCGCAGTGAAAAGGGCAGAATGTCCTTAGTTGGAAATGTGATTTTTGAAGCCTGACAACATAAAACCAGCGGGAAGATTTGTGCTCAGACTGCTGGGGAGAAAAATCACCTTTGGCTCAACAAAACAGGAAGGATTTCAAGCCCATAGCAGAAGTTTTTCAAGAAACTAATGCAAATGGAGGATTATAGTTTAAACTGTTTTGCAATCGCTGGCCTCAATCCTGCAGACACTTTTCACACACACTCAACTTTATATCCGTGGTTGGTTTTGCTGACCCTCATGGGATTATTGACACCTGGAGATAGAAGTGAAGGCCAGACTGTTTACAGAGCAGAGTTTAAACTATAGCATTTTAATAAAAAAAAATGACGTTATATCAAGGTCTGCATAATCGGCTCACTGGGATCCTTTATGTTTGAAAAACAAACCCTGAGAAATACAGGAATTAAGATTCCTGAGGTGGTCTCAGATCTGCTCCCTTGTGTGAATGAGACCTTTTGTTATGCTGGATCACAGTTCTGGGCCACAAAACTTATTCAGCAAATATGAAAAAAAAACCCCTTTACAAAATTTGAATCTATGGCTCACATGAAACTACTGTCTGCATTTCTTTCCTCTCTAAAAAATGTATGTTTGGTCACTACCTGAGACTGAAAGGTTTCCCCTCATCAATAGGGAGCAACTAATCGGAAAAAAAATTGGTTTATAACTTTTTTTTAATTCTAAATTCTTTTTTCTTTTATATCTTGGGAGTATATTGTACTTGCCATGAAACAACTTTCTGAAACCCCTGAAACAGGAATAAATCCCCTCTGCCAGCTCTGGTTCCACCATTTATCAGGCTGTTGGTGCAGGAGCCAAACTGCCATTGGGCTGACTCACATTTTGGCATTTTGTGTTTATATACATGATGACGATGTTTGCAAGCAACGAGTGGAAAACCCTGTGTTCATCAGCACCGCGATCCCAGCAAAACCTTTCCCTCCTCAGCTGCATCAGCAGAGCCTGGGGATGTGGCCAGAGCCACAGTCTGGTGTGGGCACTGTTGTCACCGCTCTTTGCCACTCAGCACCCACAATCCTCATGTTGCACCCCAGACCTCCAGCTGGCCGGGCCCTGCGGCTGCCAGAGCCCCAGATCTGCCCAAATTTAGGCACACCTGGTGCCCCTCTGCCCTGCCCATCCATCCTGACCCTCTGCGATTCTGCCAGCGTGCTTCGTGGCTCTGGAAAGCCAGCTTTGGCACTCAGCACGCTTTTCACATGATCTTTATCCCCCCAGGTCCAAAATTTTCGATGTAGTATTCCTGGCACTGGTATCGTCCTTGACACAGGGTTTATTTTTATCTTGCTGCCTCTTTTTATCTCCAACTCCTTTGCCCTAAGTCTTATCTTGTTTTTTTGCCTTTTCCCAGGCTTTAAGGTCCTGAGGGGGACTCTGGCCACACAATGACCTGGCAGACCTGGCTGTACATGGCTGTCACTCCCACCTGCCTCTCCTGGCATTCCCTAAGCTTTAACCACAACTTCTGGCTGCATCACAGTCCTGTTGGTCACTGGGGAGAGGCAGAAGAGGTTGCCCCTTTGGGCCCTGCCACCACGGTTCCTTTCGGTGTCCTCTGGCTCAGGCTGACCCATCACCACCTGCCCCACGTCCCACCCTGACATTCTGCCTTGTCCTTTTCCAGGTGACGAACCATAGCTGGAGTAAAACAGAGGGACGATGCCGTGGGAAAACCCTGTCCTGGGATGCAATAACCCCCCAGCCCGTTCAGCTTTGCCACATGATTGTGCTTGTCTCTGCCACAGAGCTTGGGCTATGCCAGGCCCTGCAGGGTTGGAGGCTGGACTGGCTCTCCTGGAGCATTTGGCTGAGGTCTGTCACCACTGACCAAAGCAGGAGCAGGTCTCAGCTGCTGAAAATCCCATCCAGATCTGCTGCAAAGCAGAAATCATTTATTAAATGCTTTATATTGGGGCAGTAGCACCCCTTCCTCTTGCAGAAGCATTTAGATTTCTGCCCACGGAGAGGACCAAAGAGAGCATCAGGATCCAACTAGGTGAGCAGATACCCGGAGCACAGCCTTGATTTTGGCCAGGGCCGGGGCTGCAGCTGCAGCTGACACGAACTTTCCACCGGTGGCAATGGGTCAGAGGCAGCTGGGGCTCCTTTCCTCCCCGCTCCAGCCCTCGCCTTTGGGAGCTGTGGTCAGGATTAAGGAGAAAAAGCAATGTATGGGTCATGGGAAGAGGGAAAACAGAAGCAGCTTGGCCAGCCGAAGAGGAAACGGGGGACACAGATGTCTGTGGAAAGCTGAAGCCACTTACAGAGGATGCGTTTACTTGTATTTCCTTCCACTAGAGCTTAATTGCAATGTTTTTTAATGACAGGTAGGACGGGAGCTGGGCTTCTGCCTAAGCACTTCTGCGTCCTGCATAAAAGTGCTGAATTTAATATTAACAACAATTAATCACAGCTACCGGGAAGCAGCCGGCAGCATTCCCTGCCCTGGGAGTGCTCCCTTTGCATGCTCAGCCCCACCAACTCCCATCCCCAGGCCAATGGCACTGGAAAGTTGCAAGGATGCAAGGGCCTTCCCTGTGCTGCTGAACTTCCATCTGGAGCTGAAGTGGTGGTGGCACCAGCACCCCATTCCCATTCCCTCCAACAGCCTTTGATGGGAATACAGATGGTTTTGGACACCTCATGTCTCTCCCATGAGTAGGAACTGGCCACTTGCCACCATCTCACCCACATTCCACTTCCCCTCCCTCTGCCCCAAAAGGCTACTGGGATAATTCCAGATCAGAGCAGTCCATGTGGGTTTGGGCGGATTGCAGGTTTGCCGGGATGCTGATGGATTTCTCCTGTTGTTGATACCGTGACTCCTTCTCTCATTAGCAGCACTAATTGCTCATTGCATGTTTTGCACAGGTACGTGAGTATTTTGGAACAGCTCATCTTTGCATTCTGTAATTAAATGACCACTAATGAACGCATTAGAGAAGGAGCAGCTGAATGCTCCAATCTGTGCTGGGAATTCACTGTGATGTGGCACCAAGTTGCTGCCTGGGCTGCAGCAGCTCTTGGCCAGGGACAGCAGCGTGTGAGCACTCTGTCATCCCTCCGGCCTCTGCTCCGCTTAGAGGTACCCCCAGGCTCTGGCCCACCACCCACCACCCCCCAGTTTGTCAGGGTTAACATTTGTAGGACACCTCAAGGAGTGAAAATCCCCTTCCCGGGGCTCCAGGCTGTCCTGGCTCCTCTGATGCTTGCCCTGAACATGATGCAACTGTACTAAAGCAAATGGTGATCCCTTGGGGCCAATAACCAGGCTTTTCCCATCTCCCTCAAGCAGACAATCCTTTTGGACATTCCTTTTCCCAAGGCAAACGGCTCCAGAAGCGGGCTTACTCCCCTTCCTTCACCCTGTCTCCTCCAGGAAACACCAATGTCACATGCAAACCCCAGTTCTGGGTCTGAACCCCTTTGCAGCCTGCAAATCCTCCTCCCATGGAGATGTGTGGATGTGGCACTTGGGGACGTGCCTTAGTGGTGACCTTGGCAGTTTGGAATTAACAGCTGGATTTGATGATTTTAGATGGCTTCTCCAACCTGTGATTCCATTGGTGTCAACCAAGGGAAGTGCTCCCAAAGCCCCTGCACAGTCTTCAGGACATAGCTTTACTTGCACTCCTGGTTCAGTGTCCTGCACATCTAGGGCAAAATGTGTTGAGTTTGGGGTTCTCCACAGACACAAACTGACCACAGCGCTCTAGTTTGAGGCGAGAGGTGAATCCACACACTGCACATCCACACTTAATGTCAAAACTCTTCCAACTCCAAGCCTGAGCCCAGACCCTGTCCTAGGAGGGGTGCCAGAGGGCTGGGGTCTGTGCAAGCCAGGGTGATCTTGGGGCTGCACAAAGTTCCACAGACCCAAAAAGGGGGGACTTACATGGAAGGGGTGTTTTGTTTGCTCCAGGAGCTGTAAATGGCAGCTTGAGCCAGTCAGGCATCTGCTGCCAGCAGGGAGAGTGACAGCCCCAGCTCTGTGGTGGACAAGCAGGTGGGCAGATTTTTGGGACCACTTGGGCGGGGAGTGAGTGGCTTCATAAACATGTCACAGCCACTGGGGTCTTGCAGTTGCAGCACAGGGCATTTTGGGGGCAAGGTTTGGAAGGCGTTTGGCCCCAGCATTGGAGGCATGGGAACAGCAGAAAACAGGCTGGGTGGGGACCTCCACCCTGCAGCAGGCAGAGCACCAGGGCTCCCCCCGGCTCCCAGCAGACCTTTCCAAAGGCTTTTATTCTTTTGCTGATGATTGGATACGGGATATTTTCATCCCTGCAAGAGGTGCCGCCGAGGGGCTGAGGTGATGGAGGACAACCAAAAGGGACTTTAAACCGCTTGGCTGGTTGAGGAACTTCGGGAGACCTTTGGAAAATTTGGTGGGAGCACCCTGGGCGCTGGCAGGATCCGGCCGCCGCCAGGCTCTCGGCAGCACCGGCAGCTCTTCCCCAGCAATGTCACTATGATAAATGTTTGTCTTTTCCGTCCAAGAGATACAGCGGAGCCGCTGCCAGCACCATGTCTCAGTGGAATTGGGGTTCGCACTGCCAGGAGCGTTACCGGCTCATGATTCACATCTTTACAGCAGCTTTGGAAGGAAAATGTGCTTCTCGCCAGGCAGACCTTCACGCACGTCGAGATGCCACAGTTTTTCCAGACTTTCCAAGGGAAGCCACAGCCAAGTGAGACATTCCTTCTCTTCTTCCAGCTTTCTTGGAACAATCTTCTTTGATTAGTGAGTGAGACAGATAGTTGGAAAGAAAGACAGACAGACAGGCCGGGAATAGGGTTATAATGAGCAGTTTGCATGAGCCCCAGTCGCTGGTGGGAGGGTACCTCCATCCGCCCCTCGCTGGGTGGCTGCTGAGAGGCCCTGCTCTACACTGTGGTCCCCCACCCCTTTGTCCTCCTCCATGGTCCCCAGCCCCTGTCCTCCTCTATGGTACTCCACTCCTGCCCTCCTCCATGGTCTCCCACCCCTTTCTCCTCCTCCATGGTCCCCGACCCTCTATCCTCCATAGTCCCAACCCGGTGTCCTCCCCCACGGAGAAAGACAAACCCCCTTCTCTCCTCCATCGTCCCTGACCCCCTGCCCTCTGCTGGGATTCCAACCCCCCTGTCCTCCTCCATGGTTCTCCTCCATGCTCCTCAAATCCCTGTCTTCCTCCATGATCTCCAACTCCCTGCCCTCTGCTGTGATCCCCAAGCCTGGGTTCTCCTCCGTGGTCCCTGACCCCTGCCTTCTGTCATGGTCCCCAGACAGCGTCTGCTGAGGCAGGTGGGAGCAGGGATCTGTCTCACGAGGGAGGATCACACTGCCCTGAGGCACAAAGCAAAGGAGTTGGGGTTCGCTTTGCCTGTTGGGCCTATGGCAGAGGGAGACGGGTTGGAAAAGCAGCCAAATGACTCAGGCATGGCTGGCCGGTCCCGTGCAAGGGACAGAGGCTAAAGCTGGGGTGCAGGGAAGGAGATGGGAGTTCCTGCCTTGCTCCCTGCAGCTGCACCCCCTCAGATACCCCAGTCCTGGCACTCTATCCCGCACCAGAAGGAGAAACAAAACAAGCATCTCCAGGGAGTGTGTTTGGAAAATACCAGGTTTTATTAGACAGGCTGATGTTCAAGCTGACAGTTTTATCCCAATGCACAAGATCATGGGCATCTACAGGGCCTGTGTCCCAGCTTCCTCCCTCCCATGAAGCTCTTGGGCAAGATGTTCACCCCTCAAATGCTGGGGGGGGTTGGGGTTTCTCAGCAGAATGAAAATGTCTCCCTGCTCCCCATTTTTCCAGTCCCAGATTCCCAGAGGTCTCCTAAGAAAGCTCAGTGAGAACTGGGCTGAGAACTGCAATCCTCTTGGGACTGACAGCCACTTGGATCCATAGCAGAGGAGGCATCTCAGTGGCAGCATCTCCCTGAGCCAGCACAGAGCTGGGTCAGTGTGTGTCACAGGGAGCAGGGAACAGACCACCAATGCCATGGCTTTGGCAGGAGAACCCAAACAAACCATATCATGGGGAAAAGGGTTTTGGCTGTCATGGGGGAGCCCCATCCAGCACACAGGCACCAGGGCTTTGCACAGAGTGTGCAAGTGCTGCAGGGCAGAGGAAGGGAGGACAGGAGGCAATGAGGGCTGGAAAATATAGCAAGATAAAAGGAAACCAGAGAAAGGATGGGGAGAACGAAGGGAGTGGCCTGAGAGCAGAGTAACAGTGCCTTCAAGGTCAATACTCCTTGTGGGACGGGGGGCCTTTCCCTGGGTACCCCATGGGCGTTAGGGGGACAAAGGAACAAGGAAAGAGATGGTGCAGTACAGTGCTTGCAAATAGAAACGTGCAAAGGCCTTTGCTTTCTGTGACAGTGACACACAGTGCGACAGCAGGAACAGTGACAACATCAGCCAGTTTCTGTTGGTGATTCTATTCCATTAGCTCTTAAAAAACCATACAGACCAGTCCGACAGAGGAGGGTGAACGAGAGATGGAGATGAAAACTGATGAGCAACGGGATCACGGACAAGAAAGAAGGAACAACAGCGGAGGGGCAGCAGCACTGGGGCAGGCGTGAGACCTCACAGTACTCACAAGCACATCCCTTCTCTCCGGACTGCTCTGGCTGCTGCTCTCTCTGACACTGCTTGCCTTCCCTTGCACCTCTGCTCCCTCTGCACTGCAGGCAAAATCCCTCTTCCTGAACCATGTCCCTGTGCTTGGATGTAGATTTGGGTCTCAGCTTCATTAGTTCAAATGTCAAGTCCTACCTTGAAGCAGAGGCTAGGAGCATTCAAGTCCCTGCAGTAACATCCCCTCAGACTCACCTGGGACTCAAGGGGACCTCTTCGTTGCAGTGCCTGGGGGACATGGAGCTCTCCCAGGCCTCCTGCCATAGTTCACGTCCTGTTGCACATGTGGAGATGCCCTTCACACCCTCCCCATCACAATATAGCTTTCCATTCCCAGCTTTCTCTTTCCCTCTTTCATTCCTTTTGCCTTTTTCTTGCCTCAGCTGGCACTTCCATGTCCTCTTGCTTCTGTTAAAGGTAAGTCCCTTTTCTCCAGAGGTTTCCTGGAGAGCAGCGCTTGCTGTGGGTGTTTGGCAGGAGGAAGGACTTTCAGCAGGTCCTTGGTGGGCTTGAAGGTGCCAGTTTTCCATCCAGGACAACATCCATCTCCTGGTTGGTTTGGGCTCAGCTTGGCAGACAGCGATGCTGTCCATGAGGGCCAGGTTTCAAGGTCAGCTGTCCATGGGGAACCTCACCCTGCTCAGGTACTTCCAAAGCAATACTCCTTCAGGACTGAGCACCGATGCTCAGATATGAGCCAAGAAATGGCTAAAAAGGGAGGAGTTTGGAAAGCAAGCCCCAGAAACCTGCCTGGACTGTCCTGGGGAGGACAGATCAGCAGGTGGGCAAAAGGGATGTGACCTTTTTAACTTCACAGCTAACGACCCCCCTTCCTGCCTCCCTTCACAGAGCGCAAAAACACGGAGGGCTGACTGAGAAAAGAGCAACATGGACTTGAACAAAGGCAAACTGCCAAACCCTCACCGGTGGAGCCCTGCTGGTCCACAGACAAGATTTGCCAGCATGGGTTTTGAGGTTAATGACATGCGTAGGCATGAAGTCCCTTCTTCTGTGCTGGTCCAGGGGAAGGAAACCCTGTTCACATCTCCTTTGTGGGACCATGTGATTTGGGGTGCTGGCCCTCCTCCTCCAGCACAGCTCAGCCAGTGCTGGCTGCTCCTTTCCATCCCATTTCTTCCTCTGCCATGGACTTGCAAATCACATCATGGCTGCCTGTCTGGAGTTACGAATGCCCCTGCAAATGCTGCTTCTTAAGTCAAACACCCATATGAAGGCTGCAGAAGATCAACTGAGCTGTTAAGTGAAAACGGAACTCACCAGGTGACCTAGAGGTCTTGGAAAGAAAAACAAGATCAATATTTGCTGAGATTTGTAGCAGGTTTGTGCCTGAAAACAACAGCTGGGACATCGCCTCTCTTTCCTTGACCAGTGCTCCCAGCGATGCCTGGGTTAGTGTGTCACTGCTCTCCCCTGTGCTCTCACGCCGTGCCCTCGTTCTCACTCCTTCATGGCTTTGGGGTGCAGAGGCTGAAATTCCTCTTCATGCACTCTTGGCAGCAGTGGAAAAGCAGCTGCAGTCCTGCCCATGCATTGCTCATACTTACAGCTTAAACATTGCCTTCTACTCGAAAGAACAAAGATAAAATGTCAGGAATTCACAGTTTTTATTCTCTTCCTTATGCCCACCCATCTTCCCCTGCCATCGATGTCAATGACTCAAAGTCCTCATCGTACGGTAGCCTTTGCCAGCGCGGCACTCAAAGGGTTAACAAACCACGGCTTCTTGGACAGATAAGACATAAGCTCATTCACCAGTAGGAACATGTGGACAGTTGGGTTGTGGATCACCTTAGGGTTTCCTGTAGCGATTCTTTGGGGTTTCGCCACAGCCAGTGACGTCACAGGAGAGGACATTGGGCTTCTTCCCCAAGCCAATACTTCCCAAGAGATCGGGAAGCTCACGGGTGATGGCCTTCTCGATCTTCTCTAGGAAACACCCTCCCATGTAGGAACACTGCTGAGACAGCAGCTTAAAACTGGTGATGGGGTTGATGCCAAAAAAGTCCTTGTAAGCCTCGCGGTTGGGGAGGTCAAATTTGCTGACATTGGTCTTTGCCAGAATGGACTTAAAGATGAAGAACCTGTCAGGATCTTCCACAATGTCCCTGAACACCAGTTCTCCATCGCTAAAGAAGGTCATTTTGTCCTTGTAGGTCTGTAGATAGCGATCGACCAGCAGGGCGTGGATGCGCACCCGGATGGCGTGCTGGCGGATGAAGGCGATCTTGTTTTCCATCCTGTTCTCAATCACCTGGTTGAGATCTTCCAGGAGCGATATCTCTTCTTTGAGGAACAGGTCTCTGTGGGTTTCCGGATGGTAGTCATGGGGCCAGAAGGAGCTAACGTACACCCTGGGTGGCTCCGTGACGTTGATGAGAGGAGCCAGGCTCCAGAACAAGGCGCCGTAGACTCTCATCAGCTCCTGGGTAGCCAGGCTGTCAGCTTTGTTCAGGATGATTCGGATCTGAGACTCACGGCCCTTCAGCTGGCGAAAGAGCATCTCCAGCTCCAAGCCCACGTCCAGCTTCGTGGGGTCAAAGACAACAAAGATGAGATCGGCTCTGTCAATGAACCACTGGCACACGTCGTTGAATGGGTAACCTTGAGGAAAGAGGGAAATCCAATGCAGGATGAGTCCCTTCATCAAGGGATTGATAAACCGTGAGCCTGCTGTGCCTCAGTCCCCATTTGGGTTGCATGGGGTGTGAGGTACAGCGGACTTCCCTTGTAGCCTAGAACCTCTTCCTGACATGCTAAAAACACTTTGGAGCTTCCTGGCATGAAAAGCCATGCCGGGGTGTCTGGGCCTGTGACTGCCTGTCTCTCTCACCCTTATCTCCAGACCTTCCTCCTCCCTGATGCTGACCACAGGTTCCTGCTGTTCCTGTGAGCAGGTATCAAATCACAGGATCAGAGAATCATTATGGTTGGGAAAATCCTCTAAGATCATTGAGTCCAACCATTCCCCCAGCACTGCCACGGCCACCAGTAAACCATGTCCCCAAGTGCTACATCCACACGTCTTTTAAATCCCCCCAAGGGATGGTGACTCCACCACTGTCCTGGGCAGCCTGTGTTGTGTCAGGACTCTTCTCCGTTGTGCTTCAGCCACCTTTGTCACCTCAGGTCATCATGGCATCTTTTCTGGGGTCCCTTAGATGAACCCAGTGAACCCCTACCTCTTTCTTGTTGCTTGCGGTTTTCAATGATGCCCGGTGTGTCCACAAAGGTGACTCGCTCCAGCAGTTTGTGGGGGACCTCAATGCCTATCAGCTTCTCCAAGAAGTTCTGCCCAAACTTCTCCAGGGGCGAGAAGGAGCGGGCACTGTCAGCAGCCATCACGATGCCCTCGATGGTCTTCAGCTTGGGGCCGTGCATGATGACAGTGAACTCGGAGGTGGTGGGTTCTGCCCCTGTGCAGCAACAAGAGGAGCAGCAGAGGCGTGAAATCCATGCCAGGCTATGGACACAACAGGGCTGACCTGAGACTGGGAGCATTGGGAGCATCACGCGCTTCTCAAGAGATGCAGGGGCAAGGTAGGCAACATGAAATTCCTGCCCAGACTTCTTGGGAAGATGTCAGTGGGGTTGTTTTCTGTGGGGACTGGTTTCTCTGGAAGTGGCCTGACTGCACAAGGTGTCATGGAGAACCATCGCCCATGAACCCTCATTACCACAGCGCTGATCTGGCCATGGACATCTGCCCTTAGCTGTCAGATGACATCCATGGGAGCAGGGAGGAAGGATGGGGAATGGCTTTTCTCCTGGGAGGGTGAATTAGCTGGCTGCATATGAGGAGGGATGGGGAGAAGAGAAAGGTGAGTTGCCCTTTTGACATGGCTGCTGCTCACGGGGTCGGGGTTGGGAGCTGTGAGCCCTGTGCTGCAGGATGAGGATGTTGTGGGAGAGATGCTCTCCTCCATCCTTGGAAGGGTGGACAGGCTGTGATGGGGAAGCTCTCCCTCCACATGGCACTGCAGCCAGGTGGCACGGAGCAGATCCCAACCTCCCTGCTGTAACGAGGGATCAAAGGCACATGGCCGGGAATTGCTGACTGCACGGGTGTGGAAATGCGGGTGCCGGCACCCCCCTGGCAAAGCAGTGAGCGTGGTACCTGTGTAGAGCTGGTAGGGAGTGTTGTCCAGCCCCAGGAGGTAGTTTATCATGGAGGATTTGCCGACGCTCCACGGTCCCAGGAATAGCACCATAGGCTTGGAAGTGATCTCCCCATCTGCGGAGAGGGGAAATAACAAGAGGAAGTGAAGGAACAATAGCCGTCGCCGCCGTGCGATTAACTCCCGGCTGTAACGAGCATCCCATCTGAGCGGCGCGGGGATGCTGCCGGGGAAAGGGCCGCCCTTCAGGGGCCACCAGCCATTCGCCAGCCAAGGCAGCGCCCCGCCGGCTGCGGGAGCGGCACGGCCCCGTGCTCTGCGGCAGAGCCCACCTCGCTGCCTGACCTTCTCCGAGGTTTAGCCCTTCTTAGACTATGGAGGACTGGAAGGTCTTTTAAGCCTCGTCTCGGTTTGTTTCTGGTTTAGCCGGGTGAGTCTGGGGCTGGCTGCGGGGTGGGGGTGTTGTTTGAAGGCAGCCGCCGCAAAGCACGGGACGTGCCAAGGAGGAGGCCATGCTGCAGCCGGGCCTCGTGCAGAGGGAGCTGCCGCGGGTTCGGGAGCAGCGCTGTGCCGCGGGGCTTGGTAAGCGCGGTGCGAGCCTCGTGCCAGCTGCCTGCAAGCCTTTCCACCGTGCCCTCGCAGGGACCTACCCCCGGGCTGTGCCTCCCAACCCTCCGGCCAAGCAGGAGGTCACTGCCTGGGTGTGAGGCTCCAGCTGCGTGTGGGGAGGGCAAACATCCCCGCTTTGGGCTTGGCGAAAGGCAAGAGGAGAGTGAACTATAGTCCACATCCTGCATTCTTCAAGTCACACAGCTTTCTCCGTGAGGATGGTGACCTGTCCCCATGCCATGCCATCAGTCCTGGAGCACAGAGGTCCCTGGACACATGCAGCCAGTGCCCCCAGGAGCAATCCCTGCTCAAACAGGACTCATGCAATCAGCTTGTGCCCACACTGCTCGACCCGCCAGCCCCCAGGACACCAGGTAGGCAGCCGGTGGAGCCAGAGGAGCTCAGGGCCTCTGCCAGCCCTCAAGCTGTGCCCAGGACACATGGGAGCCTGTGAGTCCAAAATAGGACAAGAATGGAAGTAGAACAGGGTGAGTTCCCGTTGGTGAAAACCAAACCCATCCTATGCTCAGGGTGGGAGAGGGTCCGTCCCGTTGTTGCCAGCAGGAGTTCAGCCAGGGGATGGATGACACCAGGGGAGCGGGAGCTGCTGTCTCAGCTGAAGCAAAGCCTTCCCCCATGGCCCAAGGCAAGGAGATGCTCTGGGCAAGCAGTGCTGCCCTCGGCACCTTCTCTTCATCTCCATGCCTAAGGCAGAACTATTTAGCTGCCACCCACGCAGGAGCCAGCAGCTTTCCAGCAAGCCAGGGATCCGTCTCCCAAGGTGGGGGAAGCCACAGGTGGGGGAAGCCACAAAGGCCCCATGGTGCTGAGCTCCTGCCCTGAGGGTGCTGGAGGGCACTGCATGGCAGCTTCACACTGAACCCATCGGGCCAGGGGAGCAGGGGCTGGGGGGAACATTCCAGCCTCCTCCTGCTGTACCTGCCCATCACAGGCTCACCATGTCACCTCTGGGTGAGGGAATGGGCTGGGACATCTCTCCGTGAGGCACTGCTGCATCCATACAGCTCAGCCCTCCTTCACAAAGCAGGGCAGCACCTCCAAAGAAGGGGATGGATGGCTCTTCCCGCACCCCACTCCCTGCCTGGCAGCTGCAGGAATCCAGCTTTGTCTTTTCACATGGGACCAAAACAAGTGTTGAAACCTTGGACTCTCATTATTAATCATTCCTCTGCCGCTCTGTCGCCGCTGCTCTGCTCTCTTGCCAGCTTTAATTAGGTTACGGATGGTTGTTATTATTACTATTATCCCTGTGATGTTGTGCCAGAGGTTTGGGGTGGGTCCCTGTGTGCTCTTTCATAACACATCCCTGGCCAGGTGTGACTGTGTGAATGTGGGCACCCGTGAGCTCCGCCTCTGCTGCACATCCCCCTCTCTGCTCCTCAGAGCCAAGGTGGGCAGCGACGTGGGCAGCCCCCCTGCCTGGTCACCCACAGCCTCTCGAGCCTCTCTCTACCCTCCACGGGCTGTGTGGGCAGTGCCAGGCACTTGCAACTCTGCAGGAAGTGCAGCAGCTGCAAGGATGTGAGGCCGGGTATGGATTCTCCTGCTGCTGCCCAGAGGCTGGGAGAGAGGGAGCATCTCCCACCCGGGAGGGTGCTGGCCTGGCATCTGTCCCTGCTGTGTCCCCGTGCCATGTCTGTCAGCAGCAATTTGGGTCAGCTTGATGGTCCGGACAGCGGAAAAGAGCCGGAGCTCGCCGGCGGCCGGGTGGGGATGGCGGCAGCTCCATCACAGCGGCTCTCTCCAGCCACCCTGTGGCTGCTCGCTCCCAGCTCAAGCTCAGACGAGCCTCAAGCCCATCCCTCCGCAGAACCTGGGTCTGCTTGGGCTGCTCAGCTCTAGGCATAGGAGCAGTTTGGATGTCCAAGTAGTTTTCTTTCCTAGAGCAGTGGCTTTCTGTGAGGCTTTTCCATGTGGCAATTCCAGACTGCCTTTGGCTGGAAGCACTGCTGCTCTGGGGTTGGAGAAGAGACAGCTCTAGGGAGAACTTAGAGCCCCTTCCAGTGACTAAAGGAGATCCAAGAGAGCTGGAGAGGGACTTTGGATGAGGGTCTGGAGTGACAGGGCACAGAGGAATGGCCTCACACTGAGAGAGGGCAGGGTTAGATTGGATTTAGGGAGAGATTCAGGGTGGTGAGGTCCTGGCACAGGGTGCACAGAGAAGCTGTGGCTGCCCCTGGATCCCTTGGAAGTGTCCAAGGCCAGGCTGGATGGGGCTTGGAGCAGCCTGGTCTAGTGGAAGGTGTCCCTGCCCGTGGAAGGGGGGGGCACTGGATGAGCTTCAAGGTCTTTTCCAACCCAAATCATTCCATGATTCTATTATTAATCCGGGGCAGGGCCTTTTCCCCCCTTGTCCTCAAGCCCAGCAGACGTGCCTGGTGTGGCCTCTCCTGCAAGTGCAAGTCTGTCCTGAGGATGCTGAGCAAAGCAGAGGACCTAGCAAAACCTTCTTCCTCTCCTGGTTCCAGCTGAGCCACGGGCACCAAGGTCTTCTCTGTCTTCAAGCCACCCAGGAAGGCTGGAACACCTGGGGAGACTCCCAGCATCACCCACGCTTCTGTCCCACCCCTGTACCACAAACACCACCAGCCATGTGCTCATGGCACTGATCCAGCAGCCCTCGGAGGGCTGGCTCCCTTGCTCCCAAAGCTTCCCAATCCGTGAGTATCCTCACGACACGTGTGCCCACAGACAGAGGGATGAGCCCACGTGGCTGCAGACGGCCTGTGCCTCCCCCGTGTGCCCACCCCGGCAGCACGTGTGCAAGCGCCTGAACCCGAGATGAGATAAGACAGCTATCGGAATATGCTATAAATACCCACAGCCCTCTCCACTGCTGGCACGGCAGGGAGCCAGAGGCTCTCCAGGCACCAGCAAGGCTCTGCTGTGGCCGTGTCCAAAGGTCTCTGGTTTGGCAGGGTCTGGCAGCGTGGCCGTGGGGCAGGACAGGAAGGACAGAAGATGGGATTTCCCTGCAGGAACATTATTCCCGTGGCTGAGTACCGGGCCTAGGGGAAGGGCTGGGTGTTGGCTGGCATTTCTTGGACTGTCTCCCATCTCCTGATCCTCTGGGGGGACCTGGCAGCACACTCTGAGCAGGACAGGCAGGGAGAGGAGCCAGCTTGGGCTTCTGAGGGGGCTGAGGCTGCTGGGCAGGGGCCAGTCCGTGTTACTGGGACAGCTGCTGTGGGATCAAGGGTGGACATTCAGGAAAGTTTCTGCATGTGGGAGAGTGGAGGGTGGGAAGAGATTCCCTTTATAGGATGAGCTATCAGCTGGGCTCTTCCAGTCCATGCCATGGGTGAGAGATCAACCTGAAGGTCCAACACATACTATTGTGGAATTGTTTAGGTTGGAAAAGCCTTCTAAGATCACCAATTCTAAATGCTCCCCCAGCACTGCCAAGGCCACCAGTAACCCACATCCCCAGGTGCCATATCCAAATGGCTTTTAAATCCCCTCGGGATTAGGAGCTCCACCACTGCCCTGGGCAGCTGTGCCAGTGCCTGACAGCCCTTTCTCTGAAGAAATTTTCCCAATATCCAATCCAAGCTTCCTCAGGTGAAACTTGAGGCCATTTCTTCGTGTCCTGTCCCTTGTTCCCTGGGAGCGGGGCCTGACCCCTACCTGGCCCCACTCTCCTGTCAGGGAGCTGAGAGTGAGGTCCCCCCTGACCCTCCTTTTCTCCAGACCGAGCCCCCTATCTCCCTCAGCCACTCTGATAGGACTACCAGAAACGCCTTTGAACCCTGGCCAGAGGAATATGCTGCCTCTCGGTCTTAAACCAAGAGGGAGAGGTGTCAGAGCCTGGGCGAGGTGAGGATTGGAGGGAAGCCGGGCTGTCGGGACGCACAGAGTCAGGCTGGGACAAGTGCGGGCTCTAGAAGGGCTGGGGACACTGTCCCGGTGAGGATGGCGGGTACCGGCTCTGCTCGGTGCCTGGGAAGCGCGGCTGCGCTGGGCCGTGAGCCCGGGAAAGCCGGAGGGCAGCGCAGAGCGGAGGCGGTGCCGGCAGCATGCAGGGAGCAGGCGGCGATACCAACCTGTGGCCGAGGAGCCCAGGGTGCGTCCGGGGTAAGCTGTTAGCGAGGGACACGGGGAGAGAGAAAAGGAACCGTGAGTCCAAGGAGGGATGCGACAGCCCGGGTGTGGTCCAGGACAAGGAGGGAACTGATGGCCACATTCCCAGCAGGAGACAAGGAGTTACAGCCTGGGAGGGACCTGCAGCTCCCAGGACAAGCACTGAACTCCTGTCTGCCCTGCAGGGCGGGGATGTGGCTCAGGGTGCCCCGCATCCCAACCCCTGCTCTGCGGGGTTGTTGCCTTCCCTGGCATCACCCACGGAGCACATAGAGCCCAACAAGCCAGGGTTAGACAGCCACAAACCCAGCAAGGGTCCTGACAACCCCAGGGGTAAGGTCACCTGGACCCAGCCCCTGTGGCTGGTGATGGCATCTGGGAGGTCATTCCTTACACAGGGACACTTGCTAATTAGCATACATCAGTAATTAGGGTCACCAGCATGCACCACAACCTGGTGTGACCCCACAGCAAGCTTCCCATGGCTGGACTGGGAGAATCCCTCACCCTCAGCTAGGGATAGTCCCTCCAAGCACAGAGTTGGACCCAGCCAGAGCATGCCTGCATCCACGTGGGATGGCAGAGCAGAGAGGCGGGAGGGTGGCAGGCAGGGAGAAGGAAATGGCATCTGCCAGGCTTAAGCAGAGGGTGTGTGGGAGCTTTCTGAGATGCACCCTGACAAGTCAGAATTGATGGTGACAGCCACAGCTCCCACAGGACTCCACGGGAGTTTTCACGTGTTGTGGGGAGCAGAGGAACTCCTTGGATTACACTGCAGTGAACGGAGCTGATGGGGAGGGAGACAAAATGGAAGGCTGCCACATAATGGAGGGGCCAGGGTGCTTGCCACGGCACCCCTCTATATTGGCTTACACCTCCAAAGGTCAGTCATATTCCATGACAGGCCTGTCTCAAAGCTCTCCCAGCTGTCCTGCTCCTCCCAGCCAGCTGAGCCGGCAGCTCTGTGCCCTCCAGCCTCCCCCCACCACGGAGAGGGGGCACGGGGGGGGGGCTTGGGAGCACCTCCCAGCCTGCAGGGACACCACTGTAGGAATGAACCCGCTCGGGACAGGGGCACTATGCAAGGGAAGTGCTGAGAAGGCTCCCTGAGCTCCACGGTGTCCTCACCTGCCCTCCAAGGTCAAGAGGGTTCCCTGGGCCAACCCTGTAACTAGTGTGCAGGCTTCTCTGATTACACTGCTAATGAGGGACTGGGAAAAGCTGGATCTGTGGGTATGAAAGGCAAACTGTTGAGCTGTAGGTTTCTACATGGGGTTGCGTGTGCCAGGGTATGGCTGGGCTGTCAGAGATCATTCAAGAAGTTTGGTGTCCGTAGAAATATTTTGGAGGGGAGCATGGCCAGGGTGTCTCACAGCTGAGGCAAGGACTGGAGGCAGTGCAGCATCCCTGTGCCCTTCCGTGGGGGCCAGGAGGGGACTGTGGGTCACCAGCTCCAGGGTCACAGCACTGTGAGGATGCCCCGTAGGACACAGTGGGGTGTGCTGGGACCTGAGCTGGGGACTGTCAGCCTGAGGGGTGGCTGTTCCTCACAGTGAGGTGGAGCAGACCACGGAGTGTTGAGCTCAGGCCAGGAGGAACACCAGGACCTGCTGTCCGAGGTGAGTCCTGCTCAGGGTTTGAGAGGGGCTGGGAAAACACAAGGGTTAATGGTTGTTTCCTCAGGAGCTGAGAGGGAGGAAGCCAGCAGGAGCCTGGGAAACACTTAGACCCTTGTTTCCTCCCAAAAAGGGAGCAGGAAGGTGGCTGCTTGGGCATGGGATGAATCAAGTGTAGGGTAGGATGTCCTGAGGGCTGGAAACTGAGGCTGGGGGCTACATCCTCTGGCTGTGAACAGCAAAGTGGGGGTTAGAGCCCACCAGCTGCCCCTGTAACCCCAAACATCCTCCTAAACCATGTCCCAAGTTGAGTCGACAAGAAACATCACCAACACAGACCAGAGCAGCTTGGAGAGGAAGTTGGGGTGTTGCCAGGGGCCAGGCCAGCAGCCATGGGGTGACAGTCAGGACATGTTCTTGTGACTCTCAGTTACACTCCCACAGGGTAACTTCCCTGTGCTCCCCACTGGCTCTACACTGCAGATGGCCTGGCTGGGTAGGGAGATGTCCAAGTCTGCTTATAGAATGTCTGACCCAGACTTAGGAGTTGCAGTGGGAATGCCTGGAAAGCAGGAGTTCTGCTCTACAGGGATGTGCCTCAGTAGGTTGCCTAGCTGAGTGTGGGGCCTGTGTGCTGGTGGAGCAAGGCCAGCTGTAAAAGAAAGATCTGTGGGGAGGGTGTATCCTGGCCCTGCCTCACCAGGAGGGAGGGCATGGCTCCAGGGGATGTGGGCCTGGACACCTGGGGAAGCAGGCAGAGCTGCAGGACAAGGAGAACAATTTCACTTCTTGGCAGGAGGCTGACATGGGCATGAAGTCCTGGGACACTGGCAGCAGAGACTCCAGCATCCCCTGGATGCTCAGGAGACATCTGGCCCTGGCTCCTGTGCTTGAATAGGTGCTCAGAGAAGAATTACCCCAGTGAGCAGGAAAGTTGGATTTGGATTCGAGCCATCTGTGCTTGGAAAATGAGGCTGCTTGTGTTTCCTGGGTCACAAGAACTTCCTGTAGCTTGTGAGCATCTTGGGACAGGGCTGCACTTTCCTCTTCTGGAGGGACACGTGTGGCCTGGCTCAGCTCACACCATGCCAGGGGCCACGGGGACCTGCTCACCCCATCCAATGTGTCTGAGATTGCCAAGGGCTGGAAACTCCAACTCTCAGGACGAGTGAAGGCTGTGGAGTTTGAGGAATACCCTGCCCACATGGCTGTGTCCTGTACCCAGCAGGAAGGATGCCAGCTCCAGCCACCCCCAGGAAGCTCGTCCCCAGCCTTGAGAGGTCCTGAGTTTCCTTGCCAAGCTTGTTTCGTGGGGCCATGATCTCTGCTTGGCAGGGGTACAGGGCATTGATGTTGAGCAGGTGGGAGACCCGAGGCAGGCAGGGCTCAATGCTCAGCCCACACAGATGGCCCTGACAGCAGATGGGCTGAGGCAGAGGCAGGAATTCCTGCTGCTGGGTTCACTAGGGCATGGCCTCTAAGCCCAGCGTGTTCATGGACTCCCTGGGAAGCTGCAAAGGAAGACACACTATCCGAGGCTTTCCGTGATCTGCTCTCTGCGCTGTTATCTGCATCCCAAGGACCTGGTGGTGCCGGAGACCCCAGTGCCCCTGGCATTACCTGTGATCTCGTGCTGCCTCAGCTCGTTGTATCTGTAGGAGTGTTCCAGGGGCTTGATGGAGGAGTGGTAGATCTTCCTCAGCCGCTGCAATACTCCTGGGGGGCAAAGCATGTGGGCAGGTGAGAGGCAAACCCCGCCAGGCTGGGTGAGCCCCTCCTGGGGGCATTCCCTGTAGGAGGGACATTCCCTGCAGGTCCTGAGGGTGGCCCAGCCACGGATCAAGGGACTTGGCTTACAGCTGAAATCTTGGCCATACCTATCCCAGTCGCACATTTTGCTCAGAGGGGTTGTGGTTGCCCCATCTCTAGAAGTGTCCAAGGCCAGGCTGGACAGGGCTTGGAGCAACCTGGTCTATGGAAGGTGTCCTGCTCATGGCAGAGGGGTGGGATAAGATGGTCTTCACCATCTCTCCCAGCCCAAGCTGTTCAAGGATTTTGATGCCTCTCCCCTGCTAATGTTTCCCACTTGGCACTGTCCCCATCTGCTCCCAGCAGCTGATGGGAGGAGCATCCTTCCCAAGCGCTGTTTAGCACTCAACACCCACGATCCCAAAAAGCCCTCCACTATGGTGCCAGGGCCCCCTGGCATGGCCCCCGAGCTGCTTGCTAGAAAAAAGGAGGAGCTTTTTCCACAGTATCTCTTATCACTACCTTTCCAGCCCAAACTGCCAACGGGGCCAGCAGAAGCAAACCTTAGAGCAGCAAAACCCAATATATAATTGGAATAAAAATCCCAACCCTTTGTTAGAAGTTGCTCCAGGTTTCTTTGAGCAGGGATGTGCCTGATTCACCATCTGCATCTTTCAGCCTCTATACCCTCCTAATTCTTGTATGCCCTCGGGGGCGTCCTTAGAATACCTAAAATATGTTAGCCCAAGAGCAGCCAAAGGGCTGTTATTGAAGATCTGGCTTACTAGACCTGCAAGAAGCAAGGTTAAAATCAAAACACAAGAGAAGGAAAATCCTGTCCATGGTCTTAGTGCAGGGGAGGCATGGCCCTCTCACCTGAGACGTCATCGGCAGGTTTTTCCTCGTTCAGCTTGAGGGTGTTCTCCAAGTGGGACCGGTCGCGCTTGGTCGGCTCGCTGGCATCTTCAACCTCTTCTGGAGGAGAAAGCAAGGAGACCTGTTACTGCTGGAGGGGGGAACCCACACAGGAGCTCACACAAGCGACTGCCAGGGAGAGGGCATGGGGAGCACACACACCCCGAGCCTGCGGACACGCCATGCCTGCGGCAGCTGCTCTCACCCTTGGCATGCCACGTGCTTTCCCTTTTGCACAGGCTCCTGGAGGCTGCCAGGGCTGTGGCTGCTGGGGGAAGCGTCATGGGCAACTGCTTGGCTCTGAGGAGGGGCTGGCTGCTCGTGGGGAATGCAAAGGATGTGCCTGGAAGGGGCTCCCGGGGTTGAGATGTAGCGTGAGCACACGTGGCAGCTGCTGCCCAACGGGGCCCTGGTGCTTCCCCCGGCAGCTGCGGCTCCGTGGGGCTCGGCCTCGGGCGCAGGCTTTGTGCTGCCGCCTCTCTGTCTGCCGACTCCCCCAAAAACTACACAGTGAGCTGGAGACGTGGGTGCCGAGGCTGGGGCTGGCTCCAGCTCTTGGGGGACAGGCCAGCCTGGCCCATCCTGGCTGCCTCGCCTTTGCCAGTGGGGCTGTTCCCTCCCAGTTCTCCCACGTCTGCCTCCATATCCCCCTGGAGCCCTCTGCACAGCGCCCTGTCCCTCATGGCTCTGTGCCAGGCGTGGGGAGCATGAGGCAGCTGCCTCCACTGGGGAAGGCACCCCGGTGTCCCCAAAACAGGGGGACAGAGGTGTCCTTGCCATGGAGGTGCTGGCACACCAGGAGCCTCCAAGAGCTTTTCAAAGTGGGGAGCTGGGTTGGACTTTAGCAGGGGTTTGGGAACAGGTCTGGGGACACCAGGGTCAAGCAGGGCACCACTAAGCCCTGAGACTGTGTTGAGCATCTACTGAGTGTTGGGCTGAGGAAGACCTTTTGACTTGCCAAGTGAAGACACAGAGACCAAACCGGGTTTGCTCTTTGGGAAAAATGGGAGGCTTTTTGAGCTGGAACATTACAGATGAAAACAACAAAAATACTAATCTGGGTCCAAAGGTCACTGCCCAACATGTGGGCCAAGGTCTACAAATATTTCTAGGAAATCATGGTGGGGGGTGTCCCTTTCCCCCAGTTAGCCTTTCACTGATTGAGCGGGGCTGGTGCCTCAGCAGCTCATTGGCCTGGATTAATTCTTCACACCTTCCCTACGAGCCAAGAACTGGTGGAGAGGAGCCCCACAATCCTGGGAGTCCCACGATCCTAGGAGCATCCTGCCCCTGCACAAGCTGAGGGCCCAGAGGACTCTGTGGATGGTGGATAAAGAGTCTTTAAAGAGATCTGCGAGTGCTGAAAGGGGCCTGGAGGTTAAAAGTTTTATCCATGTCCACATCCCTGAGGAGAAATCATGGACTTGGAGTGAGGGGAACATCAGTCAGTTTTGGCACCAGTGCGATGAGTGCCCGTGTGACGGGCATCCTGCTGCGGCCTCGCTGCCCACGGCCGAGCGCTGTTAGGGGCGAGCGGGGAAGCACAAGCGTTAGGAGAGGGCCATGCACTAGGCGAGGTTTAATGTGCCAAGCTCAGCTCCGCCGGGTTGATGGGAGGTCACTCTCGCTGCTACAGCACACCCACAAGAAAAGACTCCAACCTATCTGGCTGTGCCGGGCCTTGGTGGCAGCTGGGGGGGTGCTGGGGACCTCTGTTCCTGCCAGTGGGGGGTCTGCTGCTGCTGGGGGGTTTTCTGCTACTGCGGGGGGATCTTCTGCTGCTGGAGGATCTTCCACTGCTGTTGGTGGGTCTTCCGTTGCTGGTGAGTCTGCTTTTGCTGGTGGATCTTCCACCACTGGTGGGTTTTCCACTGCCATCGGTGGATCTTGTGCTGCTGGCGGGTCTTCTGCTGCTGGTGGGTCTTCTACTGGTGCTGGTGGGTCTTCTGCTGCATCCCCACAGGGTGGGTGATGGCAGCTGGCAGGGCTATCTCTGGCTTCTGTGCCAGCAGCTGCTGGTTTGCTGTGGCTCTTTTTGTTGGAAGTGCCGGCTGCTTCCTCGTCACTCTCTTCAGCTTCATTCTCTGGCCTGTCACCATCTTCGTCAGACTCTTCCTCCTCCTCAGACTCTCCCTCTTCAGACTCTTCCTCGCCTCCATCTACCTCAGACTCCCCGTGTTCACCTTCCTCAGACTCTCCTTCCTCGTCATCTTCCTCTGAGCTCTGCTCATCCCTTTCCTCCTCTCCCTTGGGAGCAGATGCTGCTCTTGGCTCCTCTGTTTGCTCTTCCCCAGGCTGCCCTTCCTCCTCAGAGCCTCCTCTCTCTGTGCCGGGCTCCTCATCCTCCCGGGCATGGATGTCATCGTGTGTGCCAGGCCCATGGTTCCCTCCATGATGAGCTGCCATGAAATCCTCCCCTGAGCTCTTTTCTTCCTGGCCCTGGTCCTTGCTGATCTCCTCTGTCCGCCTCTTCCCTGGCCCCAGACCCCTGCTCAGGCCACCCGCTGGCTCTTTCTCCCCCTCTCCACGTCCCTCCTCGGTGACGCCGGGCAAGGAGGCATTGGCAGTGCCACTGTCTTGCTCCTCCTCAGGGCTGCCATCGGCCGCCTTCTCCTCCAGCCGGGGCTCCGTGGCTGCCAGGGGGCTCTCGGCAGCACCATCACCATGGCCCGTGCCGGGGGCGCGCGGCTCTAAACGATGAGAACAGCTCGGTCAGTCCCACCCGCGCTGGCACGTGGCCACCGGGGCACCCGCCAGGGCCCTGAGGGACGAGTCGTGGCTGGTACCAAGAGGTTTAAACTCTTCCCTAAGACTTCTCCAGCTCCAGCTCAATTTTCTGTCCCTGTGGCAATAAGTTGGGTGCAAAGATGTGTTTGTGGGGGGCAAAGCGGAGCTGGCAGGGGCTCTATGGCTCCGCCGGCCCTGGCTGCCTGGCACTGGGGCTGCTGCCTGCCCCAAAGCACTGCAGGAAGGCGGTAAAGCTGCCCTAAAAATGGGGAGAGGAGTAAAACCAGCAAATTTTGAGGGGCTGTGGGCACTTGGCAGGTTAAAAGGGTCCTTCCCCAGCCCTAACTTGAGAGAGCATCACACCAGCCAAGGTGGGTGGTGAAGTGAGGGGGAGGAGGAGGAAGGGGCTTCCTGGCATGAGGAGCTGCCCAGCTTGGGGTCCTGCCTTCTACAGGCAGGGCCTAACCCTGGCCACGGGGCTCAGGAGCTATTTATTGTGAGTGTCTCTTCACTAGGAAAGCATGTGCCACGCCGTGCGGCTGCTGGGGACACAATGAGTGTGTTCTGTGGCCCAGGAGAATCCATCCGTATTTTCCATAGGCTCCAACTCTAATTTAACATCAGTCAGCGGGTGCCAAAAATAAAAGATCACGGCTATACAGTCTCCGTTACAAACAGTTGCTGCTAGCCTAAATAATCCCCCCAAACGTCTCATGCCAGGGGAGCGTTTCAGAGGAAAATAATTCCTTTGTACTCTGGCTGGCAAGCAGAGTACAAAGCAGGAAAAAAGGCCACCTCCACCCAGGCTGCAGGAGAAGAGCAGGCATGGCCAGCCCTCTGCTCCGGCTCCTGCACCGTGTCCAGCAGGACCTTGGCAAAGCTGGAGCTCACTGGGCTTGGCCACAGGGACTGTGGTGTCTGAGCACAGGAGGAGCTGGGCTGGGGTCAGTGCAGTGCCAGCCCCAGACCCCTCAGCCCAGTTTGCCGTGTCCGAGGATGCCGGGTGGGTGGTTTTATCTCCATGGCACTGGGGCTGGTGGGGCTGTGAGCTGGGATCAGGTGGCATTGGGAGGCTTGTGCCATGCCAGCAGCAGGCACTGGGAAGGACAGGCTGCCCCCCAGCCTGCCCTCGTTCCCAGTGGCTCTCGGTTCCCTGGCACAGCAGAGCTGCAGCCACTGCCACAGCCCCTCACCCTGCCCAAACTGCATGCACAGGTCACCCTCGCTCTGCCCTTGCTGACCTCCCCGTCCTCTGCTGGAACACAGCTCACAGGTGCCTCCAGGCTCCCAGTTCAGCTCCCAGATGGAGGGAGATAGTGTTGGGCAACTCCCACCCCCCTCCCATCCACCCTGGTCCTTCAGGTCACCCTCCTGCAAGACCCCTGGGACCCTGCAGGAGCCACTTGAATGGGAATATCTACATTTGACCTGTGAAGCCCTAAGTGGCTGGGAGGCAACATGTCCCTACCTGGCCCTGGTGGCCTGAGAACCAGCCTGAGTCAATAGCAGGTCCCCTCAGCTGATGGGAACAGGGATATTCTCAGTTTGGCCCCAAAATAGCTGGTGACCTGGAGGGCTGGGAGAGGAGTGAAGGTCAAAGTGGAGGAGGAGGAGGAAGAGGAGACCCCTGAGAGTCCTGAGGGCTTTGTCTGGAGTCTGTGTGGACCCTCTGACCCAGAGGGGCTATCACCCACCATGGCCAGACACAACAGCAGCGCCAGTGCCCACCACGAGCCATCCCTCGTGGAAAAAGGGAAATATCCTCCAGGTGCTCACATGGGGATGTCCCTGCCGGCGTGCTGGTCATGGGCTTTATTTCCTGTGATCTTCAAGGTCTTACACAAAGTCCCTGTCCCCTCTCCACCTTCTTCTCCCCGTTTCCCCTACATGGTCTCCTGACCCACGGTGAATTGTGCTGACCTGCACATGGCCGGCCGATGAATGCAAAATGGGCCGAAGGTTACGGGCTTAACACCCTCTGGAGGCTAAAAATACGGCACGGCAACTGTACGGGGGATCGGGAGGAGCAGCCCCGGTGAAGCCCCCGCCCCCTCGGCCGCTGGCCCCAGCCCCTCGCCCCGCTGCCAGCCGAGGGTGACGTCCGCACCTGGGGGCCCCCGTGGGCTCCGGGAGGGGACAGCCACGGTGTAAAGTGACACCGGGGCTCCCCGTGTTCACACCTTGCATTGTGCCAAGCAGATGGGTGGCATCGGAGAGGAGACTTTGCCCTTTTCCCCTCGGGGACTTGACCTCCCTGCGGGTCTCTGGCTTGCACTGCCCCTGCCACCCCTATCTCATGCTGGGACTTTTATGAGCTGCCAGGGGACACTTTCGCAGGTGGTGACAGCGGGGATGGAGACCTCACGGCGCGGTTCTGGGTGCCACAGGATGCCGTGGCTGGTTTGCACCCAGGAATGGCCTGTACGGGAAGGAGGGGCATGGCCGAACATCACGGTGTCCCCTCCATCCCTGCACGAGGACCTGCAGAACAGCAACGACCTGACGGCAAAACGGGTCCTCCAGGAGGACGGTGAGAAGGGACAGATGGGCACAGGTGGCCCTGGAGGGACACTCTCCCCCTCCAGCAGAAATCGGAGCCCTGAGCGTGGGGCCGGTGATGGCAGGGCTGCGGGGATGGCTTTTCACACGCCCCCTTCCCCTGCCCAGATCCCAATCCCTGCTTCCCTGGGGGTATTATCCACTGGCTCCTGCAAGTCCTGTGCTCCCCGTGGCCTCCCAGGGGGGTCTTGGCAGGACCTTGTATCCCAAATATCCAACCCTGCCTTTATTTTGGCAATGCCCTTTAAAATCTCATGGAAACTGACTGGACACAAAGAAGCTGTTAGGGGATTCCTGGGATTTTCCAGCTGGACCCACTGCAGACCCCGCCTTTCCTGTGAGACCCCTTTTCATGGTGATGTCCCTGCCCTCCAGGCTGTGTGGGGCCCCCATGGCCTCTGCTCAGGGCCATCCCCCCGGTGCTCCTCCATCTCGTGGCCCTGCCAGCCCAGGACTCAGAGCAGGTGGGAGCCCAGCTCCAGCTCCAGTTTGGGGTCAGCTCGGCCAACACCTTCAGAGAGAAGTGTCCCACAAGGGTTCAAGCAGCCCAGAGGACACAAGCACGAGGATGAGGCTGAGGATGGAGTTGGCTCTCCAGACCCTTGTGCAGCCCAAAACCCAGGATGCCCAGACACATCATCACATCCCAGAACCTTCATGATCCCAAAACGTAAAAGCAGCATAAAGCATCCCTGGTTTTCAATGCAGAGGAAGGTCTAGGAAACGGTTTTGTCAAACTAACTTGACCTCATTTGTACAGAAAATTTTAGCTTTAGTTAAAAAAAGTTATGAAGTGATTTGATTTCTATAAATGGTTGGATAGAACCATATGATATTTTTATTAATATATGGTAAAAAAAACCTCACCAGGATCTACCAAAAGGATTAAAACCAGGCTTGGAGCTTTCTAAATAGAGACGAAAATAGAGAATCACTGCTGCAGGGTGTTTCTTCCACTGTCTCTCCATCCTTAAGGTCTGTAAGGAACCTCGAACCCTGACTTGCAGAAGACACGAAGATGAGGAAGGTGGGACATGAAGCACCTGCTGCTTCCTGGCCGAGGAGATCTGGGTCCATCAGTGAGCAGATGGCCAGGAAACATCAGGTATTTTGGCACAGGCAGATGTCACACTGTACATTGAGGAACATCCACCTGCGGTGTCCCTTGCAGCTTGGGAGAATGCTGGGGGACCCAAGGGACACGCTGTGGCATGGCTGGGGCTGGAAGAGCCCCTTCTTCCAGAGGAAGGATGTCCAAGAGGTCCCACTGTTCCTGTGCCCTGGCCTCCAGCCACGGGAGGCTTCACCAACCCACCCCAGGGATGTCCCCTGAGGGACATTCTCTGTGCATTCAGGGCAAGACTTCCTGGCTCCCCATCCCTCCTTGGGTCATCCCAAGCATTCCTGGTCACGCAGTCACCCCTTGGACTTGCCAGCCTGGATTCTAATGCCTGATGTCCCACAAGATCCTCAAATCCATGGGAATGTCGGGGCAGACCCTGCCTGGCCCTGCCAAGCGGGGGTGCCCAGCCCCGGGGTCTGACCTCGCAGCACTGCAGACACCAGCACACGGACAGGGCCACACAGCTCTGAGCCCTTTCCCACAGCGTACCTGGGGCCGTGCGACCCCAAGGTTCGAGCCACGTGCCCAGGTGGCACTGGGGCCGTGCTGCCACTGCCAATACCCCATCCTGGCTCGGGGTGCCTGTCCAGAGCCTCCCCTGCCCCTCCTGCAGCCCCCACCGGCACAGGAGCTCACGGCTCCCTCCAGCTGTCACTTACAAGGGAAATGTCCCCGTGGGCTGGAAATAGCTCAGTGGAGCCNCCATGGCCTCTGCTCAGGGCCATCCCCCCGGTGCTCCTCCATCTCGTGGCCCTGCCAGCCCAGGACTCAGAGCAGGTGGGAGCCCAGCTCCAGCTCCAGTTTGGGGTCAGCTCGGCCAACACCTTCAGAGAGAAGTGTCCCACAAGGGTTCAAGCAGCCCAGAGGACACAAGCACGAGGATGAGGCTGAGGATGGAGTTGGCTCTCCAGACCCTTGTGCAGCCCAAAACCCAGGATGCCCAGACACATCATCACATCCCAGAACCTTCATGATCCCAAAACGTAAAAGCAGCATAAAGCATCCCTGGTTTTCAATGCAGAGGAAGGTCTAGGAAACGGTTTTGTCAAACTAACTTGACCTCATTTGTACAGAAAATTTTAGCTTTAGTTAAAAAAAGTTATGAAGTGATTTGATTTCTATAAATGGTTGGATAGAACCATATGATATTTTTATTAATATATGGTAAAAAAAACCTCACCAGGATCTACCAAAAGGATTAAAACCAGGCTTGGAGCTTTCTAAATAGAGACGAAAATAGAGAATCACTGCTGCAGGGTGTTTCTTCCACTGTCTCTCCATCCTTAAGGTCTGTAAGGAACCTCGAACCCTGACTTGCAGAAGACACGAAGATGAGGAAGGTGGGACATGAAGCACCTGCTGCTTCCTGGCCGAGGAGATCTGGGTCCATCAGTGAGCAGATGGCCAGGAAACATCAGGTATTTTGGCACAGGCAGATGTCACACTGTACATCGAGGAACATCCACCTGCGGTGTCCCTTGCAGCTTGGGAGAATGCTGGGGGACCCAAGGGACACGCTGTGGCATGGCTGGGGCTGGAAGAGCCCCTTCTTCCAGAGGAAGGATGTCCAAGAGGTCCCACTGTTCCTGTGCCCTGGCCTCCAGCCACGGGAGGCTTCACCAACCCACCCCAGGGATGTCCCCTGAGGGACATTCTCTGTGCATTCAGGGCAAGACTTCCTGGCTCCCCATCCCTCCTTGGGTCATCCCAAGCATTCCTGGTCACGCAGTCACCCCTTGGACTTGCCAGCCTGGATTCTAATGCCTGATGTCCCACAAGATCCTCAAATCCATGGGAATGTCGGGGCAGACCCTGCCTGGCCCTGCCAAGCGGGGGTGCCCAGCCCCGGGGTCTGACCTCGCAGCACTGCAGACACCAGCACACGGACAGGGCCACACAGCTCTGAGCCCTTTCCCACAGCGTACCTGGGGCCGTGCGACCCCAAGGTTCGAGCCACGTGCCCAGGTGGCACTGGGGCCGTGCTGCCACTGCCAATACCCCATCCTGGCTCGGGGTGCCTGTCCAGAGCCTCCCCTGCCCCTCCTGCAGCCCCCACCGGCACAGGAGCTCACGGCTCCCTCCAGCTGTCACTTACAAGGGAAATGTCCCCGTGGGCTGGAAATAGCTCAGTGGAGCCCTGCACAGCCCCGGGGCTGCTGCTATTCCCGCAGTGCTCAGGGAACAGGCAATTCCAGAAGCAATCTGGTCACCCGGACACAACGGCCGCGCTGGGATTTCACCGGCTCGGCGAGTGGGACACAGTGGAAACGTGGCAAGAGTGTTGTCCCTGGGCATGGCACAGCCTCCCAGCCCACAGAGGCCTGCTGGTACCTCTGTGCCTCCAGAGCCATGCACAAACGAGGTGTCCTGGCCTTCCTGCCCAGCTGGATGTCACCTACACATGGGGATAAGGATGGCTGATGGAGAGGATGTCACAGCAGAGCCAACCTGCCCGGCATCTGCCTTGATTTGCTCAGCCAACACCTTGGGAGTAAGACAGGACACCCACAGGGACCAGGGTCTCCTCGGGGTGAGGCACCAGGGGTGTGACAGGGATGTAGGTGGCACAAGCACCCGAGGCACCTGAGGCACCCCAAGCCCCTTGTCTCACACACGCCCAATGGCAGTGGTGCCTGTGGCTGTGCTGGTGCTGGAGAGTGGAACAAGTCCAGGGAAGTGTCACTGGGACACAGGGGTCCCTGCCTCTGGGGAGGCTGGTTACGTGGGGGGCCACTGGCCTGGGATGGCCAG
>VZTF01003408.1:558106-576400 GCA_013397755.1 Cnemophilus loriae | reverse complement strand
GCGGTCCCGCCGCGCGGGAGGCCCGGCCGGCGGGTGGGGCGAGAGTTCCGAGGCCCCGGTCCCCGTGTCCCCCCGGTCCCTGTGTTATCCCTGTGCCGATCCCGGTGTCCCCCCAGTCCTTGTGCCACCCCGGTACCCGTCCTGTTTCCCCTCGGTGCCGGTCCCTGTGTCCCCCCGGTCCCCGTGTTCCCCCCTGCCCTGGTCCCTGGGTTCTCCTCGGTCCCTGTGTTCTCCCCGATCTCGGTGTCCCGCGGTGTCGGTCCCTGTGTCCACACCAGGCCGGTCCTTGTATATCCCTGGCCCTGGTCCTCATGTCCCCGTCGGTCCCCGTGTCACCCCGGTCCCCGTGTCCCCCTGGAGCCGGTCCCTGTGTCGTCCCCGGTCCACGTGCCCCCTTGTTTCGCGTGTCTCCCCCACTCCCGGTCCCCGTGTCCTCCCCGTGTCCCCCCCGGTGTCCCAGGATCACGGCAGGACACGGTGCTGGTGCAGCGGCTTTAATAGCGGGTCCTGCCCGCGGCGGGCCCTGCGCCTCCTCCACCTCTTCCTCCTCCTCCTCCTCCTCTTCCTCCTCCTGGTGCCCCCGCCGCGCCCGGCGGGTGCGGGGGGTCCCGGCTGCTCCTGGGGGTGCCGGGTCCAGCCTAGTCCTGCGGGAGGCCGGGGGTGAGGGGCGCGGCGGGGCCGGGTGCGACCCACCCGGGGTTGTGTGTCCCCCTCCCGCACTCACCCACTCGTCCTCGTCCACGCCCTCGAAGGAGTCCTGCGGCAGCGGGTCGTCCCTGTTGCCCAGCCGGGCCACCATGGCACTGAGGAGCTGTGGGGAGAGGCCGGGCAGAGCCGTGGGGCGCAGGGCATGACCCCCAGCCCCGCCGCAGGGGGGCCGTCCCAGAACCCACCTCCTCCTTCTTCTGCTCATCAGTCTTCTCCTCCAGGTACACGGACGCAGGGACGAACTTCCGAGCCGGAGCCTCTTTCGGGGCCTCGCTCACTGTGAGAGCGGCGTCACCGTGGCGCGGAAGGGCTTTACCCCATTGACTAAAGCCCCCCCCAGCCGTCCCTGAGGGCGGGGAGTCCTCGCCCGGCCCCTGCACCCACCTGGCACCATGTCTGCGGGGCGCAGGCTGGCGCGGCGCTGCTGCCCGTCCTGCCCATCCAGCCAGGCACCTGCACCCAGGGCTGGCTCCCACCACACGCGGGTCGGCGGGTAGAGATCGTCCTGAAAATACTCCTTCTGCGGGGACAAGGGGCGCTCAGGGGGGGTGCCCAGCCTCCTGTCCCCCTCCCAAAACACAGCCAGCCCCCCCCGCCACCTACCTTGACGCGTGGCACATGGAAAGCCACGGGCTCCAGGGTGCTCTGCCCCAGGCGCAGCGCCCGGGCGAACTCCACCTCCCGCACCTCGCACGCCGTTTTGGGCAGGAAGACGAAGCCCTGGTGGGGTGGAGGTGTGAGTGGGGTCTGGCAGCAGAGGTAGGGGGTCAAGGACAGGCAGCACATCCCCCCTTTACCTTGTGGGGTTCATTGGAGGTGAAGCTGTTGCACTCGAGGAAATAGGGGGGCTCGGGGGTCACTTCGTAGAGGAAGACTCTGGTGTCACCCTGGGGATGGAGCGAGACGGGGGCTGTCAGGGGACATGGAGGGTCCCTCCACACTGTGGGGTGCTGTAGGCAGGGAGCCCCACAGTTTTTGGAGGGCAAGCCCTCACCTTGCCGGTGAGGAAGACGACGCTGGTGTCCTCATCATAAAAGGGCAGGAGGGTGGAAGGGGCCACATCCAGGCCAAGGACAGACAAGGGTCCTTCAGGCAGGGCCTGTGCGCGGTACAGGAGGATCCTCCTCTCGCTGCGGCTGTGGGGAGGCGACAGTGAGAGCAAGCACAGTGTCCTCAGGGACCCCTGCCCTGGTATGTGTGCCCCTCTTTACCTGTCAAAGCCGGACACCAGGAGGTAGTCACCACCACAAACCCAAACCAGGCGCGCTCCGCGTCCCCCCTCGGGACCTGGGCCCTCCTGCATGGGGTGAAGGTCACCCTGCCTGCTCCGAGAGAGCTGAGGGCGCAGTCATGTGCCCACGGGGAGGGTTTCCTGCTCACACCCCCCGCTCTCCAGCCCATCCCCAGTGCTGTGATTGTACCTGTTGAGGCTGAGAGCTGCGCCGTGGCTCATAGAGCCGTATCCGTCCGTCTTTGCTCACCGTTGCCAGCTTCTTCCCATCCGGGCTCCAAGCCATGCTGAAAATCTGGAGAAACAGATGTTGTGCAAAGGCCTCAAAGTTGCCTCTCAGGTGTCCCCGGACTTGTCATCCCTTACCTGATCCGCGTGTCCCTGCAGGCACAAGACTTCCCGCCCGGTGCTCAGCTCCCAGATCCGCACGGTCATGTCGTAGGAGGAGGAAACCAGGAGATCGGACGCCATGGGGTGGAAGCGGATGGAGTAAATCTTTTCCGTGTGACCTGGTGAGGTTCAGCAGTGCGTGGTTGTCCCCAGCTGTGGGTGCCACCGGGCTGGTTTGTCCCCAGTGTGGGGTGCTCGGTGTGTCCCCTCACCTCGGAGAATGGCTTCAGGCTCCTGCAGGGTCTCCTGCAGCCCTCCCTCAGGGATGCGCCACAGCCGGATCCTGGCGTCCTCGCCCGCTGTGCACCAGAAGGGATGGGCAGCGGTTAATGCGGTGATCTGGCCTGCCTGGAGCTGGGGGACTCTCCGGGCACACACGTACCGACAGCGAGGCGCCGCGGGTCAAAGGGGTCCCAGGTGAGGTCGGCCACCGCCGCGCCGTTCTGGATGGTGGGCACGGCCGCGTCGGGGAGACGGCCGGGCTTGGAGAGCTGCGGGAGAGAGCCAGGGGTCACCAGCACAGCACGCACGGCACCGTGCCGCCCTCCACACCACACCGGGGTACCTCGAGGACGGCGATCTGACCGCCGGCGGAGAGCAGGGGCAGGGCAACGCGCTGGTGGTTGGCGCAGAAGCCGTCGCACTCGCCCGGCGTGGTGAGGCTGAGCCCCCGCAGGTTGGTGAGGTGGCGGTCGCGGTGCAGCACCCGGCCCTGCGCGTGCCGGAAGCGGGAGCTGGGCCCTGGAGCGGGTGAGGGGTGGCTGAGCGCCCCGAATCCCCCCAGTGGGGGTTCCGAGCCCACCCCACTGCCTGCTCACCCAAAATGCTCTGCAGGGACTTCTGGCTGGGGCTGCTGGCAAAGCCGCTGGAGGGGCCGGTGCTGCCTGAGAGCGAGGTGGCCGCGCTGCCTGGTGAGGCCAGTGAGGATGGTGAGGAGTAGCCACTGGCTTCCTGTGGGAGAGAGAGCCAGTGGGCAGGGGGTGCTGGCAGCCCAGCCTTGCCCTGTGGGATGAGGTCAGCAGGGACCGCACCCCCCCAGCATTCAGTGCACTTTTCCAGCGCCCCATGCTCACACTCTGGTCAGCGTCGGTGTGGCCAGTATCGGTGTCGGTGTGGCCAGTGTCGGTGTGGCCAGTGTTGGTGGGGCCAGTGCCAGCAATGATGGGGGATGTGAAGGTCTTTGTGGGTCTCCGTGCAGGGTGCAGGCTCACCCTCCCCACCTGCATCAAGCACAGTGGTGGGCATGGGGCAGTGGCAATGCCACCAGCAAGGACACCCCCCCCTCCGATGACACTGACCTGCTGGCTGTCCCCTGCCCACCAGCCTTGGGCGTCGGTGGCTGGCAGTGTCCCTGTGCAGTCGGGGAACAGATCCTCATGGAACTCCTGGACAGACTGTGGGAGAGGGGATGGGGTGAGATGAGTATTCTCAAAATCCCACAGCCTCTGTCCTGCTGCAGCTGTGGCACCCCTGGACACCCTCAGACACTTCCAGCACCCATGTCCCACTACCCAGCACCCAAACTTCAGCTGCTTGAAGTGCCCAGCGCCTATTGCACAACAGCACCCAGCAGGTGGCACCCAGCTGTCAGCATCCACTCTCCAGCACCCCAATCCTGCACGCAGCTTCCCAAATCCAGCACCCAGACTCTGCAACCCACCATCAACACCTAGGTTTGACTGCCATTCCTGCTCTCCCCAGGCTGGGGACTGGGGGCTCACTGCAGCCAGGTCCTTTTTGTCACCCAGTGCTGGTGAGGAGTCACCCGTGAGATGACACCAGGCACCTATGAGACAGTGCCACCCGCAGGGCCCCCTTACCTTTCGTGGCACCAGGTAGCTGACGGGGACCAGGGCAGTGTCAGTGAGCTGCAGGACACGGAGCACCTCGCAGGCCATGACATCCAGGGCCAGGCGTGGCACGGCCGCCAGGCCCCGCGTGCTGCCCTCTGTCCGGCACTGGGTCACTGGGGACAGGCAGGGTGGCCGTGGGGTGGGTGGCCAGGCAGGGGTGAGCCCTCCCCAGGGGAGATATGGGTGGGATGGGACCTGCTTACCCTGGGTGAGCGCTGGCTGCGTGGGAGCCACCTCGAAGCAGTACAGGAGGTTTTCTCCCTGGAAGAGAGGTGGTGGGGACAGGGAATGAGCAGGGCTGTAGGAAGCACCCCACTGCACCCACATGCACCCTCCTGTACTCCACTGGTGCCACCCACATGCAACAAGCTGCACCTCACTACACTCCCCTGCACCCCCCTGTCCCCCCAGTGCCTTCATACACCCCCAACCATGGGACCTCACCTTCCCTGCCAGCACCAGCAGCCCCGTGTCGGCGTCATACAGCGGGATGGTCACCCTGCAAGGGAAGGGGGGTGCTGAGCAGGGGGCCCCCATGGGCACTGCACCCCAGTGGATGTGGGGCTGGATCCTGTTCCCCCGCTGGTGCACATCCCCAAGCCCGTCCTGGGGAAGTGTGGGGCAGGATAAGGCCGCGCTGCGATGGGAGGGCAGCGCCCGTGCTGGGGGATACAGGGTGCTGGGCTGGTCCCCATCTGACAACTGTCACCGTCCCACCCTGGGCTCACAGGGTGACAGCAGGACGTCACTGCCACCTGCTTCCAGCCCCAGCTGCACAGTGCCTGCTCTGAAGCCGTGCCCAGCCGTGGGGCATCCCGCTCCCTGCCCTGCTCCCTGTGCCCGGCCATGGCACCCGGCCTCGGTCGCTCGGGAAGCCTCCGGCACCCGCAGGGTTGCCCCGAGGCCGGCCGGGCCGGCTTGGCCAGTTCGGGGCGGGCGCGTGGCACACCCCAGCTCACCGCCCGCCTCCCCCGGCACCTGTGGAGCCGGCCAGCCCCGGGAGTGCCCTGCGGCCCGGCTGTGCCAGCTGGAGCGTGCCCCTGCTCCCTGTCCTGCACCCTGTCCCAGACCGCAGCCAGGGTGCTCCATGGCTGCGGGGACCATGGCCGGCGGGATGCTTGTGACACGGGGTGCGGCGGTCGGGACTTGCTCCGTGGCCAGCGGGGACCATGACTGGGGGACGCTCGGTGGCAGGAGGGGACCACAGGGAATACTCAATGGCCTGAGGGGACAGTGGTGACACGAGCACAGAGCCACCTCTGTGCCTTCCCTCGGCAGGGGTGGAGGAGGGAGCGCCGCAGGCAGAGACCAAAGGGACAATCTATTACTTTCGGTTGACATTTCTGTGGCTGTGCCAAGGGGAGGGAGCTGTTCCCTGCCATCCCATGCCATGAAGGATAGCTGTGGGTGGTATGGCACGGTCCTGCCCCAGGACTGTTGGCACAACCTAGGCAAACACTGCCAGGAGGCCCGTGGCAGGCACCGGGGTCCCCTGCCCGGCTGTCACCACTGTCACCAGCACTGTCACCACCACAGCGGTGCGGGTTTGGGACAAGGGCACCCTGAGTGCCCAACCCATGCCATCCTCACCGTGCCAAACAGGGAGCATTGTTCTGCAGCACTGGGCACACCTCTGCCGTCACAGGGGCATGGGGACAGCCCTGCGAGGGCCACCCACTTTCCCCCTGTCCCCTGGCACACGATGGCAGGAGCTCTGTGGATGCCAGGGGCGTGGGGGGACTGTGATCCCAGGGCACTGGGGCTCATCGGTGCCAGAGTCTCTGGTAACCCTGGACACACTGGATATGGGGGTCCCCGGGGGTGCCAAGGACACCCAGCCTTTGTTGTTACCAGGATTGCCAGAGGTCCCATGGGTGCTGGGGATATGAGGGAGATAGCTGGATCTACCCCTATACCTGTGTGTATACACACCAGGGATGCAGGGTCCCAGGGACCCCGGCCCCAGGGATGCTGAAGGTCCTGGGGGGCCCTGGAGGGTTTGGAAGGTCTGGGAGCTTCCAAAGGTCCTGTGGGTCCTGGGGATCCCTGTGACTCTGGAGGTCCAGAGGTCCTGGAGGTCTCATGGAGACCCTGGGGATCCTGGAGGATCATGGGGTCCCTGTGACTCTGGGGAGCCCTGAAGTCCCATGGAGTTCCCAAGGAGTCCCAGAGGAGGTCCCTGTGACTCTGGAGGCTCCTGAAATCCCAAGATCCCTGTGACTCTGGGAGGTCCTGGGGTGACGGGGGCTGGTGGTCCCTGTGGAGGCCTCGTGACTCTGAGGTCCCAGAGGTCCTGGGTATGCCAGGAGTCCCTGTGAATCAGAGAACCTGGATATCCCGAGGGTCCCTGTGGCTGTAAGGTCCCGGAGGTCCTGGGGGTCCAGGGGGTCCCTGTGACTCAGAGGTCCTGAATGTCCCGGGGGTACTTGTGGCTCCGAGGTCCTTGCGGTCCGTGTGCCTGCAGGGTCCCAGAGGTGCTGGATGTCCCGGGGGTCCCTGTGGCTCGGGGGGTCCCGGGGGTCCCCGCGGTGCCGCCCCCGTCGGGCCCCAGGTGAGCGGAGGCGGAGCCTCCGTGGCGGCCGTGCCCCGCCCCTCCCCTCCCCCTCCGTGCTCTCAGCCAATGGGCGCCCGGCGGGAGGACAGGCCCCGCCCCCGAGGTTTAAATGCCGCCCCCCGCGCCCGCTGCCGCCAGAGAGGGGAGCGCCCGCCCGGCCGCCGCTCCGCTGCCGCCATGGACTGACCGCCCGCCCCGCGCGGCCCCGCACCGCCCCGCACCGCCCGCCACGGTGAGTCCCGCGGCCGCCACACCGCCCGATCCTGCACACGGCCACCGGGGCTCGTGGGGCGGCAGCCCACGGGCGGGAGGGGGCTCTGCCGGGCATCCGCGGGTTTAGGGGGCGGTGGGGCCCGGGGGGCCCTGGTGGGCCTGGGCCGGGCCATGGGACACCCGGTGTGGCCTGGGCACCCAGGGTGACAGGGTGTCACCAGGGCCTCGGCCGAGGGTCGGCGTGCTCTACTCCCTGCGAGGCCTCAGCTGAGTCAGGGGCACCCGACTGTCCCCTGCCTCGGTTGATGGTAGGGCCTCGGCTGGGCTGGGGGGATGGCACTGCAGTGGGCTGGGACAAGGGGTCACAGAGGGGTCTCGTTTCCCTGTCCCTGCCTGTGCATGTTTTGCCATGGGATGCACTCGGGTCTGGCCCAGGGGTCTCGGCGTGGTGCTGCACCCATCACGGGCAGGGGGAGGGATGTGTTTGGGGCTGACATGGAGCATGGCTCCATCCGGCATGGCCGGGTGGCAGTGAAGCGCTCTGCCAGCAGAAGGGCTCCAGGACCCACAAGGGACCAGCATGGTCTTGGGCCCATCCCATGCTTGCTCTGTCCCAGCAAACGTGGCGGCTGGGCTCTCCTTCTGGGGTCAGGCACAGGTGGGAGCTGCTGGCAGCAGTGTCCACCATCACCACCACCCTCCTCAGTGGAGGGCTTGGCTGGGGTGGGGTTTGGCTGCCCTCGTTGTGGTTGTCCTCAGGGGCTGATGTCCTGGGTCACTGACCCGCTGTGGGGCCAAGCGGGTCCCCAGGCGGTGCCGACAAGGGTGTCCCGCCGGCTGGCGCAGAGGGACGGGTGCCAGCAGGGCCACCGGCCAGCCTGGCCGCCGGGCGGCAGGGATACCCCACCGCTTCTCCTGCCGCCAGCTCCCCGCGCACTTCATTGTCACCTGGCGTGTGTTGGGAGGGTGCTGGAGCCTGTCACCCTCTTTGGGTGTGACTTTGGGCCACCGTGGGGTAAATGTCCCTTTCCACGTCTCCCTCCCAGGCTGGCAACTGCCACAGGAGCCAAGACATCCCAGCAGAGATGCTCCAGTTCTGAAACTCCTCTTCCCAACCAAAACCCCGCAGTAATGTCCCCCCATACACCTACTCTTGCCAGTGTGCCCCAAGCCGACAGGTCTCATCCTGCTGGGACTGGGGCGGCCAGACCGCCCTGACCCAGCTGTGCCGCTGCCCACACGGCGCTGGGCAGTGCCGCCATCAGGGATGACACTAATTACTGTTTTCCCCCGCACCACGCCAAGGCCGGCCGGCCTCGCCGGGTGGCCCTGACGCAAGCGCTGCCTGCCGGGCTGGCTCTGCCGGCGGGACGCGGCACGAGGAAGCGCTCGGGGACAGCCGCGGCCGCCCCAGTCACTCCGGAGGAATCTGCCCGTGCCGCCCGGGCCACGCGTGGCACCATCGCCGGCCTCCGCCCACCCTCCGCCGGCGTTCCGGCTCCTCCCGAGGCGGTTTGGCTGTCGGCGAAGCGGCTCTGCTGGTTTTTCTCCTTGCCGGCACCTGAGACGGGGAGCGCGGCCGGGTCAAAGGGGCAGGAGCGGGATAGAGGGGCTGGCGAGTGCTCCGGGGAATGCAATAACCAGGCCTGCATTCCTGCGGGGCTGCTGCGGAAACTTTAATTAAATAGGGAGGGGAGCGGGAGGAGGTGGGAGCTGCGGCGGCGCAGGGTGGGTTGAAGGGGAGGAGGATTAAGGGCTTTATCCTGCACATCCCCCCGGCCGGCTCGCGGGAGGGGGCACGTGCTGGCATCGGCTTGTTTTGAGGGGTGCGAGCGAGGGGAGCAGCATGTGCATCCCGCCTGGCACAGGCGCTGTGTGCCACCCTGTCACCGCACGGTGCAGGGTCCCTGTCCTTCCTGCTCTGGTGCCACCGGCCAAAGTGGCAGCCCACGGGCCAGCAACAACGCTGGCTTTGTTCGTCTGCACTTGCCGGTGCGGGAAGGACCATCCCGGCTGTGCTTGCTTCCCTGAGGTCCCCAAGCAGAGGGGAAAGGCAGGGACTCTCCATCTCCTCCAGCCTGTCCCGCACAGGTGTCACCCTGCAGCGCGGGGACGGCATCGGCCTCGTCCTTAAAAACGGGAGGCAGGTGTAAAGCAGGGCATCCCCTGCCGAGTCCCAGCCCTGGGCAGGCAGCGGGGTGGCCCAGCCCGGGGGGGTGACACGGCACTCCCACCCCAGCAGGCTGGCAGGGAAAGGCTGAGCCGGGACTGGGAGAATCTGAGCCCGGATCCTCCCCGCAGCCGGAAAACATGAATAATTCGGCAAATATCTGCGGTGCAGGCGCGGGGGAGCCCAGCCAAGGCAGCAGCAGGCCGCTGGCAGGGCGGCCCCAACACCTCCAGCAGAAACGGGGCCCCCTCTCCGCCCTTGGGGACCCTGCCAGGACCTGGGGAGGCTGTTCCCCTGCCCCCCGTTTCTGGGGGCTCTCCTGGGCTGCGTTAAGTCCTCTCTGCCTTGAAACAGCATCGTGCCGGGGAGGCGGGGCGCGGGCGGGATGTTGGCGTGTGCCGGCGGAGCGGGCGATGCCGAGGGGCGGGGGCCGAGGCTGCGGGGCCGTGCCAGCCTGCCCGGCGCTCGTGGCCAGGCGCGGATGCGCGGCCGTGGCCGGGCTGGCCGAACCTGCCCGGAGCGGGGAGCCTGGCAGGCGAGGAGGAAATGCCAGCGTAATTAAAGGGACGAGAGAGACTTGAAGTCAGCAGCTGGTTGCAGCACGGGACACGTCAGCGAAACCCGACCCTGGCATTGCAAAACCAGCCCCGGCCTCACCAGCATCCCGCAGGCCTGGCCCCGCTCCGGCGCTGCCCACCCGGGCGGGCTGGCACGCATGCCAGCACCCTGCACAGAGGGCTCTCCCACCAGCCAGCATGCTCTGGATGCTGGAGCCACCTCGAGGGGTGCTGGGTTTGCCCCCGGCCCCAAAAAGCACTTCACAGGGTCTCCATGTTGTGTTTTTAACTCTACTTTTTAACTCTGCTGACTGTGATGTGGGGTGTAGGGGGACCTGACAGTGGTGAGGGGGCTGGGGGCTGAGCTGGGGTTGCTGGGGAGGGGGTGCAGTGATGGTGACCCTTGGGTGACTGTGACCTCTTGGATGTGGCACAGCTCCTCCCCAGTGTCAGGGGCTGACGGCACAGGTCATGTCAGGGCAGGGCTGGTCAGGCCAAGTGACTCAGGCGGTTGTGGTGACCCTGCCCAGCCGTGGGCTCACCCCACCCTGGGGGGGCCCCGCTCGGGAAGAGGCAAGGACAGAGCTGGCCGCAGTGTTAACCCTGTCCAACACCCCGGCAGGGGGACAAGAGGACACAGCACGGGTCCAGACCCTCCTGGCACAGGATGTGGTGTCCCTGCACTGCTGACGGGGCTGGGGCAGGCGGCGCGTGCTGCTGTGTGACCTGCAGCCCCCCACACACGGCGGGGGCCCCTTATGAGCCACAGGGGGGGCGTTTGCCTGGAGCTCCGACAGCTCTGAGCAGGGAGGAGGTGGCAACAGATGAGGCTGGGAAAGGGTTCGCCTCTTCCCTGCCCAGGGATCCTCCTCTGCCACCTCCCCCTGACCTTGAGATGGAGTGGCAGGAAATTGTGAGTCTCTGGCCCAGCCTAGTGTCATTAAAAGGGCTGAAAGATGGGGCTGAGAGAGGAGCCCTATGGGACACAGACAGCGGCTGTGACATCGGCCAGGGCATCCATGGGGAGCTGGGGTTGGGGGTGGTTACAGCCTTGTTCCCAGAGCATCCTCTCTCCATCCGTGCTGACCTAGTCCTCAAGGGACAGGGACACAGCCCACGGTGCTGTGCTGAGTCCCTGGAGTGCAACAGTGAGGGGAACAGCAAGGTGACCTGTGGGGACAGGGTGTGGCTGGGGTATGAGTATGAGCCCCTGGACTCTGTAGGGACACAAATGGCTCCTTCAGCCCCACACTCTGTTGCCCAGGCCACCTCTGGGTGCCCCTATCTCGAAGAGGGGCTGCTGCTGCTGGTGATCTGGGCAGGAGCAGCCCCCGAGGGTGCAGCTGCTGCGACAGCCGCACAAGCAAAGGGTTAAGCTGAGCTCTGTGCAGGGGAGGCCGGCCAGGCTCCCACCCCTTCCCGGTGCTCTGATTCTCTACATCCCCTGTGTTTGATTTGCACCCTGCAGAGCAGCTGGGAGGTTGGGGCCCTTGTGAATACTGGGAAAGGTCTTGGTGCTCCACCGAAGACGGCCCTGATACCAGTGGGATATGTCTCATGGTAGAGCCTGGGGTGCGCAAAGGAACTACATCCTCAAATCCTGGGGGTCTGGGGAGGGGGGAGCATGGAGCTGGGGTGGGCAGCTCCTGTGCTGCTTCACTCTCACCAGCCCCGGAGGCAAAGCGGGGTTCGAGATGCCCCACAGCCCTGCCAGCCCTGGGTACCCCTAGCACGGCCTGTCCCCTAACCGTGGCTGCGCTTGTCTCTCTGCAGAGCTGACACCATGAACCAGCTGATCCTTTGCACGCTGCTCCTCTTGGCCCGTGGGGAGCTGGCCGGGGCATGTCCTGCGGGCTGCCAGTGCCATGACCCCAAGACCATCCTGTGTGCGGCCAGGCGGGGCCAGACGGTGCCCCAGGGGCTGCCCCCCAGCACCATCTCCCTCTACGTCTTTGAGAACGGCATCACCACACTCAGTGAGGACAGCTTTGCAGGGCTGCCCGCCCTCCAGCTCCTGGACCTCTCGCAAAACAAGATCACCAGCATCCAGAGAAACATCTTCCAGCCCCTGACGGAGCTCGTCAACTTGGACCTATCCTCCAACCAGCTGCAGGAGATCACCAATGAGACCTTCCATGGGCTGCGGCTGCTGGAACGGCTCTACCTGCAGAGGAACAGGATCCAGCACATCCACGCTGCTGCCTTCGACACACTGGAGAATCTGCTGGAGCTAAAGCTGCAGAACAACCAGCTCAGGGCTGTGCCCCCCCTCGGCCTGCCCAACCTCCTGCTGCTGGACATCAGCTGGAACAAGATCCCTGCCATTGCACCAGGGGCTTTCCATGCTGTCAACATTGAGTCCCTGAAGATCGCAGGGCTGGGCCTGACGAGCTTAAACGAGGAGCTCTTCCAGGTCCAAAACAACCTCCACGAGCTGGACGTCTCTGACAACCTGCTGGAGCGTGTCCCGGCGGTGCTGCGGCGGCTGGGCAGCCTCACCAGGCTCAGCCTGGCCGGCAATGCCCGCATCTCCCAGCTGCCGGCCGAAGACTTCCAGAGCCTCCACAACCTCCAGGAGCTGGACATCAGCAACCTCAACATCAACACCATCCCTCGGGATTTCTCCGGCTTCTTCCCCAGGCTGCGGGCCGTGACGGCTGCCGGCAACCCCTTCAACTGCATCTGCCAAATGAGCTGGCTGGTGCAGTGGGTGAACGCCAGCGGTGTGGTCCTGCGGCGCCCCGAGGAGACGCGCTGCCACTTCCCCCCCAAAAACTCCGGCAAGCTCCTCCATCACCTGCAATNGCTGCCCAGCACCCACCGCCCACCGCCGCCCCCCAGCACCGCTGCACCCACCCTGAGGCCCAGGGACCCCCAGGGCAGCTCCACGTTGGTGCCCTTCAGTGGCACCCCAGCCCCCACCAGCCCCTCGGCACCCATCTGTCCCCCCCGCACGTGCCTGAACGGCGGCACCTGCCAGCTGGGTGCCCAGAACGTCCTGGAGTGCTTTTGCCCCGCGGGCTTTGCCGGCGTGTACTGTGAGGTGGAGGTGAGGGGAACCACGCCAGCCCCGGGCACACCAGCCCTGCCACCCGGCCAGCGGGTCAGCATCGCCCAGGTGGGCAGCACCTCCCTCAAAGTGGACCTGCACAACTATGTCCAGTCCAAGGCGCAGCTGAAGGGCATCCGCCTGAGCTACCGGAACCTGTCGGGGCCAGACAAGCGGCCGGTGATGCTGCGCTTGCCGGCCTCGCTCTCCGAGTACACGGTGCGGGCGCTGAAACCCAACTGCACCTACCGTGTCTGCATCGGGGCGCTGGGGGAGGTCCCCAAGGAGGAGCACTGCGCCGAGGCACAGACCCTGCCCCTCAGCCTGCAGCAGCTCTCCCCCGTCACCCAGAGCCAGGACCCCAACCTCGCCCTGATCCTCGTCCCTGCGCTGGCGGCCGCGCTGCTGCTGGTGGTGGTGGTCACTGCTGCCATGTACTACCGCCGGCACCACCGGGCCAAGGCACACGCTGGCGCTGGGGCAGACAGCGGCCCACTGGAGCTAGAAGGGGTGAAAGCCTGCCTGGAAAACGAGGATTTGAGCAGCCACGGCTGCAAGGTGCCGGAGGCAGCAATGCTTTCTGGCGGCTCTGAGTGCGAGGTGCCGCTCATGCAGTCGCACTACCCCAGCAACAACAACACCCCGGGGCTCAAACCCTCCTACTTTTGAACCCACAGGGCTTCCAGAGCCTTGGACACAGGAGAGCTGAGCTCCAGTGGCAGCACCTGGCCATGTCCCTCTGGGATACAGATTGCCAAGGAGCTGACTGAATTGAGGCAGAAAACCCCCCAATCCCACAACGTGCAATTTCCGAGAGGCTGCCACGCTTCGGGAGGAGACAAGAATTTTACTGCTCTGTGCCTTGATTTCTGTGACTCTACCTAGAACGTGGGTGGCAGAAGAGGGGGGGGATTAATTTGGGGGTTGGGGGCTTTTTTTAGCTCCTGCTAAAGAGAAAGCTGCTGTGACTCGGCTGAAGGACGCCCACGTGCTGGTAACAAGGGTCCTTCAGCGGAGCACGGCTCATGACTCGACTCCCTGGAAGCTGATGTGAGCAACACAGCCCGGCCGAGGTGCTGGGACCCTCGGGAACCCCCGGGCCAAAGGAAGGGCCGAGCAGGCAAACCGGGAATTGAAGCTTTAAGAACTCAGAGAGAATATTTATACACCATTATTTCCCATTTCTTTTGGGAAAACTTTGTTTTAGTACAGGTTTGTGTACATCTCTTTTGTAAGGCAGATCAGAAGGGTGTCTTTTTGTAAAAAAAAAAAACCCAAAATAATTAAAATAACAACAACGAACAGCTCTGTGCAGCCCTGAGCACCTTGGCCGGCGTTGCCCGTCACAGGCAGGGGTGTGGGCAGCCTGGCGTGTCCCCTGCAGAGGAGCGGGAAGGTCAGCCGTGTCCTCCCGTTGTTGTTGGCTAGCGCCGGGATGAGTCAGGGCGAGGGAGGGGGGAGTTTTCCCGACTCTGGGCGTTTTTACCCCCAGGGCGCTGCCCCCCACCTCGGGCGCTGAGGAGGTGTTCGCAAAACAGAGGCCACGGGGTTCAAATCAGCCCCTGCCCTGCGCATCATCCAGCCTGACTTCATCCCTCCCCGCCTGCCAGATGGCTCCGGGGCCAGCTGCGGGACAAACAGCCCGGCCCAACCTCCTGACGTCACCCGCGGCGGCACCGGGACCCCCAAATCGCCCGTGACAAGTGTCAGCCTGCGTGGCCCCCCCAGGCCGGGGGCCGCAGCCAGAACCCCCGCTGCCCGGCCCCAGGAACAGCCGGTTTTGTGCGCTGGCCCTGGCGGGGTGGGCTGCGAGCCGACGCTCGGCAGGTTCTCGCTGCCAAGTGGTTTCTGCTCCAACCCTCTGGTTTTAATCGTTTTCCAATCCTTTATCTTTCGGCCTGGAATTTTCCAGGTTGGGGCCCTGCCCGCCGAGGTATGTTTGATTTGGAGAGAACGAGCGCAGCGCGGGGCTGAAGCCGAGGGTCACCGCCGTGCCGCTCCGGGCCGGCCGCTCCGCCGCAGGACACGGCCCTGACCCCCCGGCCCCTCGGTGCCGCTCGCCCGGGGCAGGGAGCGGCTCTGGATGCAATTAGGGGCGCGGGGCGTCGGCGGGGCCGTCTGGCGCAGCCCCCCGGCTCCCAGGTGGGCTTCCGGCAGGGCTGGCTCCCATTAGGGCCGGCGCAGCGGCAGGAGGGGCCCCTCGCCGGCGCAGGCGGCTCGCTGCGATGGCCACGCTCGCCCGCTCAAAGGGCCCATTGTGGTCCTCTCCCCACAGATTTTTCAAATTAACATCCCAAATTCCTCCCAAAATTGCTGCTGTGTAAATATTTTCACTGCGAGCTTTGTATATTTTCCAGCCTCGCGAGGAGGAGAGAAGAAAAGTCCCTGGCGGAGCTGCGGCCTCGTGCCGGGTGCCCCCGGCCGGCCGCCGCCACAGCCCCCCAAGCCCGGGCCAGCCCCTGGCGTGTCCCCGCATCGACAGCGGCGTCAGGAGCCCTCCAGCCCCTCCTGGCCCCTCACTTCCCCCCTCCTTTGCCTCCTTAGTGTGCCCTTCCCCTAACGAGGTCGATTTCCCCACGTGCAAATAGCTGGAGGTTTGCAGGGGACCCCCCCATGGCAGGTGTGTGCTGGGGACCCCCTTGGCACCTCAGCTGATCCCATTGCTCTGGAGAGGCTTCCAGCAGCTCCAGAGTGATGGAGTTACAGTGGAGATGCCAGGAGGGCAGAAGCAAAGTTAGGGCTCAGCTTTGGCAGGTGCACCACCCCTGGGACACTCCGAGCCAAGGATTTTGGGGTGCTGGCTGCACAAGGTGGGCAGCAGGGCTCAGCCTTGGCATGGAGGTGATGGGGACACTGCAGCCAGGGCAAGGCTTGGCCCCCACCCACACCCACATCTGCACCCGGGCAGCCCTGCGGGAGAGCAGCAGTGCCCAAAATGGGCCTGTCCAGCCCCTGTGGCTTCCTGAATCCCAGCACAAAATTCCCCTGGCCACTGCCAGCCCCGTCGCATGCCAAGAGCAGCTCAGAGCGGCACATCGTGCAGCGCTGCTAATTCCTGCGAGCTGAATCAGCGCCGGGAAGGATTGCAAAACCCCCTGAAATGGACCCAAAAAAAATCTCTCTCTCTGTGTGATCCAGCAGGGCCGGTAAGCGAGAGTCCCGGCCAGAGCCACCGGCAGGATGGGGGCTCGGCGGGGAGCCACAACGGGAGGAGCCGCCGGCTTCACCGGGGCAAATCCTGCCTGCACCCTGACGTGGCAAGGCTGGAGGGCTCCAGTCTCCCAAAAAATCACCCCTGGTCCCAGGCATGGCCCCACAGAAAGGACCCCTGGGTCCCCCAGGTCCCCATGTCTGGAGCAGAGCCCCGAGGGGTCATGCCTCGGTGCCAGGGGTCCAGATGTCCACTCTCTGGGGGGAGGACAGGCGTGTGGCCATCACACAGACCCCAGTGCTGCCAGGAAGAGCTTTGGAGCTCATCAGCTTCCTGGAAAGCTGGGCAGGCCAGAGAGCACCGTCTGGCCACCGAGGCTGTGGCTCATCTGGGAGTGATTTCGGCGCTGCCATCCCACCCCAGTGCTGGGCTATTTTTACCCAGTGGAATTACAGGACAGGCGACATGGGCTGGGTGGTTGCCTCGCCTTAACCCCTTCATGTGGCTGCCCAGTAGCCCCATGGGGATGGGTCCCACTGGGGTGACACCTGGTGGGGTGGGGTGGCCTCTCCCCTTCCTTGTGTCTGAGGGTGTCAGCCAAGCCGGGGCAGGAAAAACCCCTTTCCCACTGATGGCAAGCACATGTCAACCCAGGCACCTCTGGGATCTGCAGGGGCACTGGGACAGGGACGGGGACAGGAATGGACCTGTCCTGCTCAGGGTTCTTCCTGCTGGAGTGGGTTTTGTCAGAGACCCCCAAAACACCGACCATGACCCAGAAGGGCTGCTAAGCCCCAGGAAAAAGCAGTGCAGAGGGTGCCAGGCAGGATGGGAGCAGGACTGGCCACTGAGGTCCCACTGGAGCTTGTGCCTGGGGAGAGGTGGCAGGGTGACAGTGGGAACATGTGCCTCAGTGGGGCTGGGTGCCCTGGTGCTGGGAGATGCCAGGGCTGCAAGCCTGACCCTAGGAGCTGGCTCAGCCACAGGCTTTGGCTGGGGCAGGGGGTGGGTGTTAGGGACTGAGCCCCCCTGGGCAGTGTCCCCAAGGAACCACCTGGGCCCCTCCATGTCCTGCTCCAGCGCTGGGGGAGCCAAACAGCCCCAAATCCCTCCACAAACATCCTGCTGTGCCAACTCCCTGCTAACAGGCAGGTCCTGGCTCCGGCACCTCCCAGCTCTGTCAGACTTTGCACCGTGAAGGGTGGTGGGGATCCAGCTGTCCCCATCCCTCAGCCCCACCACCTCCTGCCCTGCAGGGCCATGCCCACTGTTGGACCACGCCACGGGGACACGGCTTCCTGGGACCTCTGCTGACCCGGGCGTCTCATCCCTACTGATCCAGCCATAGCCCTGAGCCAGCCATGGCACCCCAGCCTCCCTGGGGACATTTTCAGGACATCGAATGATGCAGTGACACAAGGAAACCGCTGTTCTCCTGTCACTGTGGTGGTGACAGCACCGTCCTCGGGCAGTGCTGCGCCGGCTGCCGGGCGCGCGGCAGCGGGATCTGGTCGGTGACCCCAAGTCGGAGCCGGTAACCCAACCCCGCTGGTGCTGGTTACAATTTAGGGCAACAATAACCTATTGAGGCCCCTTCCTGGCTCCTGCCCCGCTGCTCCTTGATCTAATTAAAGGGGGCCAGGAGGGGACAAAACCCGAGCCAAAGGAACAGCAGGTACCCAGGGGTGGCACACTGAGGACCAGGATGCAGAGAGGGGCCATGGCCACCCGCACCTTCCACCCTCAGGGTGTGGGCATTGGTGGGGTCAGCTCTTAAGCATGGCCCTGGCACACTCAGAGTGCTTTGAAAATGATGTTTGTGTGGTCAGAAATATCTCACCGGTTCAGGATTTGGGAACGAGAACCCCAAAAAGGCACATGCTGGTGTGGAGGTCCATGGGGCTGATGCCTCCCACTCTCTGCCCTCTTCCAGGGATGCTGGATAGGGGCACAACCAGCCTGAAGGGTTTGGTGTGGCTGTGGGCATTGGGGTGAGCACACTGGGGTGACCCCCACCTTGGAGCACGCCATGGCCGTGCTTTGGGGTGCCACGGGGACGCGCGGTGCCGGCTCGGCGGGCGCGGTGGGGATGCGGTGGGGATGCGGACTCCCCTTCCTGCCGGCCTGGCGTCAGTAATGAATGGTATGAGTTTCCTGCCCGCCCACTGATTGCTTCCTCAAAGAGCTTCAACGAGCTGCTGCTGCTGCTGCGGCTCCCCACGCCCCGCTCGCGGCACGGCCCGCTCCGCTGCACTGCCCAACACATCTCCGTGCCCCACACTGGGCACCCACGGCCACGCCGGAGATCCACAGCTAGCCCCGCTGCTGCTCGGCCATCCCCGGGGGGCTGAGTCCCTGTCCCCCAGTTCTAAGTCTGCTCCAAGCAGCGCTTCCAGGGAGATCTGGTGACCCCAAGAC
>VZTF01003408.1:541015-558008 GCA_013397755.1 Cnemophilus loriae | reverse complement strand
CATCCACCCCGTGCCCCTGCCGCGGCTCCACGGCTCCTGAGTGTCGCGGCTCTGCTCGGGATGGCTCTGCCGGAGGGAGAACGCGGCCCCCGCTCGGCACCTCCGCCGGGAGCCAGCCTAAATCCCCCTCCGCCATTTGTCATCTGCGCCAGATTTACAGGCGGGAGCGCTTGGGGCTGGAAGCGCGGTGCCCCCGGCGCGGCTGCCTAAAAACAGCACCTCCCCAGCACGAGGTGGGGGGGGGTCTCCGTTCGCCCCCGCCGCCCCCAGCCCCTCTCGGCTGGCCCCGCCACGCAGCCGCGGGCCGGCGGGGCCCCGGCGTGACGCGCAGGCAGCGCCCGCCAGCCGCATTCCTGCGCCGATAAACCCGGCAGCCAAAATAACTGCAGCCTGTGCTCAGGGGGCCGAACGCAGCAGCGCCTGCATCCTATTTAGCCCGGCTGGCTCGCCCCGGCCCAGCGAGGATTCGGGGGGATTCCCACTGGATTTTCCACCAAGAGCAATAATGGACCCCAAGGCGTCTCCTTGCAGCAGCCTCAGCCTCACCCTGAGAGCGTTCACTGGACGCTGATGATGGCCTTTGCTCACTGAGCTGGCGGAGCTGGTGAGCAGGAGAGCTGGGAGCTGCTCCTCCGGCAGCTGGTAGGAGGGTGAGGGGTGCTCAGGCAGCCTCTCTGCCTGCTCCCACCACACCAACACCACCCCACCATGCCCAGGGCAGGTCCTCTCCTCTCCTATCTGCCCTGGCTGCCACCAGCAGTGGCCTGGAGCTGCCACTGGTGTGGGGGATGCCGGGAGGGCAGCCAAGGGGCTGTCACAGCTCACTCAGACCCTCGCCAGAGGCCCTGTACTGGCTGCCGACCACCCAGCCTGCCCCAGCATGCTGGCCTGTCATGGAGCCAGCCCAGCACACAGTGAGGGTCCCAGCATCCCAGCAGCTCTGGGAAGCGCTGGTGGTCTCCAGTGCATCCTAACAAGTACTGTGCCCCAAGCCCCCATCACCCGGGTGGGATGAAGGCACAGCCTCCTCCTCCTCCTCCCATCTCCTTGCCCACATGGTGACGCCAGGCCAGCTCACTGGGCAGCGTGGGAGAGACCAGGCAGGGTCTAACTGGAGCATTCCCAGTGCCCCGCAGACAGGAGATGGCTCCATTGTGCTGTGACAAGGGGCGCTGACCCCTTACGCCACCAAAGCTCCTTTTCCACTTCCCCAGGGGGTGCCCGGTGAGTGCCGGCCTGGCCACGGCTGGCTGGGCACCACCACAGCACCGCGGCACAAAGCACGGCATGAGTGGGAGGCCAGGGCTGAGCTGCTCCAGTGCTCCAGCAGCGCCAAAGGGATTCACTCGCCTGCAGCATCTTGTGGTGCTGCCCCAGTGCACAAGCCCACGCGGCCAGCAGCCACCTCAGACACTGTCCCCAGCAGTGCCACCACCCACCACGACACCACAGAACACCTCTGTGCCCTCGCCAGCACTGCCTCTGCCCTCTTATCTCACCCAAATGGTGATGGGGATGCGGCTGCGCTGTCCCCAGCTTTGTCCCCAGCTTTGTGGCCGAGTGCTGCTGGTTCCAAGAGCTCTCTGCCAGCTCCTGCTCCACCACCACACTCCTGATGGGTTCCTGACCACAACATTTCCACTGCCCACCCTCCCACTCCATGCTGAGTTCCCATCCCTACCCAGGTGAGGTGTCCAGTGCCATGGTGAGTGTTGCCCCGCTGAGCTTCCGTGTGTCCCACAGCTTCACCTCCCGCTCCCGCATCTGCAGAGACACAGACACGGCGTCAGTGCGCCCTGGGGCTGCCTGGATGGCTCCATGGTGCCACTGCCTTCTGCCATCCCAGCAAGGGCCCGGGCACCTGGCGAGGGGACGTCCTGCTTTCATGGGGGACAGGCCACCCAAAAAGCACTTGGGGTGCTTTGGCACAGCAGCCACAGGGAGTAGGGCTGGCACATCCCAGTGGTGCCAGGGCCACCTTCCTGGTGAGGACTGTACCTGGCTGAACCCGACGGAGATGAGGCAATCGCTGGAGCCCATCCAGAGCAGCCGGGAGTCCTTGTTGTTGTCGTGTCCCGGGACACTCTGCAAGGCACAGGAGACAGAGCTGTCAGTACTGCTGCCAGCCATGCTGGATGCGTTGAGGGGATGTGTGCTTCACCAGCTGTGGTTGTGAACTGCCCTGGGGCTAAGGCCATGGAGCCAAATGCTGGCTCTGGGCTCCGCTGAGAGCTGCCCTGGGGACAGTGCAGTGGGGACAGCCTGCAAGCAGTGACAGCCTTGACTCCCCCCCTTGCCAGCGTGGTTGCCTTGTGGAGCAGTTGGCCCGGCTCCCAGCAAGGAGTGGAGGGTGGCAGCAGGTAACGTGAGTGCGACAGGGCGTGGGATGGCTCCCGCGTCCCCAGGGCTCTCCCCACACCCGGTCACCCGGGGTGAGGGGGACAGAGTGCTGCGAGGAAGCTGCTCCATGCCACAGGCACAAGAGGAGGCTCCGCCATGGCGATGATGACAGAGGGACTTACTTCCCCGGCTGCATTCCTGGGCTCTTTATCCATGCTGAATCCTGGTTCCAGGAGCTGGCTGCCCCGTGTGTGCCCGGATGCTACTGAAACACGGCAAACTGAGCCTGGCCACGTTCCCCAGACTGCTCTAATCGCCTGCACCCTGCTTCACCTCTCCCCCTGGGCTCCCTGTGGGGCTGGGACCCCCAACCCACATCCTGCCCCCATCCTGGTCCTGCTGAGGACGAGAGGGGAATAGCTTCCACAGGGCTGTCAGCGGGTGTTTCCCGGCTCCCATGTGGTCCCCAGATGGGCCCTGCGGTTCCTGGAGCCCCAGTGGGAGCCGGCAGCCAGCCCTGGCCCACGGCACAGGCAGCGCTCGCAGCCCCTCGCTCTCATTGAGGAGCGCCAAGAACTGGCTGCTAACGAGTTCGGAGCTGGCAGGGAAAGCGGAGGGCTCTGCCAGAGCCAAACCCGGCACGGCGCTTCCGGGACCTCTGCGCAGGGCAGGGGCACCAGGCATGGGGGCAGGAGGGGGGGTGGGCACCGATGGTGCCCACGGAGGAGCCATGAGCTGCGTCCCCCTTGGTGCAGGCATTGTGACCACCAGCCATGACCACCAGCAAGGCTCTGCCACCGCAGCAGCCAGAAAGGGGGCATGGAGGTGTCTCATCTCCCACCCCTCACTGAGGAAGCTCTGCTGGAGCAGCCTACAGCCCCAGAGAGATCCCACTCTCTGGAGAGAGCCAGGGTGGGAGCAGGCGATGGTGCCAAGCTTGTCTTGCCCTGGCTCCGTCACGCCAGCTGCCTTGCCAGCACAAACACAGCTCACTTGGAAGAGGCAGCGCTGGCCAAGCCGAGCCCGGCGCTCCCAGCCACAGGGCCAGGATGTGGGGCAGGAGGGGCCTGGCCCCCACCGCCAGCACGCTGGCAGCGGACCCAGCGCCCGGCAGGGAAAGGACCTGGAGAAGGGAACGTGTCCCAGGATCAGTGCCAAGAGGGATGGAAACTCCAGGAGCTGGGGCCAGCCCGCGCGTCAGCCAGGAGAGCACTTCTGCACCTGAGCCGGGCGGCTGTGGCAGCCAGAGCTCAACATCTGCAGATCCCATAACCGACGGCGCCGGCTCCACGGCCCCGGGTCCCGCGGGTGCCCCGGACCCCCTGGCGGCGGTGGCAGCCCCGGGGCGGTGGCAGGGCTGGCGGAGGGCAGGGTGCTGCCGGGGCGCTCCCAGCCCCCGGCGTGCCGGCTGCGGCGCAGGGCCATGTTTTCTGCATTAGTTCCATCCCGGCTGAGCTGTACGTATGGCAGCAAGTATGCGGGAGGCTGGGCTGCTCCGTGCTCAGCCTGTGCAGATGTTGCCAGAGGTGAGCGTGCGNTGGCCTGGCACTGAGGGTGGATACTGGTGTGGTTCAGCTCTGGGACACCCGTGGGGCTGCTGTGGACACCTGGGGCTGGCAGAGCTGGGCAGAGATCCTGGCACCCTTCCGGGAGTGACGCTGGAACCCCCCGCGTCCCTGGAGCAGGGAACCAGGCACAACCCAAGGGACGGGCGTCCCTCCTGAGCCGCTTGTCCCCCGGCAGGCTGCAAGGAGCCCAGCAGCTCTGGGCCAGCACGCAGGGATCCAAGGAAGCCTCTCAGCTCCCTGCCAGTGCCCAGGCAGCCCAGACTCCTCCCACTCATTGCACAGGTCCAGCCCAGCCAGTTTTGGGCAGCCCAGGCTGGGGGGAGCTCGTGCCCCCTCCTCGGAGCCAGATCGGCTGCATGGGGAGAGTTTCCAGCACCGTCCCTCTCCCAGTCTCAACCCATCCCTCCTAGGCAGGCTGGGGTAAGGTGCTGGTACCCATGGGGGTCCCCAGCCCTTCTCCCCGTGCAGCCCCGGGGGCTGCGGGGGGCCCAGGGCCGGCGTGTCGGGCGCAGCTGTTGGCAGCGATGCGGCGGGGTCGGGGAGCTGGGAACAGCTGCCCGCAGGGAGCGGCCGCTTCGGCTCCGCGGCTGCCTGGGAGAGCCCCACACAAAGCCAAGGCTGCTCCGGCTCCCAGGCGATCTCTGTCTCCCCGGGCGCCGTCACCTTGAGCCGGATGCAGGGCAGAGAGAGCCGGAGGTGGGAGCCCAGGGCAGAGCCCTGGGGCTGGATGGGCGGGAGGTGGCCGAGGGGGGGGTCAAAGCTCTGCTCTTGGCAGAGCCCCCGTGGCTGGCAGGGTTGGGACAGCTCAGCCCTGCCTGTGGCTAACAGCCCATGAGCATGGCTAACAGCCCACGGACATCTGATCCCCGTGGGAAGCAACCCCAGCAGCGGGATCTGCGTGGGCACAGGAGGCACCAGTGCCAGGCTGAACTATCCCTTTGCCAGGGGGTGCCAGGCCAGGAGGGGTCTCCCCTGGCCAGGGCACCGTGGGGGACTCCGGGGACAGACACCCACCCCGGGTCCTTGCACATGGGGAAGCCGTTGCTCCTTGCACACCCCACGAGGCTGTGGGCAGCTGGAGGAACGGCTTCCCAGGAGCCGAGAGGGTTAACCACGCACCGAATCCTCCTCTCCGAACAAGAATGTGAGTGATCTCCTTCCCTTGCCAAATCCCAGTTACTCCAGAGGTAACCAGGAGAACAGAGCAGCCTCTCCCAGGCCAGCCCCACTCCTGGTCTCTGCCTGGAGCTCAAGGAGACCAGGAGGTGTCACCTGCCGCAGGGGAGTGCAGGGATCCCACAGAGCAGCGGGGTTGCTCCAGTAGCCATCACACTGCCAGCGCTGGCCCTGCCCTCTGCCACGTGTGTGGTGTGTGTGTCACAGTGGGCAGGGACCAGGACGAGTCCCCTGCTGCCCACGCCATCTCCCAGATCCCACTGGCCAGGGCAGCATTGCTGTGAGGCCCCCATGCCCTGGGGAACTGGGCACCACCAGGCTCTGGCCTCTCACCCCACTGCCAGCACAGCACCCCCTGCTCCATCCAACCCCTCCTGCCCTCGGTGAGGCCAAGGCCATGTCCCAGAGGATGCTGTGGGCCCAGCAAGGGCAGCAAGGTGGGTGGGCTCCCACTGGGCACAGACGCCACAAGTCTGGGGTGGGAGCAGGACCTCCCTCCCTGGGCAGGAGAGGGGGACTGGCTGGCCATGGGGTGGGCAGGCTGCAGCACCCAGCACCCACCACACCCACCCCTCCTCCGCTGCCTCTCCTCTCTTCCTGCAGCCACCAGCCCCACAAGCCCTGCTAGGATGCCATCAAATCCCAAAACACCTTTGCCCTCTGGAGTAGGAGCCTACCAGGAGTGGGTCCCAGGTCAGGCACAGGCTGGGGCTCCTGAAATACCGTGAGGAGCCCCAGCCCCAGTAATGGAGATGCCAACCTGTGCGGGCCTGAGCTGCTGAGGCCATTCCCAGCGGGAGGGATGGGCACCCAGGCGAGGGCAAGCCGGTGCCACCGCACACCCACACCCCTTGAGATGCCTCTGGCTCATTCCAAATCCTCCTCAACTTCCCCATGTCTGCCATACCAAGCGGCATTCCTGGGAAGGACGGCCGAGGGGGAAGCGGAGCAGAGGAAATATAAACAGTCCCGTGCAGCTACGCTGGGGAACAGAAGCATGAGAGCGCCGAGCGTGCGGTGCTATAAATAGGCCGCCCAGAGTCAGGCCAACTTTTTCATAGCTTCCCACGGTCTCCTTGGGAATGTGGGATGCTGTGGACCTTCCCTCAGCCCGGAGGAAGCTGCTGCCGAGGCTGGGAGTCAGGTACCCCCGGGGTGACCCCAGCGTGGGATACCGTGATGATGGGGCAGTGGGAGGAAGGATAAAGTCTCTCTACGTCCTGATGCGCCTCCCTGATGATGACAAGCGGTCCCCAGCCGGCCCTGGTCTGACAGCTGGATCTTGGGCAGAGGTGACATGTCAGGGTCCATAGAGTTCTGGCTGTGGGCACAGCCAAATCACCCCAAACCTGGATCTCCACCCCCCCACAGCATCACCCTGCCACCATGGCCACGCTGCCCCCAGGGACCCTCTCCATGGCGTATCTCCCACCGTGGCAGGGCTGATGTGGCCCATGGCACGGTGGCCATGGTTTGGGACAGGGGCTGCAGTCCCTCCTCCCCCCAGGACCTTGAGCAGGGCTGGGACAGCACCGGCTCTGCTTGGGCTGTGAGCCCCGGCTGCTCCCCATCACTGAACTCTGCCCCCGGCACAGCCCAGGAGCTGGGGGGACAAACCCACGGCGGGGACAAACCCCAAGGGACGCTCTCCCAGCTGTCCCCAGGCGCCCTCAGCCCCGGCCCCGCTCATTAGCACAGCTAATTACGACGCGAGCGGGGCGTGCGCTGGCCCGGTGAGCGCGGCCGTTCCCTCGCCCCCGGCCCTGCCCAAACGCCGGCGGAGGAAGTTTCTCGTGAGAACGGAGCCGGCTCCTCTCCATCCCACACTGGCCGCGCTCAGCGGCAGCCCCGCAGCTCCGCACGGACGGCGCCTGTCCCGGGCCTGTCCCGGGAGCCAGGTGCTGGCCAGATGCACACACAGCCCCTCCCACCAGCCTGTGGGGACCAGGATGTGGCCCATGGGCTCTGTACCCAGGGGAGGGTGGCCGGGGCAGTGGGCAAGCAGAGATGCCACCTTAGTAGCCCACGGCACACCCGAATCACTGCCCTACACTGTGTTTGTGACCCACCCGAGGCACGAGCTGGGTTTGGGCACGTTCCCCGTGCTCAAGCTCCCTGCTCAGCCCTGTGTCCCCTGTCCCACCAAGGGCAGGGCCCGGGGGGACACGGGAGGGACCTTTGGTGGGGTTTGCACAGGGACTGCAGGAGGGGGAGGGCGGGAACAGCGACGCTGAGCCCCGGCGGAGCCGAAGCCGCAAGGGAGAGGACGTGACTCGCTTCCAGCGGGAGGGTCAAGGCGAGGAGGGTGACCACCGACCTGTGGGAGGGGAGGACAGGCGGCCGGGGCAGAGCGGCCTTGGGAGGGGATAAGGCAGAGCACAGGACTCACAGAATTCTTTGGAAGGACGGTGGTGCTTGGATCTGGACCCAGCCAGGCAGCGGCAAGGCAGGACCCAGGGCAGCCCTGGCATCTTCGCTGCCAGTTTAGGGCACGGAGAGCAGCAACAGGGTGTGAGCACAGCCCTGACGCTCACAAAGGGGCTGCAACAAAGGGATGGGGATCCAGCAGGATGAGGCCACTGCTCTCCCAAGGGAAATCATGGCCCTGGGTACATACCAGGCACCCCACGGGGTCAGCCAGACCCCGGCCACGCTGCGTCACACACGTCTGCCCGCTGCTGGGATATGCTCAAAATAGCTGCCACGGGCGTAGCCAGGAATGGGGGGTCAGGCCCTGGCGGGGCCATGGCCACAGGGTGTGGGCAGCCTGCCAGTCACCCTCCTCGTCACCCATCCACGGTCCCCAACCCCACGTGTGCCACATCCATGGTACCCGAGAGCAGCCCCAGGTATTAGGAGGAGTGACCCTTCCTCCCTGAGCTTCTTATTTTAGCTCCTTCTCATTCTCTTCTCCTGCTCTAAAAAAAGGAATGTTTAACGAGGCAGGCTTGGCAAATTAAGAAATCCAGCCGGAGGAGCAGCCTGGGGCCGGCTCTCGGCTCCACAGAGGGACCAGGGTGAGCCGGCAGCGGGACCCTGTGCTGGCTGCAAGGAAACCCAGCCCACGCTGCTGCGGGGGCCAACGCAGCTGGAAAACCCATCGTGCAGCTCACCTCTGCAAAAAAACAGGCAACTTCAAAGCCAGGAGCCTGCGAGGTGCTGGCACCGCACGGCGGCCCCGGCATCACCCGGGTCTGTAACCGCGCTGGCCCGGGGGGAGAAGGAGCCTTTCCAACTAACCCAGCCCTCCAGCAATGGGGAAAATAGAAAAGAACAAAACCCAGGAGCGTTATTCCTCTTGGCTAAGCAAGCCCTGCACAAACTTACAGAGGATTTATGGCATTTTAAAGTTTTCCCCTTCAGCAGAGCACTTCTCCAAGACTAAACATCTCCATCCATTGCGAGCCGGCCAGGGCAGGGCTGCGGCAGTGAAGGTGCATATTTCTCTTGGCAAACGCGGAGCGCCGGCCCCAGCCTGGATCAGACAGCAGTGGAGGGAAGTGAACTGCCTGCTTTGAACAGCCACCATCATTCACACGTTATTTTTAATAGCTCAGCGAGACAGAGTCCACCCTCCCCAGGAGACTTGGCTCGAGCCCATCGCACTCACAGCTCCGCCATCAGACAAGCCGACAGGTCTGGCAGGGGGAGAAAGGGGGCCAGGAGGGGAGGGGAGCACTGGGGCCGGCGGTGGATAAATTTTGGAGTAGAGAGTGGGATCTTCCAGCCATGCTGAGTGGCAGCTGGAGCGTGACAGCGTCGCGGCGGCCGCTGGAGTGCTGGGAGCACTTTGCCCTGGCTCATCCGCACGTGTCACTGCTGGGTTTATGTTTATTTTTTGTGGTGGGGTGTTTACAAGGCTGCCTGAAGGGTCAGGGCATCATTTGTACCGCAGGAAGCACCCAGGGGCCTTAGGGGAGCTCAGCACCTGGGTTATGTGCAGGAGCAGGTGGAAAGTCCTGGTGCAGCACTGCAGCTCCGGCTCCCTTCTGTCAGTGCCTGGGGTTACCACTGTGCCTGAGCACTGTCACCCAAGGCCATTGGCTTCCCGGGCCCACAGGCAGCAGGAGATCCACCACGAATGACAGAGTCCACTGCAGCCATCTCACCCTGCTCTCCACTGCATCCCTTCCTTCCCAAAGGCTTCCAGCCCCTTCTGCAGCCAGAGCCCCCAAGCCACAGGAAACCTCTAATAAGAGGCTGTTTGAACTTGACGTCAAGGCTTAAATTCTCTACTTATTTCCTAATCACTGTTATTTGCTGAGTTGTGCGGATCCAGCCTCCCAGCCCTCGCCCTCGGCGGGTCCTCGTCCCCAAGAGCTTTTGGTCCAGCTCCTGCAGGGCAGAGCCCAGGAGCATGCAGAGCCCAGAGCTCTCACACCCACGGGGCTCACCTGGCACGTGCCGCTGCACTGGGGATGCTCCCTGGCCTGGCGGGAGGGCAGAGGCCCCCCTGCCAAACCCCACCAGGGCTAAAGGGACAGCCCTATTCCCCCTGCCCTCAGCCCCTGCCTCCTCGTTGCCTCTCCCAAGCCCAGCCAGGGCTAGGATGGTTTGGGGGACCAAAGCCCACCCCCCTGCAGGCAATGGGTCGGGCAGGGCTGCCTGCAGCACATCCAGAGGGGACAGTACCTGGGAGGCAGCTGGGCCGGCTCGGGGGTCAAAGATCCGCAGTTTCTTGTCCTGGTGAGATAAAAGAAAACAGAGGAGGGTTAAGGACCTCGGGGCCAGCGAGATGTCAGGATGCATTAGGCAGAAGGCTAGAGTGAGCAGAAGGCTGGAGTGAGCAGCCCTCCCCTTCCTGCCCAGCACTCTCCTGCCTGCAGTGCCTATCCCTATGGATGGCTTGCACTGTGTCCTCCCACACCGTGGGCAGGGGTGCACCCCCAGCACCCCCAGAGCCTCACCAGGACCCCGGCACCCTCAAAACTGCTCCCAGAAAAGGAAGGAGTCTTCAAAGTAGGGCCAGGGCTGGAGCTTGACCCTCAGATGCCATCCTGACAGACCTGCAGGGGAACAAGCCCTTTCCTGCCTGGCACCCCTCTGCCAAATGGGGCATGGGACCCCCCTCCGGCAAGGCTGGCAGGGCACAGAGGCAGCAAGGGGGTGCCCGGGTGCCAGCCCTGCTGCCAGGGTGCTGTTTGGGGAGCATGCATTGTGCCAGCCAGAGTCACATGGCACGGGGGCTGATCTGCACCCCAGCTGGCACGGCTTGGGCTTGTACCGTCCGAGCCCAGCTCGCACGCTCGGCACGGGGCTCCATCCACGAGCTGGGGCTCCGACTCATCCAGCAGCCTGGCTCTGCACGCTGGCCCGGGCTCCGGGCTCCCCCCACAGACCCTTTGCACGGGCTGCACCCCCAGCCTGGGGCTGGGGCTGTGTGCTCAGACCTGCTTGCCGAGCCTCCGGGCACGGCCTGGGGGGCTCGTGGCTTGCACACTCCCCCTGCACACTCATTTGCACGCTCGCCCTGCCCGCCGGGCGCGGCCCCCGCGCGTTCTCGGCGCGTCCCGCAGCGAGCGGCCGGCGCCATCTAGTGCTGCTCCCTGCCCGCCTCCGCATGGGCTCGCTGACCCCGCTCCTGCCCTTTTCCACCCCAAAACTTCCCGTCTCTCCACGCTCCCACGCCTAGAAGTGTTCCAGGCCAGACTGGATGGAGCTCTGAGCACCCTGGGCTAAGGTAAGGTGTCCCTGCCCATGACGGGGTGGAACGAGACGAGCTTTAAGGTCTCTTCCAACTCAAACCATTCTGGGATTCTGTGAAATGGGTGCCCCCCAGGATCAGGGTGCATCAGCAGCTGGCAGACAGCCCATCTATGCCGTGCCACAGCGAGGTCACCCTGGGCACTGCTCACCTTGCAGGAGGTGCCAAGGAGGCGGCCGTCGCGCTTCCAGGTCAGGCTCTGCAGCTGGTCCCCGTGGGAATCCAGGACTGGGGAGATAAAGCAGGGTCAGGGCCAGGATCAAGCAGGGTCCCTCCTGCAGACAGGGCAGGAGCCATCACTGTCCCACCCAGAATATCTCCCAGGAGAAATGACCTGGACTTTCCAAAGGGCTGGACCCAGTGGGACACTGCTGTGTCCGTGCAGGGAGCATTCCTGTGCTGCTGGCAGCTAGATACAAAGAGCAGGAGCCCTGGGAAAGCCACAGGCCTGGGCTGCCACCCACCTCCTCTCCCTCTCAGGGTGGCTGAAGTCTGGGCAAGGCTGGTCAGCAACCACCCACATGTATGCACGCCCTGGGACGTGCAGGGAGAGGGACCTGCCACCCAGCAGAGCTCCTCTGGACACCTTGGGCAGTACTGAAGCGCTTTACCTACTGCAGTAGGGGAGCACAGGCACAAGGGGCTGTGGTGCCCTGCCCAAAAAGCCACCTGAACTGCCTGCTTGGTGACACCGAGGTCAGGCCTCGAGCCCAGGCACTGGCATGGTGCAGACACACGGTGAGACACAGGGTGAGACACATGGGGCGGACACACAGGGCGGACACACGGAACAGACACACAGGGCAGACACGTGTCATGGGCAGTCACAGCCCTGCCTACCTGTCAGGGGCTGCTGCTGCCCCAAGTCCCAGACAGTGACTCTTTTCCCCGCACCGCTGGCCAGGACAGCGTCGGCTGTGGGGTGGAACTGCAGCGCGTCCACCGGGGCCCCGCCGGGCCCCAGGGTCAGCCCCGCGCCACTGGGAATGTCCTGGCCACTCTCGGGCAGGCGCCACACCTTCACCTGCAGCCCCAGGAGAGGAGGGTGGTCAGTCCCCAGGCAGGTGAGCAGGACCCAGCTGGGTGCTGGCAGTGCTTTACCTGGGCTCACCGCTTTCCCAGGCTTTTTCCCTGAGGTCCCTGAGGATTCCCAGGTGATCCCTCATTGCAGCTTGGTGGGATCAGGTCCCAGATGAGAGAAGGCTGATCCCTGACCATCTGCTCTGTCCCCCTGGGGATGTCCCACTCCGCTCTCCCCAAGCTGGCACCCTCCACCCCATGCTCCTCTTACTCCCATCAATCCAGCTCTGCAGTGAATCCCAGAGACACGCTGAGGGTCATGAGGTGTCCCCTTGAGACCCCTGTCACCGAGCACTCACCGTCTCATCAGCAGAGCCCGTGGCCAGCAGGAGCTGATCGAAGGGCGAGAAGTCAAAGTCTGTGACCACATCTGGAAGGAGAAGGGCAGAAGTTTGTCCCCACCTTCCCCCGCAGACAGTGTGGCTGCTCCTCTGCTCTTCCCAGCCTGATTCCTTCCCTACCCACACAGCAGCAGCAGGGGCAGATCCAGCCCCATCGAGATGTTTTGGAGCAGCTCAGCTTTGCTGTGAGTGCCTGAGCCCCTCTACTCTGTCCCGCAGGGTCTTGCACCCCAGGATGGGCAGGGATGGCAACCCTGGAGGGGACATTGCCCTGCCTGACCCATGGACCGACACCCCCACAAGGCGCAGGGAGCAGCACGGACAGCACAAGGGTGTCTGTGCCACGTCCTGCTGGAGCCGTGCTGGTGACAAGGCTCCCTTTGTAACACCCTGGGCCAGCATGCCAGCAGCAGGGATGCTCCCGGCGGCAGGGCCCGGCGGGAGGAAGGCTGGCACCAGCAGCAGCAGCCCCTCGGATGCATTTGGCACGCTCAGAAAAGTAGGTCACTGTGTACTTTTCCGCTTCCAGGAGACAGGCCCCGGAGGCATGAAGAGCAGGCAGCTCGCTCGGCTGCATCCACCCGGGAGGAGGGAAAATCCATTCCCTGCCACGGAGGCGTTGCTCTGGCACAGCCGGCTTCAAAGGACTCGTGCTGATCCCATTAGGAAGCCGTGCATGTGGTGCTGGCTCCTGTGCACCCCTCGAGTGCTCCCCAGGGAGCAGAAGAACTCACTGCCTGCTTTTCCAACCCTAGGCAGCTCCTGTTGCCAGGGGCTGAGCGGCACAGGCTGGGCACTCTGTGCAGCCCTGCAGCCATGCCAGGGCACAGGTGCAGGAAGGCGGTGCTGGAACCAGCTCCCATCTTGCTGCTCTGGTATAATTTTTGGAAAATGGGTGGTCAGTGCCCCCAAGGCTGGCACTGCTGCTCCAACACCAGGAGAGGGGCACCCTGAGGTGGGCCCTGTGCCTGGGCAGGGCAGAGAGAGCCCTGCTTCTCTGTCAGCAGCGATGCTGCCACTGCCTCTTCCCTGCCACACTCGCTCTGCCCACATCAGAGCTGCTGGTCCAGCCTGTTCCTCCTGCCACTGGAGCCAGTGATGCCTCGGTGATGCCAACTCCAGCCTGGCACTGGGTGTACTGGGAATTTCTGGGCGTGCTATGAGTAACGTGGAAAAGCTGTGCTAGAAGAGTATGAGGCAGAGCTACGTGTTCAGGCCTCGCTGCAGCCTCAGAGATGAAGGAACATGTTTTGATTCCAGCCTGGCACAGCCACCCCCGGTGTCACCCTGCCCGTGGGTGATGGTGCCTGGCAGGTTCCCACGTCCCTTGCCTGGCAGACAAGGCCCACCACGGCCTCCCGGGCTTGGACTCAGCACCTGAGCACCCCCCACAGCCCACGCGGGGCCAAACAGGTCCTGTGGAGGTGGGAGGTGGCACCTGACACCCACCTGAGTGGCAGCAGAGCTGAGATACGGTCCTCTTGCCCCCATCCTCGCACTCCAGTGGCACAATGCCCAGCACACCTGCAGGAGAGGGCACAGGAGCAGGTCACCAGCCACCCACCAGCCTGTCTGTCACCCACAGGATGCTCCCAGGAATCCCCCCAGCCTGGGACACACGAGGGGCACCCAGCTTTGCAATGCAAGCCAAGAGGTGTGGGACTGTCAGCACTTTTGGGGGATCTCAGGGAAAGCCTCCTCCACTCACCCTGGCGCCTCTCGGGCCTGGGGGACTGACCCACCACCCAGCCCCACAGGGACCACTGGAATAAATCCATCCCACTCCCTGAGCTGTGCTGGGGACCCCTGGGACAAATCCATCCCACTCCCTGAGCCGTGCTGGGGACCCTTGTGCCTCACCGGCCGCCTCGGCGTTGAAGGCGATCCAGCGGCAGCTGGCCTTCACGTGGTTCCCACAGGATGTGATGGAGCCTGCTCGGATACCCCCGATCCAGGCCTGGGATGGAGAGGGAAAAACCATGTCAGGGGCTGCCTTGTTATGGCAGGGCCTGGAGCACGGCTGGAGGACCATTGGCACGGCATGGCCAGAGACCCTCAGCCCCAGAGGAGCTGCCATGCTGATGGAGACCCGGAGACTGCCAATACCAACGGGATTATCCCATCCTCTGGCGTGTCCCAGGGCTGCTCACGCTCCTGTCACAAAGCACAGACCCTCCCTGGGGCTGACGGGTGGGACACAGGAGCATCCCAGCTCCTGGTGCTGCCTCTCCCCTAGACTGTCCCATCCCTGGGCTGCCCCACTGTGGGAAGTGCTCGGAGGTCTAAAACTGGTCATAAACTGGTGCCAGGGAATCTGGATGGGACAAAAGCTCTTGGGCTGTGAAGCACCACAGGGTCAAGCTGTGGCTGACGGAGGCCGATAAACACCTCCCACAGCACACTTCCCACACGGACACACAGCCAAGGAGCTGCATTACAGCTCCAAACCCAAACTCCCACTCTGCAGTGTTTCCCAGGGCTGAGCACTGCTCTCCTGGGGCCCCGGGACACCCTCCATCAGCCAGACCCACTGCGGGAGACACAGACACCCCACCTCAAGTGGCCACCAGGGCCACGAGCTCCCTGGCACGCCCAGGGCCAAGTCCAGTCCTTGACAGTGGCAATGGCAGGTGTTTCATGGCTGGCACCGGGCCTGTGTGCCCACAGCAGCCTCGGGAGCCGCAGAGGGTGTCCAGAGCAGTGGATACCCCACAAACTGGGCAGACACCCTGCTAGGGAAGGGAAACCCCGAGCCCCAGGTTTCCTCTCCTTGCACAACTTCCGTTTGAGGCCTGACAGGGAGCAGTGGTTCCTGCAGCACTTCCTCCCCTCACAGCTCGGTGCAGACCTGTTAACCCTTCTCCTGCCAAAGGCAGGTTCCTGTCCCTGCACCCAGCAGGTGTCAGGGGGCTGCAGTGGGTATGTGGAACAGGTCTGGAGCATGAGCAGGACCCTGGAATAAGGGCCCCACTATCTGCATCCCACCACCCTGCACTGGGCCCTCAGTGAGGGGGACATCAGTCACATCTGGCCCCCAGCACCCGGGGGTACCACACAGGACCCCTGCAGTGAGGTTTCAGAGAGCTGGTCCATCCTGACCCCACAGTTTCCCCCCACACAGGCAGGAGCTCTCAAGGAGGTGATCCTTCCTGCAGCGTGCCAGCACAGCTGGGAAAGCACATGAAACCATCGTGGTTACATCCCTAGAACAAACTGTGAGCTCTCAAGGGGCATCTGCCAGCAGAGCCCTGCAGATGCTGCGTGAGGAGAAGACTCAGATGTGATCCCTGATGTTTACACTGCGCTTCCTGATCTGGCCAGGTCGGGTGTCTGCTTGTGCCTCCATAAACAAGTGCTTGGCTGGGGACAGAACAGAGCTTCCCGCTGTGACACCTGAGATGGGTTTGGTGACAAGACTTCCTTCTCCACCTCCTGCCCTACGGGGAGTGCGTGGCCTCACTTCCAAGGATAGTTTCATGCCCGAATGGGAAAAGCCTCTTGGAAAGGCCACCTTGCACAGCAGATCCCTCCCTGCACACCGGGGCGAGGTCCCTCGGAGCTCCCCCACCATGGAACCAACACCAGGGCAGCAGTGACAGGGATGTCCCTGTCCGGAGGAGGCCATGTCCTACACAGCCAGGTGTCCCAGCACCCACACCCCACAGGCACGCAGACTCCCCACTGCCAGTGACTCATCTGAACCCTGAGATTCAGAGCCAGACATTCATCCAACTGAGATTTTGGTGACCTGACATGTGCTCCGCAGACACACTGAGGCTGGCATGCCATGGGCATGGGGGCACCATGTCTCCTCTTACAGCTGAAGCTCAGAGGATGTTTTGGGTGCTTGCTGGATTTGCAGAGGTGTGTGAGCGCAGGCCAGGTCACCCTGGTGCAAGGACAACTTGGCCAAGAAGTTACAGGGAGGGAGTTTGTGCACACCCAAGGGCTGGGAGCAGCAGCAGCCTCACTCATGGCCACGGTGCTGAGGAGGTGCTGGGTGAAGGTGCCCAGCTCAGGGAGCCCCCAGAAGGGCTGTGTGTCCTGGTAACGCTCCCCGATGTGACTCACCCAGCCCTGACCCTGCATCTCTGCCCCTGCTCCACCAAACCTGTAGGGACAGGGACCTGGCAGACTGCCTTGGCCCAACTCTGTGGTTTGGGGGACAGCATGGCAGGGCTACCCACTGCCAACACCGCGCCAGGATGGATCGTGACGCTTGGCATGACTGGGGCTGGTTATTCATGGAGCAGAGGCCAGAGCTGGGCACCACATGGCTCCGTGCTGCCCAGCGAGACCCCCAAAGCTGCCTGGCCCCAGCGGTGCTGAGCTCCATCACCCTGGCCGTGAGCTGTGGAGCTCAGCACCATCCCGTGGGGCCCAGCACTTCCTCTGTGCCTGCAGAAGCGGGGCGGCAGGAGCGGGGCGGCAGGAGCGAGGCCCAGCATTTCACACTCGGTGCATGGTTCCCTGGCTGGTACAGGGCAGCGTGGGAGGGCTGAGCACGGCTGAGATACCGAACGGCAGCGGGCAGCAAGAACAGGGGATGCACCGCCTGTGCCAGCCGTGCCCAGCGGGAGGAGGGGAGCAGCCACCGCGGGACGGGTGCCCCATGCCAGCCGCTCCCGGGAGAGGGCTGGGGTTCCCCAGCAGCCCCACCTGCAGAGCTCCCCGGGGCCGGGATCCTCCGCGGACCCCGGGATGGGCAGCAGCGGGTGCCAAGGAGGGGCCGCCCGGGCGACGCACCCGCAGCGCGGCCAGGGGACCCGGGCACGGCCCCGCCA
>VZTF01003408.1:525382-540949 GCA_013397755.1 Cnemophilus loriae | reverse complement strand
CGCTCCGCCCGCCCCGGGGCCCCGCCCCGAGCCCCGCCCCCGGGCCAGCCCCGCCGGACCCCCCGCCCCACGTGTGTCCCGTGTGTGCTGTGTCCCCGCTGTCACCGTGAGCGGGGCACAGAGCCCAAGCCCCGGCTCCTCGGACCCCCGTCAGAGCCTCCAACTCCGGCGTCGGAGCCTCCTCTGGGGTGACTGTCCGGCGGTCCCGGGGATCCCAGCCCCTTCCCTGCCTCCTGCAGAGGTCACCAGCCCCACGGGCACTCCGTGCTGTGATCCCCTGCCGTCACCCAGCTCTCCTGCCGCACAAGGGCAGCGGTTCCGTCGGGCTCTGGGCGGGGAGCACGGGAACAGCGGGAGGTTTCCAGTCCCGTGGGCTCAGCGTGCTCGCCCCCTCCACGGCCCGGCAGCCGGCGGTGAACAGAGACCTTTGTGTACTCACGGCTGCGGGGAAGGGAGGAGGAGGAGGAGGGAGCGCTGGGTCTGAGCCCACTGAGCCCTCTGGGCCCGGCTGTGGCGTCACCCACGCCGGCGGAGGCCGGGCCTCCCGCCCTGCTCTCACCCCGGCTGTGACGGTGGCGTGCGCGCAGCAGGAGCCGGCAGGAGCTGGCCCGTCCCCGTCGCCGCTCGGCCCGGCGGAGCCTCCCACGCGCCGCAGCCCCGAAGCTGCTGAGGGGCGCTCGGAGGCGCCAGCCCCGGTGACGAGGGCGGGAGAGAGACACGCTTGGCACGGATCATCCTCCTCCTCTCCAGAGGAAAGCTGCTGCCTCGCTGTGGGTGCCGTGCCAGGCTGCCGTGCCAGGGTGGGTGCTGTGTGAGTGTGCGCGCTGCGTCACTGCAGCCGCTGTGGTTTCACAGCCTTTATTCCACTTCTGTGAGATATTTCACCTGCCTGGGGAGAAGAAGAGCAGCCCTGGAAGGACGCAGACCGCGAAGACAGAGCAGAGGGCAGGGTTCCTACCCCCGGCTGCCCAGCCCCGCTGCACGAGGGTATCACAGGGGGCTGTGCCCGGCTGTCCCCGGCCGTGTCCCCCGGGGACCCGCGAAGGCTCCACGTCCCCTCCCGCCCTGTCCCCGCCGGCCCGGCCGATCCCCGCGCATGCGCAACCGTGGCTCAGCCGGCGCCGCGGCGNCTCCTGCTGCTCCGCGCCGGGCTCTGCGCCGCGGGTGAGCGCTCCGGGGCCGAGCGGGCCGGGCCGGCGTGGTGCGGGTCTTTTCCCCCGGCCGTGTCCCTTCCTCCTCCCGGCCCGGCCCTCACGGCGGCCCCTCTCCCTCCTCTCCCGCAGGGACGAGACACGCTGCCGCCGCCGCCGCCTTCCACAGCAGCGCGGCCCGCGCCAAGGAGGACTATTACCAGGTGCTGGGGGTGCCGCGCACCGCCACGCAGAAGGAGATCAAGAAGGCCTATTACCAGGTGCGTCGGGACCGCCGGGCCCCCCCGTGGGCAGGGAGAGGAGCCAGGGCTGCCCGCTGCCCCTTCGGTGTGGCAGGGAACAAATCCATCCTTCCGATCCCCGTGTTTGGAGCCGCTGGAGACAAGGGGAGGAGGCAGTGGGAAAGCTGAGGACACGGCCTTGGGGATCTCTTCCAAAGCGTGGCCTGCCTGTGTTGTCGTCGCTTGTCTCCTTCCAGAAGGATCTGGGATTGCTGAGAAGATCAGGAGCAGCTCCTGTAGTTCCTTGTTTTGGCTTGATAAAGGAAAATGAAGGGTTTTAGTTCCCTGGAATGCATCTAGTGAATGCCAGGCTCTGCCTGATGTGTTTTTACTGGCATGTGAGATATGCTAAAGTAAATAACTCCTGCCTGTCCCTAATAGTTGGGTTTTGTTTTTCAGTTGGCAAAGAAATACCACCCTGACACAAACAAAGACGACCCCAAAGCGAAGGAGAAGTTCTCTCAGCTGGCAGAAGCCTACGAGGTAATAGCAGGATTTTATTGTGATGAGAAGGAGGAAAGATTGGAAGGTAGATGAGGGGAAACATTTCCTGTAAAACCGTGGCTGGTTTTTGATGCACTTCAGTCTGGGGCACCTCTGTCCCAAGAAGTTACTTGGTCCAAGTATCTGATTTAGCTGCTTTGGGCTCTTTCAGTTTTGCCCTTCCTTAGCAGTGACTGGCATGGATGACACCGCCTTGGAATTATTGTCAGTTTAAATAATCAAATAAAATACCTGCCAGCAGGTGTTTGACACAGAGGGACTTTCACTGAGCTCCCCCAGCCCTGTTTTTTGATTCCCAACTATTCACCTGATATAATAACGATCAGCTCCTTAATGTAAATTATTTTTATAAATTAGTAAGATCTTGTCATTTTTCTGGAGACACTGGGGCAGCAGCAGCTGGTCCCTAACTCCCGTGGTGCTGAGAGCTGGGCAGGAAGGTCTGAGAGCAGAGCCAGGGATTCTCCTGGATCCTGCAGTCCCCTGATGGCCCCGTTCCTTGCCCCCAGGTGCTGAGTGACGAGGTGAAGAGGAAGCAGTACGATGCCTACGGCACGGCGAGCTTCGAGGCCGGCGCGGCCGGGGCCGGGGCTGGCGCGGGGCGGCAGTACTGGAGCAGCGGCCCCTCCATCGACCCCGAGGAGCTCTTCAGGAAGATCTTCGGGGAGTTCTCGGGATCCCCCTTCGGCGACTTTCAGACTGTCTTTGACCAGCCACAGGAGGTAGGAGGTGCCTTTATTAAGGGATGAAATGGGAAACTCAAAGCAGTGTCTCTCCCCAGCTTCTGTCACAGAGCGCTCTGGGAGCTTCAGCAAGGAGTTATTTCTGGGAATGTCAGTGTGTGAGTGTCCCGTGGCATGGGGGCAGAGTCTCACAGTTTTGCCAAGCTGTGCAGAAACACACCCCACACCTCCAGACAGGATATTTTTTCTGGGCTTGAGCTACTTCTCTGGTGTTTACTGACACCACTCCGTGCTGCCGAGCAGTTCCATTGCTGGAGAGGCATCTTTTCTGCTGCACGTTGATTTACATATGCCTGCTGTGGTCTGTAAAGTTAAAGCCCACAAAATACCTTGTAACTATAAACCAGGCCTTCCAGCAATATGTTTTGCTGCTTAATTGGCTTAATTTTGCAACTTAATTAGCTTCATGTTGCAGTGAGGCCCATAATAAAACAAAATCTGTCCTGTTCCTTCGTGCCGCAGCTAAATGCTCCTTTAAGTGTTGACAGTTCATGTGTTGTCTTCAGAAGTGTTTGGTGTTCGGTACTCCTGGTTTTACTAAAAATGACCTTTTTCTCATAAGAATTTCCTCTTTTGATCAGTCAGTCTTTACTGATGACTTCTGTTTTAAGCATTCTTTGGTGTTTAGCCTAAGCTCTCCTCAGTCTCCTTAAGACCCTGGCACACCTCAGTCATGGATCTATATCCGTGTTTCCCGTGCAGTATATCATGGAACTGACATTCACCCAAGCTGCAAAAGGTGTTAACAAGGAGATCGTGGTGAACATCCAGGACTCCTGCGTGCGCTGCGATGGCAAAGGGCACGAACCTGGCACCAAAGCTCAGCGCTGTCACTACTGCAATGGCACAGGCATGGTAAGTGCCGAGCAGGACACCAGTTCTGCCGTGCTTTCCCCTCTTGAGGAGAGTCACTTCATTCCATGGTGAAAAATTCTCGCCACACTCATCAGCTTATCTCGGGTAAAGCTGAGTTAATGTCAGCTTGATGCTAATAGGCACTAGGAAGATTTTCATTGTGTTAAAGTTCTGTACCCAGCTGAAAGTGTGAGCCTTCAGGCTGGGTCCTCTGCTACTGCACATCCCACAAACCATGTGAATATCATGTAACAGCTCTGAAATTCCTTGGGCAATAAATGGGGCTCTTTTGACTTGGGGGGTGGAGGAAAGTGGTGAAGACCCAAGGGTAATCATAAAATGAGAAGATGCAGATAATGGTGGAGCTGCAGGCTTTGGGTTTCCATGCATCTGATTCCTTGTGTGCTTCAGCCCGGTGGGCAGCTCTCACAGTTCAGTCCAGAGCTTTGTCACCATAAGGCTTCCTGGGGCACTGGCAGTAATTCATGTAAGTGGATTGTCCTTGGATTCATCAGAACTCAGACGTTTGTAGCACTGTAAGGAGCTTTGTTCTTTGTACATTAAAGCCTAGACGTGGAGGGTGGTGCGTTTCCCCTGCCCTCACCACATGACACTTGCTCGTAGTAGTGCTGGTGTTCAGTGGAAATCGGAATGCGATGGCGACGGGATTTCAGACCCAGCTTTCTGCTCCAGCCCTTGCTGAAGGACATCTGTGTCCGGACAGGGTGTGTGTGTGATCAGAGCTCAGACGTGCTGTGTGAAAAGTCCCCTCTCAGTACTCACGATGTGCCCGGTGTGTGTTTGTTCCTCCCCAGGAGACGATCAACACGGGCCCGTTCGTGATGCGCTCCACGTGCCGGCGCTGCGGCGGCCGCGGCTCCATCATCACCAACCCCTGCGTCGTGTGCCGGGGCACGGGGCAGACCAAGCAGAAGAAGACAGTGATGGTTCCTGTGCCAGCTGGTCAGTGTTGTACCTGTCTGCTGCTCTCTCTTAAAGAACTGTAGTTATTTACTGCCACTGCCAGGTACAAATGGGGGAGCGGCATAAGACGTTTCTGCAGAGAAATGGTCTTTAAAGCAAAGCAGAGTGAGAGCTCGGCAATGGAACGGGCTGGTGAGGAGATGGACCTTCTGGCCATGGATATAAATGTTTGCTTTGCCCTTCCCAAGGTTTGGCTCTTGCCTGGGTCCTCCTAGGCAGGTTTTGAAGAGTGAATCTCGAAAGGTTTTGTTGCCATGAGTCTTTCATTTGTCCTTGGTGAAGCCTGGGGAGAGGCTTGGAATCCTGAAGGCCTTGGCTTGGCTCAGAGGGGTGTGCGATGGCCTTCCTCACCAGAGAAGAGAATTCAGTGGTGGGACTAAGACTTTGAGACCACCCTGGCTGAGCAGCCTGTAATTTTCCTGCAGCCTGTGGAGGCTGCTGTGTTCCTTAATCCAGTGCATTTCTGTAAAGAACTCTGTAGATATTGAAGTAATAAGCGTGTTTGGGGCATAGGGATCACCTCAGAGGTATAAACATGTGCTTACTCCTCCTCCTTTGGGCTGTGCTGGCCAGCTCTTGGGATTGGCAAGAGTTGTAGGTATCCGTGTCACACGTGGGTTATAACCCAAGGTCACATTCCCTCCTGTTCTGATTGCAGGTGTTGAGGACGGGCAGACAGTTCGGATGCCTGTGGGGAAGAAAGAAATTTTCATTACGTTCAGGGTATGTATCCCAAGCTGATGTATTGTTTAAGTTGGTTGTTCCCTCCTCAACTGCCTGGGAAAGAACTGGAGAATGGGCAGAGGAGGAAGAGACAGTGATCCTTTGCAACAGCTGAGGTAACATGATCCTTGTGAACTTTCTGAGACAGCAGGAGATCTGCATTGTAGCAAGGAGGGTAACTTTGAGTCTGTTCATGAGGAATTGCTGCTTGTTCCAGGACCAGGCCCTTAGGGTAGTGTGAATCAAAATGCAGAGTAGGTTCTTCATGCCTCGAGTTTTTGACTTGGAAATGTGAGGGAGCTGCCTGCTGGCAGGGGTGGGAGAGCTGTGGGAATTGCTGCAGGAGGCTGCCTGGTGAAGTGTCCTTCTGCAGGTCCACCTTCAGGGCTGCTTTGCACATGTGCTGTAGCTGGGCCTCTCCTGTCAGAATCCTGCCACACACATCATGTTGAGGAGAAAAATTTTTCAGCACCTCTTTCGTGGTGCAGGAGGGTTTAATTCTCTTCCAACTTGTGAGGCCACTGCAAAGGTGCTTCATTTCCTCTTCACTTCTGGCTTTCCCCTGTTCAGGGGTGCTGGACAAGGCAGTGTGTGTCTCTGCAGAACCACAGTGACATGGATAAACTAACAGCAGGATTAGAGGAGGGAGTTCCTGAGGCAGGAAGGATCCTTCCAATCCTTTGGCTAGTTAGGTTATGTCAAGATCTGCGTTTTACTAGAAGACCAAATATTAACTCACAGTTCTTAGCCATGCAGTTTGAGGATGGTATATTTTTCTCCTGAGACCCTTGGGAGCAGTTCACCAGGAGAACAGGGTGTGCTCACTGCTCTTTGGGACTTGCCTGCCTTCCAGGTTCAGAAGAGCTCCGTGTTCCGACGAAACGGAGCCGACATCCACTCGGATCTCCTGATCTCAGTAGCTCAGGCTGTGCTGGGAGGCACAGCCCGGTGTCAAGGCTTGTATGAGACAATCAACATCACGGTGAGTACCAGCCTACTGGGCATGAATCAGTGGGGCACAGCAGAGGCTTCTCCTGTGCTGCAAAGGTGGGGAAAATCTCCTAAGTCTGCCAGTATTGTACTTCAGACTCCTTCAGGATTGAGCCTTGGGTAGTTTGTGACCTGCCAGGTCACAGCTTCTTTCCTGTTGCTGTGTAGGGACAGGGAAAGAAAGGGGTTGCTGGACAAACCCCATCTGAGGGCTACAGGCTGTGCCAGGTTCTTCACTTATTCATTTAAAAGCTTTTCCATATTACTGGCTTAACTTTGGGATGTGTCCCAATGCGTGAGCATACCAGAGCTCTCTCATCCTATTTTAAAGCTTGTTGGAGAAGCAGATAATTTTTATAGATGTGTAATTATTATATGAATGTTTAATAAGAGTAGTAAATGTGACACCTGTGTGTTTATAGATACCTCCTGGTATTCAGCCAGACCAGAGAATTCGAATGAGTGGGAAAGGCATTCCCAAGGTCAACAGCTATGGCTATGGAGACCACTACATCCACATAAAGATAAAAGTTCCTCAGTAAGTAGAGCTAAAACAAGTTCCTGTGAAATCTTAAAAACTTTTTGCAAAAAATGTTGTTCAGAAGTTGTGAAAATCCCATGAGGTGAAATGCAGTGGGTCCTGTCTCTCCTCTTCCTCTGAGAATTCTTTATAGATCATTCCTTATAGATGGCTCATTTAAAGAGTACCATCGGGATTCCTGGTGTATTCCTGCACATTGTGCTCCAGTCCCTGCCTCTCGTGGGTGCTGCTGGGGGAGGTTTGGGGGGCTTTGGCCGTTCCTAACCCCCATGTCCTGGTGCCACAGGAGGCTGACGGATCGCCAGCGAGCCTTAATGATGAGCTACGCCGAGGACGAGGCCGACGTGGACGGCACCGTGAACGGGGTCACCAACACAGCATCGGGTGAGTGGGGGAACTCCTGCCCCTTCCTGGGGAGCTGCTGTGGGAGTGCAGAGCGCTCCCTGAGCACTCCTGGCGAGCCAGGGTCACCGTGAGGCCGTGTGGCAGCACAGCCTGGTGTTACGGAAATAGTTCTAGTGAGGTGTTAACAGGCTGTAGCACACAGCAGGGAGGCAGCCTCTTCCCAGGAAGCTCTGTTCCAGTACTTACTGGGCAAATCCATGTGTGAACAGAGCAGGCACTGAGTACTCCAGGGTCCAGCCAAGCTGTGCTGATGAATGCCTCATGCTCTCTGCTTCCCCTGTGCCAGGACTTGCCTTGAGGCAGCAAAAGCAAGTGTGCTTCGGGCCAGTTTCATGTGTGATCCCAATCCAGTGTGCTTCTGAGCACAGCAGGGCTGTTTCTCCTGGAATGCTGATGGGGCTTTCTGCTGTCAGGCTGAGCTCTGTGCATGTGGGGAAACCTGGGGTGGGAGTGTCCACTGGTGCCAGTGTCAGCTCTGGTCAGTGGACAGCGTCCAGCGTGATGGAGGACAGAAGGCAGCTGGGAGCTTTGTGAAGCTGCTCTCCAGCTCCAGGTGGAAAACTGAGATTCAGCAATTGTGGTTTTAAGTTTCAGGGATGAGGTGCTTGGAAGAGGCAGCAGCTAAAGGCACAACACATGGTAAAACAGTAAGGAAGGAGCTTTGTCTCTCACTACTGGAAGACAGTTTTTTCTTTGCTTAATTGGAACAATGAACTTCTTTAAAGCCTGTTGGATTTTGGTTTTGGTTTGAAACCAGACAGGGCATTTATGACTAGGCAAAGGTGAGAGAGCCTTTTGGAGCTGCCGAATGATCCCAGGAACTGCTCTACTACATGCCAAAGTGTGAGGAATATAGGCTTAACTGCAGGCTATTAGAAGGCAGCATCTGCCAAGTACTTCCCAGTGTTCTGTTTTATAGTGCTTTCCTAATACAGAAATTATGTCTTTCCCATATTACAGTCAGCCTTGGGGGAAGGGCAGAGAGCTCTGAGCACTGAATTTCCATTCCAGCTTTTTAAAGGCATTTATGTGCCAAAGAGAAAAAAAACACTCTTCGAACGAATTTTTTAAAAAGCAAACCTGCCAGTTTTTACCGTGATGAAGCAGCAAGGTGGGTTAAAACAACGCCAGTAGGTTGCAGTGTAGAGACAGGCTGTGCTGAGGGAGGCGTGTCCTGCCTCGGGATTTCATTCTATTGCATCAGTCCGAGCCCAGCACTCAGCCCTGGGAGGAAGGGGAGCACCAGACTCCGTGTTCTCTGTGCACAAAGAAAGCTTGAGAGGGCGTTTGTGATCTTGTTATTGATGGTTTTACTGTAGAAAAAAGCAGATTAGCAAAGAGGTCTCCTTTGTTCTCGTTATAGCCACTTCTGGGGGGACAAACAAGTTCTCTGTTCATACAGGAAAATTTTAACATTCCTTATCTGGACAGCTAGACTGAAATACTTGTAGCCTTTTACATTCTACATGAGCTAATTTTCTGCTTGATACTGTCTGAGCATTGCTTGCAATGACACAAATCAGGCTCCTGGTATGGTTTTGCACTGCTTTGCAAGGACACAACCTTGAAACAGGAAGAACTCGTTTCAGGGACCACCAGTATAGGTTTTTTAACCCTGTAAAGTCCTGGCTGGCTGTGATCCAGTTCACCACTTATTTTTAGTGGCAGACTCTCAGTTCCAAGTACTTGTTTCCAAAACCTGGGGGGGTCCCTGACTCAATTTTGCAGCACAAAACTGCCCTCTCCAGTTGGAGGGCTGGGGAGTGGGGAAGGGAACAGCTCAGTACCTGAGCTCGTGGTTGGCTTTTCCACTTCTGGGATCCAGGCTCCCCAGTGCTTCCACTGGAAGGGGTCCTGTCCTATGGCTCTCTGCCAGGTGCAGCCCTGGACGTGAGGGTGCAGCACAACCAGCTGCCTTCTCTTGGCCATTCCCTGTCTAAAACACCCCTCTGGTCCTGGTGGGAGATGTCTCTGACTGCAGGCCTTTGCTGTTTGTGTCCAGGTGGCAGGGCCACGGCTAGCGCTGACGCAGGCGGGGATAGGCCTGAGGCTCAGGAGAACAAGGAGGGATTCCTTTCCAAACTTAAGAAAATGTTTACCTCCTGACACCCCATCCGAGGTAGGAGGCCTCTTGTGTTTCACTGTCGTCTTTCCCCCACACTGAGCACTTCTTGGGAGGTGGAAGCACAATAGCACAGCGTTGCTTCTCACTTAGCCTCAGGCCTTCCAGCCACGGGTGTGCACAGCCCTAGTTGTCCCCTGGGACCTGGAGCAACAAGCCAGGGATTAAACTGCATTGTTGCTGCAGCAAACAGCAGCACAGATGCTGGGTGCACCCTTGGGAGGTGCCTGGCCTCCCCTGCAGCTCTGCTGCTGGAGCTGTGCCCAGTTCCAAGCACTGAGCGTGTTCCCATGAGCTGGTCCTGCTGGGACCGGGTTCTGCCACACAAATCCTGGGCTGCAGAGCCGCTGGTGCTGGCACACTTGGGCTGGATTCCCCCCTGCCATGGGCTTACAGCACCAGGGAGGAGCCAGCCTTTGTCACAGAGCACAGCAAACCCCACCATGCATCACTGCAGTGTAACTCAGGTGCCTTCAGTTGGTGCTGACCTGTTAAGAGGGAGCACTGAGACTTGGAATCATCTATGGCAGACACAGTCTTGGATTCCAGGGGCTCAGCTTTGCATCTTTGTAGGCTTCAAACGTGGCTGTGCTGTAAGGCTGACAGTGTGACAGCAGGTCAGGAGGGGAGGTGCTCCCAAAGTGAGCTGTGTGCTGATACAGCCAGGAAATCCTAACCTTCCTCTCACTTCAACTGCAGGAAAGCGTTCTACTGGGAACTAGGAGCCAGCAGCAGCAAGTCATCCGTGCAGTTGGGGATGAATCTTTCTGGCAGCCAGGCTCTGGAGAACACAGGATGTCAGTCAGCAGCACAGCAAGAATCCCAGCTGGAGAGGCCAAGGACCACCGAGGCACCAACACAAACCCCACCCACTGTCCCAGGAACTGTCAGTGAAGGAAAACACCAGCTTTGCAGAAGCATGGCTCTCTGGAGGCTGCTCCACAACCCTACTGCTGCTGGAAGCTTATTTGGTAAAAGTTAAAGTTGAAGTATTATTTAGAATCCAAACCAGAGGAAATGTGAAATAAATATTCCAGCAGAGAGCAGCAGTTTGCTGTATGGAGGCCAAGCCCATCAGCTGCTCACTCAGGTGCCCTTTGGAATGCCAGGTGTGCTTGGTGAACTCCCCAGGAGACTTGGTGAGTCAGGGAGGTCTAACCTTCTCTTCACAACAGCCCTGCTGCCCTGCCCGGCTCCGAGTGGAATCTCCCTGTGTTGTCTGAGCCCAGCTGGCCTGGCTCCCTCGCAGCCCTGGGCTTTCTCTATCCTGCTGCTTGCCTGCACAGAGCAGTGATGGAATCTGCACTTTGCCTCAAGTCTTTCCCCCAAATAACTAAAGTTACCACACAACTGCTGTCGCTGCTGAACTGGTACAAGTCGATCACCGAGCCCTTTGCCAGTTGGGGACAAAAATCTTTTATTAGTGCAACACCTGTAGCGTAAAGGATTGGTCAAAGCATCATTGTTTTATGTGTGTGAGAGTGCAAGGGAGGTGGATCACTCCTTCCAGATGCAGCTGAGCTCTTGCAGTGCGTATTCCATGGTTACTGTAGCCTGCTGTGTTTGTGATACTGTGCAGGTACCATCAGCCCCCACACTAATCAGTTCAACACCAGTTAAACAGGGACATGCTGTAGTCTTGCCCTTCTTAATTTGCTGAAATAAAGCACGCGTTGCCTCCTGATTAAACTTCTGTAAAGTGATTCTGTACCCATGTAAATAAGATGGACTTCATAAAGATATTTAACACGTGCTGTGCCTTGCTGCCTTGTCTGCTCTTCCACCTGGTCTGTCACCCCCTTTCCCTCTCCTAGTAACAGGAAGGAAGGTCTCTGGGACAAGGAGGGGACAGGGTTGGATGGCTCGAGCATTGCTGGGGGCTGGGATTGACTTGAAACACAAAGCTGCCCAATCTGAGCAGTACTTTAAGCACGTACAGGTGAGGGGGAAGTGGCTTTTCCACTGAACCTTGGACAGTCTTGAAAGAGTCGAGTTTTAGCTCATTGGGACAGTGACTGAAATTAGCTCCAGGAGCCCGTGATGATTGAAATTAGCTCCAGGAGCCCAGGGACCAGGGCCAGAGCTCTATGACTTGAGGAATCAAGCTCAGCTTTTGTGTTACAGGAAGTCACTGCAGTCCCTGCTTGCTGGGGTGACACTAAGCCTCCATCTCTCCAGTAGCTCACCTGTGGTGCCCAAACCAGATCCATGGAGAAATCCCTGTCTTGTTTGCTTAGGAGCCTGCAGCAGCCCGGGCCGTGGAGACCAGCCGTGAAGGCACTGCCTTTGGGGCCCTGGGGTACACCACCTTCAGCCCAGCACGTGGTGCCGTATGCTCAGAGCTGCCTGGGAAAGGCAGTGAGCCTGGGAAAGCAAGCCCCCACCACCCTGAAACACCCAGAATGACTAAAGCAACATGTCCCTGAGGACAGAGTGCAAAGGTAGTGGGCTCTAAACCCCTCCTCTTGTTCTAGCTACCTAAATAGCCTCAACCACGCTGCCGGAGCACACACATGGACCAGCACGCGGGCCAAGCTCTCCTCAGCTTGGGCAGGAGCAGCCTCTCCCTGGGGCACTACTGGGAAGGCAGCGTGGCTCAGGGCACCTCACCTCCTCGGCCAGGTCCCCCTACCTGCTGCAGAAAACAGGGAGGAAGAGGAGGGAGGGAAGGCTCAGAAGGCATTCTTGTTGTCCCCCACCCACTGCTGGAAGGTGCGGGCCTTGGGGTTGAGCTTCATGGTCAGGGCCACGTTGCGGTCCGGCTTTAGGGTATAGAAACGGAACATGGCCGCCAGCTCCTTGGCCCCAGGGAAGTCCTGCTTCTCGTACTCCTCAGCAGAGATCTGCCAAGAGAATTGAGAAAAAACACAGCGTTTCAGAGGCTGCTGGGGCTTCCCCTCAGCCTGTGAGGGGATGTGATGAGGGCTCTTAGAGCAGCCTGTCCCAGCATTGCCACTGGTGAGGAGGGCTCTGCAAGGCACTTCTGCTGGGGTTGGGCAATGGATGCAGCCCTGCCTGGCAGGAACAGCCCAGCCAGCCTAGGGCCTGCACCCAGGTCTGGCACGCAGCTGGCCAGGGCCTGGAGCAGCTATGAGGGAGCCCTTCCTCACACCAGAGCTATGGCTGAGGGGTTCTAGAAACTGAGTGGTCCAGGAGGCAATCCAGGTTGCCACCTGGCACCCCAAAATTTTCCTTCACTGCCTGAATCAAAGGGTGTTTGGTTCACTGTGCTTCTGGGAGAGCGGAACCTGCAGAGAGCATCAGAGGGGCTTTGTTTCTAATGAAATGCACTTTGTTCTCCAAACAGGGAACCACCACACCCCTCATCCATTGTACTGGGTGCCCGAGGCACAACTGAAATGCAAACAAAGATTAAAAATAAGTCACGAAGGGGCAGGGAGTGGCCAGGGGTGTTGTAATGGTGACACAGCAAAGCCCTGAGGGAAGCCCTGCTGAAGGGAAGGGCACCCAGCAGAGACCTGTTGTGTAAATGCCCATCCCTGGCTCCTCTGGAGACCTCCCAGCTCAGTTATCCCTCGGAGGCAGGCACAGACCTGCCCGGGCACACCTCTGTGCTCCACGAGCGTGAGCTCAGTGACAATACCAGCAGGGAAGTTTCGGTGCCAAGCTGTGCTCCAGCCACCCCCAGGGGCAGCAGGACTAACCCTGGACCCCAGTGCTGGGCTGTACCAAAACGAGCTCTGAGTCCCTCAGGACCATCACCTGCACCAAGGGACACTTCCTACCTTGCTGGCTGTCACAGTCTTGCCCGTCTGCTGGGAGAGGATGGCAGCGTACTCTGCCTCGGTGAGCTTGCCCGTGCTGAGCCCGATCACTTGGCCGATGTACTCCCCTGGGGACTTCAGCAGGCTAAGGGCAATGGGCCCAAAGTCCTCCACAGCCATCCCATCCATTGGGGTGTCCCCCATGGGCAGCTCTGTATGGAGAGATTGATCCCAGCTGGAGTGCAGCCCAGCTCTCAGGAGGTACAGTGGAGTTTTCAGCACCCCCAGGCTCTGGACATGAGGTGAGGGAGGGATGAGAGCATCCAACAGCACGGCAAGGCAGGAGAGCAGGGCTGAGCTAAGAGACCGTGACACCAGAGCAGCACCGTGACTTGCCTGGAGCTACAGCCCCACCACCTCCACCATCCCAAATGTAGGCACCTGGGGTGTCCAGAGCTGCTCTGGGATCTGCAGAACAGCTCTCAGCACCACAAAGAGGCCCAGGATCTCGCTGATTTCCTGCAGGCCACTAAACAGGTCTGAAGACCATAATGCAGCTTGCTGTGGTCAAGCCTGTTGACCCTACCAGCCCACAGCCCTGGCAGCCCCTCCACCCCTCAGCCCCTGCACAGTGGGAGCAGATGAGGACAGTCACAGGACAGCGACGCACAGAGCAAGAGCTCCTGCTTACTCAGGACAAAGGTGTCTCCCTGAGGGGCCTTCTGCGGCTTGAAGCTGGAGAGGAAGTTCTCAAAGTAGAACGGCAGCCGGACGATGGTGGTGGGAACCCCAATTTTCTGTAAGTACTCCTCCACCACGCCTTTGCCATCAAAGTGCAGCACCTCCAGCCGGCCCCCCGTCAGCTGGTGCACGTTCTCCAGGCCGCTGAACACGACGTGGCGCAGACCATGGCGCTTGGACAGGTCAGCGAGACGCCGTCCCTGGCCGAAGGGAGAACCGTGAAGAGGGGAACGGCACATCCCCATCGTCCCCACAGCCCACCTTCCCTTTGGGGAGGATCCAACTCCCACCAGCCCTCAGCTGGGACCAGGGCTGAGCACAGTGAGTTGTCCAGGTGGAGCCGAATCCCCTCCTTACCCCGTCCTGCTTCAGAAAGACCCCACACCCTCCAGCTTTGGAGCTCGCTGCTCCACCAAACACGCAAACACCAGCGTAAACAATCTGCCTGGCCAGCATACCTGCCCTAAACTATCTTATGTTTGCTGCCATCCAAGTGTGGCAACTCTGCCACCTTGCAAAATCTGTTCTGGGGTGAGCACCACCCTTGGGATCTCTGACACTGCAGGATTTTGGCCTCAAAGCTGCAAGCACAGAGAGCTAAAGGTCTGCAGGCAGTGACAGCACCAGCTCTGCCCCGGGAAGGCTCTGAGGAGCCAGGTGTTCCCACTCCTGCTACTCCAGCTCCTGGGAAATGCTGTACGTAACAAATGTAACAGCTCCCTGAAGGCCCCAGACCTTGGAGCCATGCAGCTGCAAGCAAACAGGGAACGAGCCCTGGCTTTGCGAGAACTGGGACTTGGTGTTTGTGAGGCCTTGGGGTCTTCTGGACTGGCCACTCAAACCATCAGGGCTGCCACGGCTGCTCCAAGAGCTATCCCTGATTTGGGAGGTAAGGGTTAGGAGCTTAAAACTTGCTGCCTGCTTAATACATACACTATGTGCTTGCTAGACATATACCATTTGCTTGCTTAAAGATTTATTGCACTACTGTGCTCACCAAAGCAGGATGGGAGGATATGAGACTCGATAAAAGGAAGTGACTCTAACTTATCTCCTGCTGTCTGGACCCTTAAACCAGCTGAAACCAGGCTTGGGGCTTGGACTAAGACCAAGAGACCAGGGAGCATGGGCAAGGAGGCAAGCTGAAAAGTTCAACCCTGAGGAAGACTCGTTTACTTCATCTTGAGACCCCTGCCCACGACCACCAGGAGGCCCTGCGCAGGCGCAAACACATGGAAATGACTTCTGAGCTAATTATAATATGAGGCGGGGATAGGTCTTGAATATGTATAAGCGTACTGAGAAACCCAATGCCTCTGTAACACCTTGCCGTATAAAGCCAAGCCAAGTTGCCACGAGGAGCCCGCACGCCTTTGGAGGAGCGATCCTCCACGTGCCTCAGCGCTGAAACAAACATACCTACTTTACAACTTACGAGTTGTAGAGTCTTTCTGCCTATCATCCCCACTTTGATGCTACTCACGGTCCACCCTGCCAGATCATTCCGCACACGGTCCCAGTTAATGTCAGGACAGGTACCTGCTCGATTTCCTTCTCCTTGCTGCAGTGTTCCCAGAAGTTGGTGATAATAAAGGCTCCGTAGGCACCCGCCAAGGCTTGCTCCAGCGATGCCTCATCGTCCTGATCGGCCTTCACCACCTCGGCTCCCCTCTGCCTCAGCTCCTCCGCCTCCTTCTTCTTGGGGCTCCGCGTCACCGCGCGCACCCTGAAGGTGCCGTCGTCCAGCAGCGCCCGGGCCACGCCGCCCCCCTGGGCCCCTGCAGGAGCAGCCGGTCAGGGCC
>VZTF01003408.1:468442-522790 GCA_013397755.1 Cnemophilus loriae | reverse complement strand
AGCCGCCTGCTCGTTCCTCAGGAAACCCGCTTAAAACCCGAGAGCCAGCGTGTAATCCTATGACAGGTGGCTGGGGGTTGTGTCCCTTCCTCCCCGGGGACCCCCCGAGCCTCCCAGACCGGCAAGGTCTTTCCACGTTTCCTTGTTGTGGAAACCCGGCTGCTCCCCAGGAGCGTCCTGCCGCTCCCTCTGGAGCTGGGGCCGTTCATTATCCCCAGGTTCGCTGTCCCCAGGCAGGTGACTCTGTGCAGGTCCGAGCTGCGGATCTGCCCCCGAGCACCCTCTCGCCGAGCAACCGCCCGAGTCAACAAACAGAGTCACCCCTGGACCTTTCTTCACCTCCCCTGCGAGCTCCGGAGGAGCTGAGGTCAAACCCACCCTGCCGGGAACCCCATAGGTTGAGTTTAGTAAATAAATATGTCGAGAAATTTGGGGTTGAATCCAGTAAATAGCTCAGAAAATGTGTGAGGGATGCGTAATACACAGTGGCAAAGAAATATTTCAGATGTGTTAATTAAGAGAAATGATTAATTGTGAAAGCAGGAGGTACAGCCCTGGCTGGGGTTTCTGCACAGTCATTTTGGATGTGAGGGATTTCAGCTACAGATTGGCTTCTGGGACTTACCAGGTGCCAGCTCCTCTTGAAACCACCCTCCAGACCGGGAAATCACCAACAGACCTAAAACCCACCAGAGGAAAGGTTTTAACCCCTTCCTGGGCACAGCCTGGGACGGGCAGAGAGCGAGGCTGTGGGAGACCCACAGCCCAAAGTGGTGGCTGAAGGTCCAAACTCCTGCTCGCCCCCACCTCTCCTCCCCAAACACAGTTCAGTGGCCACGAGCCCACCCTGACCCCCACCAGGTCGCCACCACGAGAGCTCCATCAGCCACCATTTGCCCGAATGCCAGTGAAATTTTTATAGGATTTACAAATCGAGGGTTTTGTAGAACAAAAATGGAAAATAATGACTGACCCCACCTGCCTGTGTGGAGCTGGGGACGGGAGATCCCGCCGGTCCTGCTGCTCCGGTGGCTCTGGCTCCTTGGTGGGATGGGATTCAGCTCTTTGGAGACAAATCCTAATTCCAGGAAGCATTTAGCAAGGGCAGGAGAATGGCTTTGCAGGGAAGGGAGGCTATTCCTACCCTTTTATTCTACACTTTCAAGACACAACTTTACTCATGGAATTATTTCTTTGCATAACCTAATGAAGGGCAGAGCCGCTGCGAGTTCAGCCTCTTCCATGGGACATTCCCAGCGTTCCTGGCCGTGAGGGGATTCTGGAGCAAAACCCCTCGGCTCTCCCAGGCCAGGGTGAGCTCACGGTTTTGCTTCACGGGAATTCACAGTAGCCTGGGTGTTGTTGGGGCCGGTTTTGTGGCTTTTGGGAGAAAGCATCCGCAGCCGGGGAGGTGTCGGCGCACGGAGCATCCCACCGGGACAGCCCCGTGGCTGCCGGGGGTCAGACGCTGCTGGGTTTCGGCGAATCCCTCACCCCGATTTGCATAAGCACGAGCTCCGCGCTGACAGGAAGGAAGATCAGCGAGACCCAGGGCAGGAAAGGGCGAGGAGCGAACGGAAAGAGAGAAAAGCCACCGGGCTGAAGCCGGCGGGGGAACCCGGACCCACCTTGCTCAGGTGCTGCCCCGAGCATCGCCCCGGCCCCGGGTCCCATCATCTGCAGGGGACAGCAGCGGGAAGGGTGGCTTCTACCTTGAACTTGAGCATCCGTCCAGGAGGAAGCAAAGCCCTGTGCATAGAGAGCGGAGCGGGACACGGAGGGGCTGCATCCCCCCACGAGGATGCCCGGTCCAGTCCCCTGCTCACACACCGACCTGGGGAAGGCACGAGGCCAAGGTAGGGGCTTGGTGGGGCTTTGGAGGGGTGTGGGGAGGAGAGGAGGTGTCACTTGGCTCTCCCGCGTGGGGACAAGCTGCTGCAGAGCTCGTGCTGTGGTGGCCACGGGAAATGGAGTCGCCGGGCCAGCGTGGCAGGGCCAGGAGCTGCTGGGCAGAGGTCCCTGGCATGGCATGGCATGGCATGGCCACCAGGCTGGCAGGAGTGGGTGGAGCCCTGAGTGACGGAGATGAGCATGGGACCTCACAGGAGACCTGGCACATGTCACAAATTCTGTCCCCTTGCCTGCTCTGCCTGCCAGGGCATGAAGGCAGCCACAGCCAGGCTGTCCTGCCTGCCCAAAGCCTTATGCAGCAGCTTTTCCCCCCTTAATGTCATTTGCTGAACTAATTAAAACTTCCGAACCATACAAAATAAACTCCAAGATGTACCACCAACAGAAAAGGAAGAGATTAGTGACACACTGACCTGTGGTACGGTGCAAAATTGCACCAAAGAGTGGGGCAGGGCCCTGGGGTGTCACAGAAGCAGGTCAGGGAGCTGGAGCTCAGCCCTGCACCCAGGTGGGCACAGAGCCCGGGCACCCTGGGCTGCCTCAGGGCATCAGACTTAACCCTGCTGTTATTTAGGCACTTACGGGCACTGTGTGTCCCATAAATATGGGACTGCTGGGGACACAGGCTGGCTGCTGTCACCCCCTGGGATGTCACCGTCACTCAGGGTTTGGCCACCCCATGGAAGAGTTATCCAAAGCCAGGCAGGCATCGCTGGGAGCTGGGGGACACCTCCCACTCGGGATGTCCATGTTGCACAAAGATTTCTTTCTGGAGAACTTGCAGCTGCTCTTTGGGATGCTCTGCAAGCCCAGAAAGATTGTTCCGACCGAACCCGGAGGTTGCTGGGCGGGTGCCACATCCGTCAGCATCCCTGCAGCCCCGGGGCCGGGGGTGTCGCAGAGACAGGCATGCAGCAGCAGCTCCTGCCCTATTTTTGTGCTGATGCCGTGAGATTCCGTGGGTGGGAAGGGCAGAAGCTGTTTGCTGGGAGGGTCTGCTTTTCAATCAGCTGTTTGCACAACTGAGGTAAAGCATCCTAGGGGCACGGCCAGCTCAGGAAATCATCACCACCTGAATGAAGGCATCAGCCTTCATTCTGCAGCTTGAGAGGTGCGGAAGTGCCCTGCAAGGGACCTCCTCTCCAAAATTAGCTTCATTTTTAGCTGTTTGGAATCATCCATAGATTGATTTTTCCTTTTTTTCTGGTGAGATTTGGGGTTGGCACTGCTGGCATTTAGCTCAGGGGCCCTTCACGGCCCCTCACCTCCTATTTAACCCCTGCTGTGTCTGGGCCCTGTTATTGGGGTTGGGGTTTAAGGAAACAAAAAACCAAAACTCAAACCTGGAAGAGATTAGATTTGACATAAAATAGATTTGGCAATAAATTTTGCTGGCATTAAATCCAGACCAAACAATATAAGCCATATGTAAGCTTAGATAACTGAGTTACTTCCCAGTCTGCAAGGGTCATAATTGAGTAATAATGCGGTAGGTATTTTATCGCATCGTTTAATTAACAGAAATCAACGCTGAGAAATCTCTTCGATTCTGCCAAAAGGTGGCAGCCTGCATCCTGGCTTCGAGATGCGCTCAGCTGAGGGGGAACAGCTGCACGTGTTGGCTTGGGGAATGTTTTCATGCTGACCTCCGAGGTGGGATCAGTTCAGGGTGGACACGTGGCAGGAGAAATAACTAAAAAGCCCCGAAGGTGTAAAGGAGCTCGAGAGCCGCCGGAGGAAGCCGGAGCGCCAGGAAGTGGTGGGAAGGTCTGGCGGGGCCGGTGCCGCTCCCCTCCCGTGTCCGGGGTGGGAAGGGCAGCGCTGAGCTCGGGCTGAGCTCCCGGGGCTCCCTCACCCCAAACTGCAGAGCTCTCGGGGACTGGCTGCACGGAGAAACCCCACGGTGGTGGCACATGGGTGAGGAGACGGCCGGGCTGAGGTTTCCTGCGTGTTCGGGACGTGGAGCTGAGCTGGAGTGGGCACCCCCCACCTCCGCCAGGTGCTGTGTGACGATGCAATTTTTAGCTCGTATGAAAAGCTTTTAACCTTATCTAAATGCTGTGGATCAGTCCATAGCCGGGTGTTTTCCATCTGTGGGTGCCTGCAGCCATTCGGGAGCTCTCGCCCAGCACTTCGGTGCCTGTCCAACCTCGGCAGCCTCAGCCCACCCCCAGCCCACCGCAGCAGGTCGGGTCCCCAGGGCTCTGCGAGCTGGGAAGTCCCGCTCGAGCTGCCAACCACCGCCCCCAGCCCCGCTGCTGCATCTGCCCACGAGCCCCTGCAGGGGGACAAACACGGATTTCCAACTGCTGGGCATCACCTGGTGCTGCTGGCAGCTGCTGGGACAGCTCCTGGCCTGGTCTCAGGCTCTCAGCAGATTCCTAAGGCACAGGGTGATGGACCTGTCTGGGGCAGGAGGATCTGGGAGGCAGTAAATGCCTGTTGTCTCCAGACAGCTTCATGCTGTGGGCACCTCGGGACTGTCCCTTCATCCCGGATTCCCTGGATGCTGCTCTGGTCATGTTGGACTGCCAGGGGTGAACCTGCACGTTCATAATTAGAGCCAGAGATGAGCAGGAGCAGCTACATCCAGGCCCGTGTTCTCTGGTGCTGGTGTCAGGAGTTTGAATCCTGGGACAGGATGGACACAGTGCAAACCAGAGCAGCTGTGTGGGAGAGGACTGGTTGTGCACGTGGTGGGGACCTTCCAGCACGGTGCTTGTGGCTCGCAGGCAATGATGGGTTCTGGGCAGGGACACTCAGGTGGGATGTAGGGATGGTGGGATTGGAGCTGCTGGAAGAACACATCAGTGTTGTCTAATCATCCTTAGAGGAGAGGATTTTCTGCTGGGCTGGACCTTTGGACCACACAATGCAGAAAAAAAAGTGCTAATGCCAAGTTCTTGCCGAGAAAATCCCCATTTCCCTCCCTGGGACTTGCAGGTGCCCACGGATCAGTTTGGCCGGGCAGCCTCCCGCCCTCCAGCCCCTTATCCCAGTTTCCCTGGAGGCACAGGCAAGGCAGGGCAGACACAAACCTGCATCACTGCTCCCCTGGCTGCCGGTGGGACGTTGTCCCTGCTGGATCCTGGCCAGGCGAAGCTGCACACCCGGGATGTGCAGGATGGACACCTCGGGCAGAGGGGAGTGCGGCGCTCCCAGGAGAGGACTCGTGGCCAGCAGCCTTGGGATGAGCTGGGTCACATCCTGGACACACCTGGATGTCTGTCGGGGTTATGGAGCTTGGCTTTGGCTGGCCCTTACCCTCCAGACAGCTCGTGTGAGAGCTGGTGTCTCCCTCCATCCCCTCCACCAGCCCCGGGTGGCCCTAGAGCTGCACCTGAAACCACTGGGACCAGAAAAGAACTGCAGCCCCTGCATTATTTCTTCTGCTGCTTTATTCTCCCAGTGAGATGCCTCTGCATGAGCTGGCCCACGGCTGCTGGCTTCTGAAGGAGCACAGAGGACAGCATCAAACCTTCTCTGGTGTTGGAGCAGGCTTCCCCCATCAAAGGGCCACGTTTCAGAGGAAGGGCTGCAGGGAACGTCGCTGCCAGCAGCAAACCCCCTTTCATTCTGGCTGTGCTCTGGCTTGCACAGCAGAGATCAGAGACAGACCTGGGGACTGCAAAGGCTTGATTGAGCCTTCCAGGCCAGTTAGAGACAAGAACACATTCAAGGGTGAACATTTCACTGTGAATTGCTCACCGAGCTCCTTTAACTGATGGTATCTTCATTGACCGGGCCACTGCCTGGGGGGTGATGAGCAAGAGCTGCTGCTGGGGCCCTGCTGCTCCCAGGATGGAGAGAAGGGCTTTGCTGTGGGGTCACCACCATTGCCAGGGGCTCCTGGACCTCTGACACCGCTGACACCAGGGGGTCAGAGCTGGGCAGCCAGGGCAGAGCCCAGGCTTCCATCCTGAAGGGAAAGGCAGTGGGCTCAGACCCTGCTCCAGCAGCACCTCCCAGCCCCACAAGGGCTTGTCAGGAACCACCTGGGCAGGTGGGGCTGGGCTGGTGCTTTGTCACCGGGCACCTTCTGTCACTTGCCCCACTCTGCAGGACAAGCCACACGCCTCTGTGGGAGATCCAGCCGTGGTCTGTGAGGGACTGAGCCCTGGGGATGCTGTCAGGTCCCTCCTGCAGCCCAGCCACCTTCTGCAGCCTTGCGCTTCTGGTGGGAGAAATAAACCCAGCATGGATCCCTGGGAGGGAGGAGGAACAGAAGAAGTTCCAAGCACCTTGACCTCGCACCATGGACCAGAAACTCTGCCAGGTTTTCCTGGTCCAGCTACATCTGTGCTTTCTCCCTAGAAGAGGTTTGACCGAAGAAAGGAGTGTTACCTGTACGTGTTGGTGAGGCTGCATCAAAGCCCCCACAGTGCCCATGTCCCCCTCAGGGGTGAGTGTGACAAAGGCAAGGCTGTCTGTGGGCAGGGACCCCCTTGCAGAGCCTCTGACCAGCGTGGAGGTGTTCACACGGATCCAGAGCACCCCGTAGGCCAGGTGGAGGGGAGGAAAGATGCCAGGACACAGGCCCTGAGACACTGTGTGTGCATTGCTGCTGTGATCAGACATCCCCTGGGGCTCAGAAGTTCCCACCTGGTCATGGCCAGTGCCTGGAGATGACTTTGGGGCTGGTGGAGAGGCCACAGCACAGTGCCACCTGCTAGCACAGGTGGAGCTGGGAGCACTCTCAGGCATGGAGACATTTCCCTCTCCACCTCTGCTCGAAGAACAACAGGACTCTGAGCAGATACACTTCTTAAAAATAAACACCAGGCCCTCAGCATGGTTTGGCAGCAGCTGAGGGGGAGGGAACAGGTAGATGCTCCTTCTCTGGGTGATGATTCAGAGGATCTTCAGAACTCTGCAACAGGATGTGGTGCTGGCCACGCTCAGCAAGCCCCGATGGAGGCTCTGGATGGGGGCAAGGTGGGTTTGAAACCAAAACAGGCCCTTCATCACTGCCTGCTGCCCCACAACTTCCTTCACAGGACGGAGAAGAAGAACGTACGTGCAGTTCCCAGCCCTGGTGACAGTGGTGACAGACGGGCGCAGATGGCACAGGGGCATTGTCAGGGCAATTGATGCACCACTGTGCCTGAGAAAGGCTGTGGCAGAAGTGGTGGTGGTGAAGGCACCAAGCGTGTGGCACTTGAGGGCTGGGCCAGGCTGCTGCAGCGTGGTGGGCCCAGCTGTGCCCCTGCCAGGCCTGCAGTGAGGGGCACTCTGTCTCAGCCAAAAGCTGATGAATGAACCCCTGGCTCAAGCATACCCAGCACCACGACAGCTCAGAGTGGGCTCCCTCCCACACTGCTCCTGATGCTTCTCCTCTTCTTTCCACCAGGGACATGGGCAGGGGCTGAGGAGCCCCGGGTGGTGCTGTGAGCTGGCCGGGGGGACACGGGGTGGCCCATGGGACGCTGCTGCCACCACAGCACTCCTCGCCCAGGGACCACCCATGTCACGGGAGGCCTCTGATGGAAGGTGAGTGGTGGTTGGGCAGATCCATCACCGTGGGGGAGGTCTGGAGTCAGAAATGGGGTGAGGTGGGGCACCAAGGTGTGAGCAGGTCCAAGGCAGCGCCGTACTGGCACAAGGGGCATGGCTGTCTCTGGAGAGAAATGATCTTGCTCAGACTTTTTTTCTCTGCATTCGCTTGGATTCCAGGAGAAAACACCATTTCATGATTGTGTTCTTCAGTCTCTTTGGCTCCAATTTCAGCAGCTGCTGCCCTGACCTAGCAGCTCCTACCAAAGCCTCCTGCCAGGGCTTTGGGATGGCATCATGGCAAGGAGGGCTTGGGCAGGGCACTCTGGGGGGCTCTAGCTCACCCCCTGCTGCCTTCAGAGTCAGAGGGAATTCTCTGCTGCCTTTCCTGTCACCCCTCACCCACATTCCCAGGGCTGGTCCAGGACCCACCTGTCCCTCTGTCCTGTCCCGCAGGGGCCTGGATCAACCGGTACCACAAGCAGCTGGCGAGGTCCATCTCTGCACAGTTCCTGGAGGACATCATCTCCCACCTGCGCAGGCTGGAGCTCCTGACGGCCGAGGAGGCTGCCCAGGTGCAGGCAGCGAGCCCCCTGCCCGAGCAGGTGAGGGCCATGGTGGATGTCCTGGCTGGCAAGGGCAGCCACGCCTCGCAGTCCCTGCAGAGCTTCATCGAGACCTCCAACTCGCACCTCTTCCTCCACATCACTGTCTGTGGTAGGCATTCCAGCGTGGAGCCAGCCGGGGGGGCTGCACACGTGGCCTGGTGCTTGCTGGAGTACCCTGAGGTGTGCACAGAGCTGGGGAGTGGTGGCAGCTCTGGTGGGAGCATCTCTGCGAGTGATGGAGCCATCTCAGGGACTCCGCTGGGGAGGGACACAGCCAGGGGTGACCAGAACTCTCTGCCAGGTCTGAGGGACCTTCCTCCAGGCTCCTCGCTGCCCTCTGCACACCTCTCTGGGCAGCCTGAGGAGTCTTTAGTGTCCTCAATGTCCAGATCACACCGGGCAGTCCCAGCGCCGGGCTGGGAACTGGAAAAGGACGGCTGACCCTGACCCCATCCGCTGGTGGCTGCCCCAGCTTCAGGCTCTCTTTGCAACCCTCTTGCCAGGAGAGGTTTCCCTGGTGTCCCTCCTGGCTGGAAGGCTCCAGCCTCAGCTGGTGTCTGCTCTGAACCTCTCACACCATAATCCCTGCCTTGTCCAGCCTTTGCTGGAGGGTTTGATTTCGCTGTGATACCTGAGCCAGGTGAGCAGGACAGGTCCAGAGATGGCCACCAGGTTCAGCCAAGAGTCCAGTTCATCAGACAAGTCCATGGCAATGAGGCAGGAATGAAGTCAAGGCGGGAAGTCTGAGAGGTGAGGATCAGGCCCAGCAAGGGCAACCAGGTTCAGACACAGTCCAGTGGCCACCACGCGAGGGCAGAGCGATGAGGTCCAAGACCAAGGTCTAGCTCTTACAACATAGATTAAGCTGAGGCTGAAGGCCCAGGACTGAGCTTAAATGGGCTCCTGGACTGACTGTGAGGCTGGTCAGGGCCCTTTAGGCCTATTGGTCCCCTCTGAGCCCTGCCATGTGCCTTCCTACCAGGATGTAAGGGCTCCATGAGGTTTCCCTCTACATGGGCATAGCAGAAAAGTGAAGCAGCTTGTGTCGTTTGCCTTTTGTGGTTCCTCCTCTACCTCCTCACCCCTGTTTCCTTTCTCTGTGCAGAACCCATGGTGCAGAAGCACCTGGAGAGCCTCCAGAGCTCCTGTGGGAATGGCCTGGAGACAGGAGCCCTGCAGCGCCTCACCAACCTGCTGCTGGTGGAAGGCCTGACCGACATCCAGCAGAAGGAGCACGACATCCTGCAGGTTGAAACCACCAAAGGCCTGCCAAACGTATCCAAGAGCATCCCCCTGGAGAAGCTCTTCCTGCCTCTCTCCAAAGTCAGCATCCCCCCTCGGGTCTCTGTCACCATTGGCGTGGCCGGGATTGGCAAGAGCACTCTGGTGAAGCAGTTTGTCTGCGCCTGGGCAAAGGGGGAGATCAACAGGGACATTGTGTTCGTGCTGCCCCTCACCTTCCGGGAGCTCAACACCTACGAGAAGCTCTCTGCTGAGCGCCTCATCTGCTTGGCCTTCCCTCACATCACCGAGCCCGGCTTCATCTTGGCCGGAGCTGCCCGGACCCTGCTCATCCTCGACGGCCTGGATGAGTTCAAGACCCCCTTGGATTTTTCCAACGCAGTGGTTTGCACCGATCCCAAAAAGGAGATCCAAGTGGACAACCTGATCACCAACATTATAAGGGGAAACCTGCTGCAGGAGGTCTCTGTGTGGGTCACGTCGCGGCCGGCGGCGGCCGGGCAGATTCCCGGCGGGCTGGTTGATAGGATGACGGAAATCCGAGGGTTTGGGGCTGCAGAGATGAAGGACTTCTTGGACCAGATGTTCCTCGACAACAGAGATCTGTCCAGCCAAGTCCTGCAGCACATCAGGGCTAACAGGTCGCTACACGTCCTGTGCACCATTCCTGGTTTTTGCTGCATCTCTGGCTCCTCAATCGCTTATTTCCTGAAACATAGCAGCGATCAATCCCAAGAAGCACCCGTGGTGCCCAGGACCCTGTCAGAAATCTACTCCTATTATTTTAAAATGGCTCTGAGCGGTGACTGGCTGGATAAGCCGAGAGAAACCCTTGGGATCGAGCAGGCTGTGAACACCAGCAAGAAGCTGGTGGGCAGCCTGGGCAGGCTGGCCTTCTACGGGCTGCTCCGCAGGAAACACGTGTTCTACGAGCAGGACATGAAGGCCTACGGCATCGACCTCTCCCTGCTGCACAGCAGCCTCTCCACCCGCCTCCTGCTCAAGGAGGACATGCAGACCTCCACAGCCTACTACTTCTCCCACTTAACCATCCAGGAGTTCCTGGCAGCTCTTTATTACTACACGGCGGCCAAGCGGACCATCTTCGACCTCTTCACGGAGAGCGGCGTGTCCTGGCCCAAGCTGGGCTTCCTCACCCACTTCAGGAGCGCCGTTCAGAGGGCGCTGGAGGCCGAGGACAGGCAGCTGGACATCTTTGTCCGCTTCCTCTCGGGGCTGCTGTCCCCGCAGGTGAACAAGCTGCTGTCGGGGTGGCTGCTGGTGAAGGACGAGCACGGCGGGTTCAGGAGCCAGGCCATCAGCGTCCTGCAGGGCTGCCTGAGCGCCGACCACGCCGTCTCCCTGCGCGCCGTCAACGCCATGCGCTGCCTGCACGAGATCCAGCACACCGACATCGCCAAGGCTGTGGAGGAGGCCATGAGGAGCGAGAGCTTGGGCGGGATGCTCACCCCCATGAACTGCTCTGCCCTGGCTTATCTCCTGCAGGTCTCTGACGTCTGCCTGGAGGAGACAAACCTCTCCAACTGCCTCACCTACAGTGTCTGTAAGAGCCTGCTCTCCCAGCTCCTCTTCTGCCACAATCTCAGGTGAGTCCTGGTGGGATTGCACTGGGAGAAGCGAGCAGAGATGCCAGGCTGTGACTTGTGGAATCAGGTTGGTTCGGGCTGGAAGGGACCTTAAAGCCCATCCAGTCCCACTCCCTGCCATGGACAGGGACACCTTCCACTATCCCAGGTTGCTCCAAGCCCCGTCCAGCCTGGCCTTGGACACTTGCAGGGACCCAGGGGCAGCCACAGCTCCTCTGGGCACCCTGTGCCAGGGCCTCAACACCCTCCCAGGGAAGAATTTAATCCTAACTTCTAATCTAAATCTCTCCTCTTTTAGTTTAAACCTGTTCTCTGCTGTAAGTCCCCTCTAAATACTGGAGGGGTGCAATGAATTCTTTCTCCCCTGTGACTCACAGTCCCAGGTGTCAGTGGAGACATGGGCCCACCACATGTTGTCCACCTGCAGAGAGCTGCCTTGAGGGTGGCACTGGATCAGCTCTGCTTCTGTCCTTGAGTTTCTCCACCTGGGACAGGCAGATGTCATGGGAGCATCATCCTTTCTCCACTTTGTTCTTCAAACTCTTGCTCTTGCTCTTTCCTCGTGTCTTCTGCAGGCTGGACAATAACCAGTTTAAGGACGAGGTGATGGAGCTGCTGGGCAGTGTGCTGAGCGTGAAGGACTGCCAGATCCAGAGGCTCAGGTAGGACCTGGCCCAGGGTGGACGGGATGTCCTGGGGATGCAACGTGGAGCCAGGGGCACCTCAAAACCAGGGTGAGGGTCCCCCAGGAATGTCTCTCCCAGTGGCTCCCCAAGGTGTCTAATGACAAGGACAGCCCCACATGATCCCCTGCACCCAGGCACAGTGACCTTACCCCAAGGTTGTCTTGCCCAGCCTTCTTGGATCCGCTGCCTCCTCACTGTTCCTAAAAAAATGTCTATAAATCCGTGGGTTATCCCAACAAACCACTTCCCAAGGTCACAGCAGATCCCTGGACACTCGAGGCTCTGCATGGAGCATCTGCTGCATGGAGGGGACGGGTTCCTGACCCTCATGCTGGGGGGTTCCCACTTTCCCCACCTTCCTCAAGGCTGCACAGAATTCCCCGTGCTGCCATCTGAGCTCCCTTTTTATGACACAAATGGATTTTATGTCCAGGAGCGGTGTCCTTGCAGTCCCTGCCTGGTGTCCACCCCAGGAGAACATCCATCACTTTGGTTGTACCATGAACCAAATGCTCCCCATGGCTCTTCTCTGCTCACCCATCCCAGCTGTGTCCTGGGACGTGCCAGGGTCTGTGAAAGTCTTTCTCCTCTGGAAAAACACCCCCTTTTCCTTTTTCTGGGCAGCTTGGCAGAAAATCAGATCAGCAACATGGGAGCCAAAGCTCTGGCCAGGTCGCTGCTGGTGAACAGGAGCCTGATGGTGCTGGAGTAAGTGTTCCCCCTTCCCCAGCTCCTGTCGTGCACACATTCCCAGTGGGAACTGGATCCCACCCGGCCTGACCGAGCTGGGGAGGGTCTCCAGCCCCCAAAGCCACCACCATGAGCTGCTGGCCTGCTGTTCCACCTCAGCAGTGTCACATGGAGGCATCTGGCTTAAACTGGGCCTGTGCCAGTCCGGCTTTGCTAACCTTGGCTTTTCTGCCTGTCCCGCCCCAGCCTGCGGAGCAACTCCATCGGCCCCACCGGAGCCAAAGCCCTGGCTGATGCCCTGAAAAAAAACCAAATCCTGCTCTCCCTGAAGTAAGTCTCGACCTCTGTAGCACCTCCTGGAGCAGATCCTCAGGGCAGGCCCCCTTCCATCCCTCTTCTGTCCCACTGGGGTTTTCCCAAGCTCCAAGGGCCAGCACATGGGGAGACCCTGGGCGTAACCTGGGGCAGTTGTGCTGGGCAGTGAACACGAGTGCAGCTGGCAGAGACCCAGGGACTGGGCAGCCCTGGGCCAGACAGTTGGGATTCTCCTGCCTCTTGGCTTCAGTGGGTCTGGGTTGGGGTTGAGGTCGAGCTCGAGGTCCTTTCCTTGCATGGGAGCTCACAGGGTGCTGTTTCACAGAAGGAGGAATATTCCATGGGAGAGGAAGGAAGGAGACTCCTGGTCAGGGATGCTTGGGGACCAGACCCCTTTCTCAAGCCAGGGACTAGGGCAAGCAAACCCCAGGGCAGGTGGCCACTGCCCTGCAGCCCTGCACAGCCCCTGGCCCTGCTGTGGAAGCCTCCATGCATGGCTTCACTCCTGTCTCCCACAGCCTCCAGCACAACTCCGTCAAGGAGGACGGGGCCACCTTCCTGGCCGAGGCCCTGCTGACCAACCACAGGCTGGTGACCCTGAAGTGAGTGACCGGGAGCTGCTGTCCCCCCCTCCAGCCACCCAGCAGAGTGGTGGCACCTGGCATTCACAGGTGCCTTCCTCACTTTCACAGCCTGCAGAAAAACGCCATCGGAGCCCAGGGCGCCCGGAAAATCGCGGAGGCGCTGAAGCAGAACTGCAGCCTGAGGGAGCTGATGTGAGCACGAGGGATGGCAGTGCCAACGCCTCATCTCCCGGGATCTGTGGGCAGGAATGGCAGGAAAGGGGCAGGTCCATGTGACAGCAGGGGGGACACTGCTGGCTCTGCCCAAGGGGGTTGGTGTGGATGGAGGGAGGAGGGCCTGCAGCGCTGCCTTTGGAGCAGCCCTGGGGAGATGCTCTCTGTATCTCCAGGGATGCAGGGAACCACATAAAGAAAGGAGAGACCAAGTCTCCCCTCTGGCAGAGGGAAGCAGCAGGGCTCCAGGCCCTGGGGAAACAGTAAAAGCTATTCCAGCTCAAACCAGCCATGAGAACAGAGGTGTACGTAGGTGGGAAATGAGATGGCAGCGAGTTCGTGCTCATTGCTGCAGCAGGAAGAGCCTGGGAGAGGTGAATCCCTTGCTGGCAGCTCCAAGCTTCCTCTTCTGTCTTAGACTCTCGAGCAACTCGGTGGGAGACAACGGCTCCATTGCCTTGGCCGAAGCTCTGAGGGTGAACCACAGCCTGCAAAGCCTTGAGTAAGTTCCCCCTCCGTGCCTGGACTCTGACAACAGAGCCCAGCCTCCTTCCTCCAGCAAAATCTGCCACCCCTCAAGCCCTCAGCCCCTCCCCATGTCTGTCCCACTCCACATTCCCTGGATGTGCAGGCTGGAACACCACGTGGCAGCTCCAGCAGCAGCCTGGCTGGCCCTGCCTTCACCAAGGGGCACTGACAGAATTAATCCTAAAACCCAGTGATGACTTTTGATTCTGGCTTGGAGGAAATCAGTAGTTTTGGGTCTTCTCTCTCTCAAAAGTGATGGGAATTGGCTAAGGAGGGAGGTAATGGGCTGGGGCCTGGCAGAGTCAGGGTGGAATGGTGCAACCTTCATTCCCCATGGGAACAGCACCCGGAGAGGGGAGCTGATGGCTCCTGGGGATGAGTGGCTATGCCCTGGTTCTGTCCCTGTGACAAGGATCCCAAACCCACGGGAGCCACGGTGACAGCCAGGTGGGGACAAGGCTGCCCCAAAGTGCTGGCAACCCCTGTCCCCTCCGCCTGCTGGGGCTGGTGCTGCCGTGGTCAGCAGGAATGGCTGATCCCGCCCTGGATGCTCCCAGTGCTGGTCCTTCTGCCCTGGTGATGTTTCCTGTGGTGGGGAGATGCCCTTTTCTCAGTGAAATGGGCACTTTCCACTCCAAACATGTCCCTGCAGCCTACCTGTGATGCCAAGACTGGCCCATCCTCACACCTTTCCTGTTTGTCTCAGTCTGCAGAGCAACTCCATCAGCAGTGCAGGGGTCACGGCGCTGACAGTGGCTCTCTGCTCCAACAAGGGACTCCTCAGCCTCAAGTAAGTGACAGTCCCTCCAGCCACCCTGGCCAAAAGCTGCTGCTGGGACCTGGGAGCTTTTCAGCAGCCTGGGCTTGTGCCTGCTTGTTTCCACAAGTGCTCTGAGATGCTGAAAGCAGCTTTGGTCCCTCCTCCAGCTGTGAGGGTCTTCTCTCCATCTTTATCTTTCTCCCTTTGGGACAGTATTCATTCAGCCACGTCTTGGAATGAAAGGATGGCAGCAGGGGTGGGAGGCTGGCAAAAAGCCAGGATGGGCCACCAGTGCCCACAGGAAACACAGGGAAGGGAGGTGCAGGGAACGGAGCTGCAGAAGCTGATGGGGGTGGTCTCAGACAAACTGCTCTCCTCAATCGATGGCCTCAGCCCCAGAGCAGGAGGTGAAGGGGGCACTGGGGGAGCAGCTGATCCAGCCCTGCCTTGGCTGCTCCTCTCCAGCCCCGTGTCTTTCCCCAGCCTCCGGGAGAACTCCATCAGCAAGGAGGGGGGCCCTGCCATCGCCTGTGCCCTGCGGAGCAACCGCACCCTCAGGAAGCTGGAGTGAGTCCCATGGGCCTCAGGAGGGCACCCAGACCACCCCGTGGTGTCCCTGGAGTTGTCCTCAACTTTTCATGTGTGACTTGAGTCCTCTGTCCCTCCAGCTTGGCGGCCAACCTGCTGTACGACGACGGGGGCAAGGCCATCGCTTTGGCCATCAAAGAGAACCGGGCACTGACGTCCCTCCAGTGAGTTTCCCCCTGGGCCTGGCTGGGTTTGAAGCCCCTTGCATGGACATGGGCAGGGACACTGCTCCTGGCCCTCAGCCCCTCCAGGCTGTGACAGTGGCACCCCTGGGTCACCCTCCATGGGAGGTGCGCTGTGACATCCTGGATGGACCCACGGGGTCTTGCACATCCCTGGATGGGTGCAGATGGGTGTGGAGCCTGGATGGATCAGGGCATGCTCACAGCTCAAGGCTTCACCTCCCATTTTCTCCTGTTTGCAGCTTGCAGTGGAACTTCATCCAGGCCAAAGCAGCCACAGCCCTGGCACAAGCACTACAGTCCAACAGCAGCCTGGCCAGCCTCGAGTACGTGGGGACACGGGTGGATGGGTCCTGGGCCCTACTGGAAGGGCCCTAAAGCTCCTCCAGTTCCACCCCCTGCCATGGCCAGGGACACCTTCTACTGTCCCAGGCTGCTCCAAGCCCCGTCCAGCCTGGCCTTGGGCACTGCCAGGGATCCAGAGGCAGCCACAGCTTCTCTGGACACCCTGTGCCAGGGCCTCCCCACCCTCACAGGGAAAAATTCCTCCCCAATATCCCATCCATACTTGCCCTCTGGCAGTGGGAAGCCATTCCCTGTGTCCTATCCCTGCAGACCCTTGTCCAAAGTCCCTCTCCAGCCCTTTTGGAGTCCCTTTAGGCACTGGAAATCTGCTGTGCCCCCATTGCGTGTCCCTGGCTGGGATGCTCTAAATGCCTTGTGGCCCAGGAGCTCCCCCAAGCCATTTGGGAATGCTGGGCCCTGTGCTGGCTGCCCTGTCCCTGATCCTGGGTCCCAGGCCAAGGGCACACACAGCACTTTTGTCCCAGCCTGCAGGAGAACGCCATCGGGGACGAGGGCATGGCCGCCCTCTCCGCCGCGCTGAAGGTCAACACCACCCTGGCAGATCTCCAGTGAGTACCCAGGCTGCAGCAGGGCCCTGGTGTCACAGCCTAATTACCCTAATTAACCCACCATGGCCACCTCACGACAAGCGCTGAAGGGTCCCTGTTCCCTTGCAGCCTGCAAGTGGCTTCAGTTGGCGTAGCCGGTGCCCAAGCCCTGGCAGAAGCCTTGATGGTCAACAAGAGCCTGCAGATCCTGGAGTAAGTGCTCCGTGGGGCCACCAAGTGCCCATGGCTGTGCCACCGATCCCTGGGGTGTGTGAGAGCCTGGCCCTCGGCTCAGCACTGCTCCTACCCTTGCACGGTGATCTCCCAGGCCCGGCTTGCCTGTCCCTTGACTCGCTGCATGCGGTCACTTCTCCCCCTCCTCCCGTTTGGGGCCATCCCGGGCTGTCCTTCCTCAGCCCTGCCTTTATTTGCAGCCTGCGGGGAAACTCCATTGGCATGATGGGGGCCAAGGCCATGGCCAACGCGCTGAGGGTGAACCGCAGCCTCCGCTGGCTCAAGTGAGTATCCCCTTCCCAGGCTGAGCCAGGAACAGCCTTCCCAGACATCCCCTTAGGGAAGAGCGACGGGATGGCCAAGCCAGTGGTTCCCAGTAGGGCAAACCCTGAGCACGTGGCTTTTCCCAATGCCCAGTCCATGCATTCCCTCCCGGTGGCCACATCCCCCTGGCTGGTGCTGTCTGACCCCCCTGCCTCCCGCAGCCTGCAGGAAAACTCCCTGGGCATGGACGGAGCCATCTTCATCGCCACGGCCCTGAAGGGCAACCACGGCCTCACCTATGTCAAGTAAGTGGCTGCTGCAGTGGGAGGGAAAGGCAGGGATGGGGGAGACCATGGGAACCATCCAGGGACCTTCTCCAGCACCAGCACTGCCCATTCCTGGCTGCCCCACAGGGCAGGGGCCTCCCGTGCTCCTCCCGGCGTGACAGCCACCACACCCACACAGCTCCAGGCCCCTCAGCTCCTCTCCAAGGATGCCTCTGGGCCAAAGAACCGCCTCAAAAGACAAATACTCTCCAAAACGTTCCAAGGGAGAAGTGGCTCAGCCCCTCCAGCTCTCCAGGGCTTTTTCCAGCTCCTCACTTGGCTGCCTCAGGGCTCTCAAACCTGGAGTGACCTTGAGCAGGGTCCTGCATGGAGTGGGGCCGGCACAGGTGATGCTGGATTCTCCTGTCCCTGCCAAGGATCCTGCTCTGCCTCGTGCCCCAGCCTGAGCTCCTCTCTTTGCTCCCAGCCTGCAGGGGAATCACATTGGGCAGTCGGGAGCCAAGACGATCTCGGACGCCATCCGGACAAACTCACCCGACTGCGTCGTGGACATGTGAGGGGGCCTGGCTGCAGCGAGGACGGGCCCGGGGGTCCCTCTGCCCAGGGTGACTGCAGGAACCTCCTTGGTGCCCATCTCAGGGACGAGAACTGGGGCAAGGAATGCTCCTGAACTCCTGGCACGGCCCAGGAGGACCGAGAGTGTCGGATCAAGAGTGCAAGAGGGTCAAGCCTCGTGTTGAAAGCTGAGGGATGTGTATGCTCACGTCCATGTTCATCCAGGCCCTGCGGGAGCTTCAAGGAATGGGGGAAATGCAAAAAGGAGGCACGAGGAGCAGATGCCACATGCCAGACCTCCTTTTTGTGGGTGATTTATCTGCTGGTGGCAGCAGCTCCTCCTGTGATCTCCCTGGCGCTTTGTCACTCCTGGCTAAAACCAGCCCAGTCCTGCAGGCTCCCCTTGAAATCCCAGATGGACACGGGAGATTTGCTGCTGCCTTGCTCAGATGGGAGTGGTGCTATGCACCTGGGCATTTCCAGCAGGTCTCGGCTGTTGCTGTGCCCTCAGTAACAGGCTGGTGCTGGCCAGACATCCCTGGAGTGTTTGGTAGAGCTGTTCTCTATCGAAGAGAGCCCAAGGCATAGCAGTGGAACCATCCAGAAAGACCTTGGAAAAGAGAGTCCTCAGGAAAATGGGAGGGTGAATGTAAGAGGAACTGCACTGCCCGAGGGTGGGCTGTCTCCAGCACATCTTGGTGCTACACCAGGACTGCCTCAGCTCAAAGTTCTGCCTCTCAGCTTCAGGCTGGAGCTCTTGGATCTCCTGCTGTTGTCACCGGTGTTCTTGGGATGCATCTTCCCAATGTCCCAGCTGCAGGGTCTGTCCCTAGCAGGTCACCTCAGGTGGCTGCTGAGGGCAAAGGTGGTGCCATTGTACGTGTGGCAGAGACCCAGTGACTCTGCAGAGGTGCCAGGTTTGCAGGTGACCCAGCAGCCAAACTGTGAACCTGCAGAGCCCCCTGGAGCCACTGGCCCCAGCCCCGCCAGGACACGCTGCCACACTCGGGGCAGGCAGTGGCTGCTGCAGGGACCTGGGGGCTGATCCCAGAACACTGGGCTGAGCTCTGGAGATGTAAATACTCGGGAATAAATGAGTTCCTGGCTGAGAAGATGCCTCGTGCAGCCTTGCTCTTGCACTGCAGGGCCTTTGGGATGGGCTGTGCTCCACTGCCCTGGCTGCAGGCCCTGGGCTGAAAGCTCAGTTCACTGGCACAGGGAGCTGCTGCTGCTGTTCCTGCCTGGCACAAGCAGCTGCAACACCAACCGTGGCTTTGCCAAATCCCTGCTGGCTGTGCTGGAGGCTAGGTGGCAGCGCTGCCTGGAGAGAGAGGCTCTGGCTCTGTGCGCACCAGGAACGGAGTCACTTTTCCACCTGGGCCTACAGCATGGGAAATAGAAAACTGTGACTCAAACAAACTGCAGCCCAGACTGGGAGATGGCCTGGTCTCGTGGGTCAGATCATCACAGAAGGGTTTGGGTTGGAAAAAACCTCAAAGCCCATCTTATTCTAGCCCCCTGCCATGGGCAGGGACACCTTCTACCCTCCCATGTTGTTCCAAGCCCTGTCCAGCCTGGCCTTGGACACTGCCAGGGATCCAGGGGCAGCCACAGCTTCTCTGGGCACCCTGTGCCAGGGCCTCCCCACCCTCCCAGGGAACAATTCCTTCCCAATATCCCATCCAACCCTGTTCTTGGACAGAGGGAAGCCATTCCCTGTGTCCTGTCCCTGCCACCCCTTGTCCCCAGTCCCTCTCCAGCTCTCCTGGAGCCCCTTTAGGCCCTGGAAGGGGCTCTGAGGTGTCCCTGGAGCCTTCCCTTCTCCACTTTTAACTCCACTCCTTCGGTCCACCTGGTGCTGCTCTTTGTGCAGACAAGCTCTTGATTAAGTAAAGGATACGTTTAGGATAAATAGATTTAAGCCAGATTTAAAACCAATTGGAATGCAATCCCAGAGCAGCTTTTCATCCAGTTTTATTAAGCCAAAGAAATCTATTTGGACATAATAAAATGCAGGGAAATCAGGCACTGGAGTGAGACTTCTGGCACTGCAGTGCACAAGAGCCAGTTTAGTGCAATTATGGAAATAAGTGCATATTACTGTGATTCTCATTATGGATAAACTGCTCATGCTTTGAGAGTCACAAACCTGGCAAGCCAAGTTTAATTTTCAGGTTTAATGAACATTATTTACCAACTCCTGAATTCACACTGACACACACTTTTCAGACAGCAGGGTCTTGGCCTCAGACAGCTCCTGGCCTCCAAAGTTTGTGCTTCAAGAAGCCTCCTGCTACTGAAGGGTCAGAAGTCATTATCACTTTGCTCCAGTGGCTCTGGCTTCCTTGCTCGGAGACTGGATTTGCCTGGGGAGATTTCCATGCTGTCATCTTCCAGATCATCCTCTTCCTCCTCATCTTCATCTTCATCCAGGTCGATCTCACTATCCCCTGAGTCTTCCTGCAGGACAGGAAACAAGAGTCCAGGACCAGCTCAGCTCTGCCATGGCAAGGCCTCTTTACCAGCCCAAAGTGAGGGATGGCAGCGCTGGCTTCTCCCTGCACTCCCAGTGGATTGCAAACCTCCTTCCCCACCCACAGGGCTGATGAACACAAATTCCCTGACTTCTGCTGGGTCTGGGCTATTAAAAACCCGGCAGGGTGTCTAACATTCAGGTGACAGCTACGGTGAGACCACAGAACTGAGGTGAAGACAATGAACCACAGGAGAGGAACCCACCTGTGCCTTGCGCTGGCCTGGCCGTGCCGGGGCTGGGGTGCCCTTGGAGAGCCAGAGTGGAGGAACAGGAGAGGCAGAGCAGGAAAAAAAGGTACAAGAACATAAAAGAAAACAGAAAGTACCCAGGCTGGGAGCAGGGGAGAAGGCAGCAAAGGCAGGCACAGCTCGGGTATCATGTGCCACACCAGCAAGTGCCCGAGGCTGGGCATGCACCGCTGGCTCTTCCTAACTCCATGAATTCCTCGAGGGGTTCAAAGCAGCCTCACTGGTTTCCTTCCTGGAACTGGGACACACAGAGGCCTCCAAGGGTCCCTGAGCTCTGAGAGGCTCAAGTCAGAGGGCAGAGCTGTGAGACAACTGAAGTGGCTGCAGCTGAGGGCAGCCACAGGCTGAAGGCCTTGGCTTTCCATCCCTGGATGTGCTGGGGCTGTGCCAGCAGGGAGGGAGCTGCCAGCAGGGAGGGAGCTGCCAGCAGGGAAGTCTAAAGGGAGCAGAAATCGCAGAGGGTGACCATCCAAATCTGTCACAAACATGGCCAAGGACAATCAGGCAGCACTGGAACTAAAATGACAACACCTTCACCTACAGCACAGCACTCCGCCCTTCCCAGAAATGGGTCTGGATGCCCAGGAGGCAACAACAGCCTTCATCACACCCATTCTGGCAGGAGCAAAGAGCAGAGCATGGGCTGCAAGTTCCTCTCCAGACACAAGGTGAGGGTGCCCAAAAGTTGTGGCTGCCCCATCCCTGGAAATGTTTAAAGCCAGGTTGGACGAGGCTTGGAGCAAGTTGGTCTAGTGGGATGTGTTTCTGGGTAGAACAAGATGGGCTTTAAGGTCCCTTCCAGCTCAAACCATTCTGGGATTCCCAGAGATGTCTGAACTACCCTCCTTGAGACAGGCAGCACTGGGGAGTGTCTGCTGGATTGAGACAGAAAGGTTCCACTGCACTGGGAATTAACAGCAGCACAGGCTCAAACACAAACCTACAGTCACCACAGTTGTACTGTTTCCTAGCACCCTCCAAAACAGTGTTCTGGCATCACCTGGAGAGAGCAGCCCCACTGCTCCTGGGATGGCAGCAGCTTTTTGGGATGGTGGGGAGAGCTAACTGCAAATGCCACCCATATCCCAGCAGCTGCCTTCAGCTTCCTGGTGCAGATGTAGCCACTCAGGTGTGCCCAGAGGCACACAGAGGCTGCCCATGGATGCCAAAGGCTGGGCCCAGACACAGAGCAAGTGCAAACCTGTGTGTGCCTTTTACACTGTCCACTCACACGTAAACCACAACCACGGGCAAGGCCAGGAGCCCTGGGGCAGCAGGAGTCCCAAGGGCACAGCTCACAGTCCTGCTCTCATCCCTGCCCCACCCTCCAGAGGACTGAGGACTGATGCTGCCAGTACAGGCCACGGACAGGGCTCCAGGGAGTGGGTTTTTACAGCAATGAAGGGGATTTAGGTCCATGTATTTAACTCCTGCTGCACTGCACTGGTCCCTCTGCCCAGAAATCTGCCCCACAGCTCACCACAACAGCATTCCTGCAGAACTGTGTGCCACTAGTTCTGCACTGCAGGATGGGGTGAAAGCACGTGGAGCACACAGACTCCAAGAACAAAGGAAAAATAAGGAAATATGTGTCTGTGCCAAAGAGAGGCATCAGCCATTGGAAAGGAGGGGAAAAGCAGGCCTGGGGTGTGAGGATTCAGCAGGTACAAAGGTGTCTCTCCAGCTGAGGAGAGGACTGGCATTCTACAGCCCTGTCAGAGAAGCTCTGCAGACACATGAGATGGTTACTCACATCTTCCTCCGTGTCTCCACCTTGCATTGATCCCACGATCCGTGCGCCAACTCTTCCTGCAGGAGCAAAGAGAATCCCCATCAAACCTGGCTGGTGGTTCCAGGAGCACAGAGAATCCCCACCAAACCTGGCTGGTGGTTCCAGGGAGGGAGGAGGAAGGTAAAGCTCAGGGTGTATCCCTCAGTGAGAGGATGAGATGCCAATTCATGCAGTCACTCCCTTTGTTAAGCCTCATAGCTCAGGAGAAGGTAGGAGGGGGTAAGGCTGACAGTAATTAACACTGGACTCAGTGACCTTGGAGTTTTTCTCCAACATTAATGATTCCATGATTCTAATTCCAGTCAGGGTGCTATTTCCAGAGCTACCTTATTCCAGAATGATAGTTCTGACAGGACAAGAGGCAATGGACACATTAAGAAACAGGAAATTCTATTTGAAGACAATAAACCTTTTTTTACTGTGAGGGCAGTTGAACACTGCAACAAAGTTGCCAAGAGAGGTTTAGGAATCTCCATCCATGGAGATACTCAAAACCAAACCAGATGTGGTCCCAGACAAGCAGCTCAAACCTCCTGTTAGAGCAGAGAGGTTGCTCCAGATGATCTTGAGAGGTTCCTTCCAACCCAAAAAATCCATGAACTGACCCATTCCTTCCTCTGCTTTGGTACAGAGAGAACAAAAGCCTGTTTTTTCCATGTGGTGAACCCCTTGTCCTTTAGGGAGCTCAGACCCTTTCTGATATTCCAGGAGAGACTGAATCTCACAGGAACCCCTGGCAGAGCCCTGGCAAACCTCAAGAATTTCCTGCTGGGAGTTTGATGTGTAAGGCTGAAGAGGGAGGTGGGGATCTGCAGGGAGCTCTCTGAGAGGGGAGCACGCACTTGTGCCTGCTTGGCTGGTTTTGGCTACCCAGAGGCCATGGGAAGATGTCAGCAGGTCTCCTTTGCAGGGGAGGGAGCCTGGAAGTGTTGGGAATGGGGATGGCAGAGGTGTGAGCAGGGAAAAGCTGCCTGTGGGCTGCCTGGGTGACTCAGCCCTGCTGCTGCAGCCACAGAACCCCCTCAACACTCACTGGATCCTATTTCCAGCCCCGCTGTGTCCATCCCATCTCACCATCTGTTCATCTCCTGCCATCACCAGCTTCCTCCATGCCAAATATGGATTGTTCCAACCTGGACAATCCAATCTGTGCTGTTTTTAGCATGAAAATAAGGCAGTTTTCAAATATACCCTGGCAAACCTCTTTTTTTCAACTTCCCAAAGCACAAAAGATGACAGGTCCCTTTTGTCCCACGCAGTTTGAACTGAGTTCGTGGCAGGAAAAAGCTGCCTAACTCATCCACAGCTCACCAAAAAACCCTTGTTGCATCAAGGCAGATAATTAAAAGGATTTTATGTCTTTATATAAAAAGCAGTGGCCTCTATCCAGCAGTTGCTGATAACACAGGAAGTGGAGATGGAATTACAAGATTTCTGGATAGATCTGTCTTCAGGCTTTGGAGACTTTTGCTCTAATTTATGCTACACTAAATGATATAAATTTGGAGGTGATTACAACTCCTTAGATGACAACAGAACCTCATTTTTGCCCAGCCTACAAGTGACTCTTGAGTTTAACTGCAATTTTACTCAGTAGAAGGCTCAGCATAAAGTGTAAAATTGGGAATTACTACCTCAAAAGGAGAAAGCTGCAGGGAGTTCTTAAAATAAGACAAAACCGAGAGAGATCCTGAATATAGAAGAAAATCAAGATATCAGATAAGGAGAGCTGATGGAATAGGACAGTTCAAAATGCCATGGGAAGAGCTTAGAGAATGCTCACAGAAGGTGTGGAGGATGCTGCTCCTCCATCAGTGGGCACAGTGCAGACAAACTATGGACATGTAACTGCTCACACCTGGGGGAACTCGAGGATCTGGTACTGCCTGGACTTGCAATCCCTACATTGTCTAAGCCAGGAGTTAGTCTCTGAACTAGCAACTGTAGGATCAGCAGGGTTAGGTCCTGCAGCAAAGCCTGGGGCACTGCCAGGACAGACCCCAGGATGCAGAGGGGCTGGCACTTCACATGAGCTCTAAGCTGTAAAGAGGAGAGGAATCAGATCTTCCATGGAGCGTTATTTTCACTCCCAGACCATAAACCCCCAAGTTTCCCTGTGTGGGAGCACGGAGGGCAGGTGGCCATGGTGTGTTCTGTGTGCTCTGGGAGCAGGCAGGAAACAGAGGAGTCACCTGTATGGGACAGGGAGAGCTGGGGCTGTTGTCACTTGGTTTCCTGCGTTCAGTTCCGCTGGGCTCACACAGCTTCCAAGAGGAGAGAGCCTGTGGTGCTACCTACAGAAAATGTGAATCCTGCTGCGACAGGCTGTACAGAGCCGTAATTAGGAAAGATGCTGGTAATGAACAGCCTGTGATTCACTGCACATTTGGAGTCAAATCTTGCATGGCCATGGTTTGTAGGCACCAAGCCCTCAGGGAGCAGAAAGGAACGTGCATCCCTGATTGGAACCTGGGAGCTGTTGCCATTTCCCCTCTGTGTGATGCTCCCCATTGTACCAACCTGTGCAGCTGCCCAGGATGGAGCCACAGGGCTGGGATGGCTTACAGAGCCACAGGGCTGAGGTGGCTTACAGAGCCACAGGGCTCTTCTGTTTCTTTTCTCCAAACCACAAGCTCCAGGCACTCTGCAGCAGTGGAGAGACCCTGACCCCTGTTTGTTAAGGGTTTCTACACAGACTGACCAGGGGAATGACCCGGGAAGGGCGAAGAAGGAAACCACATCCTGTGTGCTGGTAAGAGGCAGCTGTCCCTGTGGATGAAGCAGAGGGATCATGGATGGATCACATGGCATCTGAGGGATGCCCAGATGGCTGCAGAGGGCTTCAGCACATTTTTCTTATCAAAACTCATTTCCACAACAGAGAAGAATGAAACATTTTGAGAAATCCAGCAGATTCGTTACCATCTTGTGTTTCTGAAGACAAATGCACTTGCAGACATCTCCTCACCCTGGACTCAGAGATGTAATTTCCTCGAGGAACCAGAGAGAAGAGAAAACCACAGCAGTTATTTAACATGTGGTTTTAGAAATTAGGCAGGTGACAGCCACAGGAGCTCAGTGTGAACAAGACATCCAACAAGGAGCAGGCAGCTGTTGCATTTCCCAGCTGAATCCCTCCACTCTCCTGTCCATCAATTTCATACCTGTGGTTTCTACACACCTGGGGGAGGTTAAGAGGGAAGGGAAACATTCTAGAGATTCCATAGCAGAAATCTGAACACTGCCACAAGCCGGAGAGAGGAATTCCACAAGCAGAGTGACAATTCCCACTGAGAACAGGACTTCCCTGCTTTTCGGCCTGCCTGCTGTATGGGAGGATTGGAAACAGGGCTGTGGAGGCTCACCTGACATTTGTATGTCAAAACTCCCCTTCTCCCTACAGGACTAAAAAAAATGAGGGATAATTCAGGCTCTGCAGCCTCCCCCCAGCATGTAGAATTCCTCTCTGACTCGTTAACATCCTGATCCTCTGGGCCAGCTCTGCCAAGGAAAGGGGCTCCAAGAGAGCTGCCGCACCGTGTGACTTTGCACTGATTGTCTGCTGAAAAACCAGGGTTTTATAAAGCTCTCTTCTTACAGTAAAGATCAAACGGGGCTGAAGCTGTTCCTGTCTCAGTAGTGAAATGGTCTCTGTGGTCTGGTCAGGACAAAACCACCCCTTAACACCAATGTTATAAAAGGAAACAAGAGCTCCAGCACTGGGAGAAATGGTTCACAGGAGCTGGAACACCCTGGCAGTGTGGAATAGAAGGTGATTTCCAGGCACAGTTCCACAAGGATGGACTTTTTCAGCTTCATTCAGCAGCACTGCCTTGCCACCAGCACAGTCTGTCCCAGTCTGTGTGTCCCCACCTGCCACCTCTGGAAGGGGAGATCCTCATGATGCCACAATGCATTTCAGGACTCTGGTCCAAGTGACTGAAAAGATGGATCTGCACATGGAATCACAACCTCACCTCAAAATCTGCCACTTCTGATAATGTGGGTGACAAAAATCTATTTAGTTCAAGGGGAGACTGGACAGGTTCTTAGGAGAAGATAAATGTACTGAGGGTTAGATTAAATCTGTGCAAGCCACAACTGATGGGGTTGAAACAGCTTGAGAGCAGCAGGGAACCTGAGGGAAGTTCCCATGTGCTTCCCCAGCCATTTTCTTTCAGCCAGGGCTGGGGAGGGACCCGGCTGGCTGGATGCTATGGCTGATCCAGAACAGCAGCTTCCGCATTCCCAGGACAAGGCTTTGCATCCTTTACCCCAAAGTCCACCCCAGCTGCACATGAACAACCATCCTGCTGCAAAAAACCCATCTATGGCCTGTTTCAGGCAAGAGGTTTCTCTACACTGCAAATGGTTAAAGACTTTCAATGCTGAAAGAATTTCTTTTTCTCTGGCTCTCTGACAAAACAAGAATCTTACTGCAAGTGCCACCACAAATTCACGAAGTCCATTGTATTTGTCACAGCCTCAAATATCTATTTTGCCAGGCAAAATAAAAATGGATGTGAAATTTTATTCACATTGACAATGTTAAAATTAAAATGTAGAGACTATCTTGCCTCCAGCTCTGGCATCCCCAGCATGGGAAGCACGTGGAGCTGCTGGAACGAGTCCAGAGGAGGGCACGGAGATGCTCCAAGGGCTGGAGCCCCTCTGCTCTGGAGCCAGGCTGGGAGAGCTGGGGGGGTTCACCTGGAGAAGAGAAGGCTCCAGGGACACCTCAGAGTCCCTGCCAGTGCCTAAAGGGGCTCCAGGAGAGCTGGAGAAGGACTTGGGACAAGGGATGGAGGGACAGGACACAGGGAATGGCTTCCCACTGCCAGAGGGCAGGGATAGATGGGATATTGGGAAGGAATTGTTCCCTGGGAGGGTGGGGAGGCCCTGGCACAGGGTGCCCAGAGAAGCTGTGGCTGCCCCTGGATCCCTGGCAGTGTCCAAGGCCAGGCTGGACGGGGCTTGGAGCAGCCTGGGACAGTGGAAGGTGTCCCTGCCCACGGGTGGAATGAGATGAACGTTAAGGTCCTTTCCAGCCCAAAGCAGTCTGTGATTCTGTGATAAATCAATGTATTCTCTGATTTACAAAAGCAAACGAACAGTGACACATGGGTTTATTATAACAAGCCCCCTTAAGGAGGGGACTTTCCTGTAAGTGTGATATTGTGACAATAAAGCAGCTGCCGTTTCCCAGGCCCACAGGCAGCACCTGCAGCTTTGGCCACTGCTCGCCCAGCCATGAGCTCTCACCTCCCTGCTCCCTCCTGCATCAGAGCCCTTCCTGCCTCCTTCATGCTGGTTTTGCCATGGTCGCTGACCCAGCAGCACTGAAGTCAAAGCTCCAGAGCCCATTCCAGCTTCCCTCTTCAGCTGCTCCTGCCTGCTCCTCTCTGCATGTGGGGAAGGGGTCGATTTTCTCTCTGCACCACACGTCTCCCCCAGCTCCCTCTTTGCTGCTCCATGGGAAACCAAATCCTGTAACTTCAAGTCTTTTAATTGGCTGAAAGAATAAAACCAGGAGCAATATTGTCAACCCCTCATTTAGTCAGAATCTCATTCTGCTTCATCTAGACCGAGCTGATGAAAGGGCTCTTGAGGGTCAGAGTGCTGATTTTTCTCAATTATACCAAGTGGCCTAAAAAGAGGGATTATCTCTCCCTGAGAATCTAAAATGGCAAAACACACTGGAATATCTGCCCACCACAGAGAGAGGGAGGAAGCCTTATCTCACAGCACTGATAACCTGGGAATTAGATAAAAGTGCACCCCAGCAGCCACAGGGACTGAGCACAGTGGGCCCTTTCTCCTCAGTTTGAGAGCAAACGTGGCTCAGCAGCATCACCATGTAAGAAAGCACAAAGCTTCAAAGGAAAGTGATTGAAATATCTTAAATCAAGTCAAGGAAAAAAGCAGTAATTAATAGAAATAATGTTCTCGTTAAGCTGCCTTGATCATTAAGTGTATTTTAAATGCAAATTGCTGAAGAACACCAGCAGATCTGTGATGTGTTTAACAGCAAACAGGCAGAGAATATTCAGCCCTGGTTTTCTAAAGAAGCTGCTGCTTCTGACATTAATCTCAGGTCTTACACTCTGATGAACTGAGTTTCCATTAAGGGTAATTAATGATAACAAAGCTCTTCCTAGAAAAAATTCTACTGGCAGCAAAATCTACAACTTTTAGAGTAGAACTCTGGAACTGCTATTAAGAGCAGCAGAGACTCAGGTTATGGTGTTCTCTGAGATAAAGCATCACAGACAGCTACAGGGTCACTTCCAAAGCTCTAAAACCCATGTACAAACCTTTCCTTGAGAAACGCCAGTGTGAAATATTCCTTAGAGAATATCAGAGTTTCTAGCACCTAACAAGAATTTTCAATTTTCAAGAAAAACAGAGGAGGGGAGGACAAAAATGCTTGAATTATACTGACTTGAGAACATCAGCTTCTTTCCCTGGTCTCAGTCAGAGAGGGGAAAGCAGAATTCCACTCACACAACCCCACACATCTGCAGTTTATCTAAGGAACAGGTTCCAGCAGGAGTGGTGGCACGTGAAATCCCCCACACTGGCACTTCCTCCAGACCCCAGAGAGCTTTGTGCTGACAGTTCAGAATCCCTCACTGCTAACAAGAAGAACCACCCCGATTTCCTGGCTGTGTTTTGCTCGACTCCAGACTGAGCAGAACATTTCTTTTCCCCCCTGAGTGAAGCACAGACCCTCACACAGCAATTCCTCTGAGCTGCCTGTGAGCAGTGGGAGCAGCAGCCAGGGGCTGCAATGGCACTCCCCAGGAAGCAGGACAGAAGGCTCACACCCCTCCTGGCAGCAGCAGCTCAGGTGAGCTCCACCTGTGCCCAGCCAGTGCAGGTGGCTTCACTGACTCACTGAAGGTTTCCTTTGCAAGACTCAGCTGAAACAGGTGCCAAGAACTAAAGGGAAAGAAAGGCTTTGCAGTGAGAAATGGTATTGCTCCCCTAAGGCTTTGTATAAAACTACTTCAGGAATGTGTAAGGCAACACCAAGGCAGGATTTTACCCACACAGTAATTTTTTTCCCAGTAAATAATCCTTCCTTTGCTCCCCTGGCAGCACTGTTTTCTCCACAGGGCTTTATCCTCCTGCAGCTCCTGAGAGCTGAGCAGTGCCAATATCCTGAAGGGTGACAAGGTTGTCTTACATTTGCAGCTGCTCAGGTAATTCCAGCATATCCTTGTGGATCAAGGCAGCTCAGGGAGGGTTAGGATACCTTGCAGGAGAGCTTCCGTGCTGATGCGGTGCCTCGTGATCTGCAAATCCGCCTCACTGTCGGATCCTTCATCCTCCTGGATCTCTAAGTCAGAGTCATCATTACCTGGTTAAAAACAAAGCCAGTTAATATCCCCCCAAAGCAGCCCTCAGCCCGGAACAGCAGCTGGACACAGGAGATACCAGCAGTTCCACCTTTGTTCAAGCTCCAGAGGAACTGAAAATGCAGCTGCAGAGAGCAGTGGCTCCGCACGAGAGCACAGGAAAATGCCAATATCCACATCCCAGGGAGAAATCCTTCAGCATGGCAGTGCCAAAGCTGCCACTGTAAACAGGAGCCTTGGGACAATCCCAGGCTGTACCACAAAGGTGCCGCTGAAACACCCCCTCTGGGGATGAAGAGAAGGTGCTACTCCAGCAAGCGATTTCCAGATAAACCTCTCTGAAAAGCATTTGGGCAGGGTGTGTTTATTAACACATCTCCTGGTTTTACCCTGACATCAGCAATGTCAAAGCCCATCCCCTTGGACTATCTGCCTTCCATTTAACCCCAGATAAGCACAGTTCCACGTCCCCAGATAAAGGAATGCAGCTGCAGCCAAACCCAAGATGCTGGAGAGACAGGGAAGCTTCCAAAGATGCAAGAACTTCAGATATTTTCATCATCTGCCTTTGTTTCCCTCTCCCCATCCAAAGTAAAGCTCCCTGTCCACTGCCAGGACAAACCCAACAGGACCCCACGGGAACACCCAGCACGGCAACATTTGCTGCTGATTATTTAGAGAAAATAGGCAATTCTTTCCCAGGTACATTTAATTACAAACATGTCTGAGCTGAAAATGGAAATAACTCCTTTAACTAGGATTAGTAATGAGCTGACACATCTTTGCGATATTTAATTATCGGACAATATACAAATATTAGACATTTTCCCATCCTCTTTTTCACTGCAATATTAGGTTAATGAGAAAATAATAATGGCAAGGGAAGTATTTGCTAGCCTGGGAAGATTACAAGGCTCCAGCAGAGTTAGCTACAATTTCTATTTGCACTTTCTTCTTTGGCAAGTGAGGGAATCACTCACTGCTGTGTGACCTGGATGCTGCTTCTGTTTGCCTGGCACTCAGGAAACTGAGGTTTTCTTCAGCCTTGCATGGGCAAACTCCTTGGGAAGAGCCATGTGGAGCTCACAGAAGGGATTTAAGTTTGTGCTCAATATAATAAAGAATGAATTTATCACATCTGTGATGGCTCTTATTGCTACTAAAATGCCCTCATTCTTATTTTGTGGAGTTTTTCTTCCTTCTTGGTTACTTATTTTATTTTTAGCAGCAATTTCTCCCTTTCAGGTTTTGTCATTTGTGTTCCTGTTAGGCAGCACCACTGCCAAGAGCTGAGGATGCTGCAGGGAGGAGATTACTTGGCCAAACCTTTCTGATTCCATGCCCATCCGTCCTTCCTGCTCCTCTCTGGGATCTCCTGAGCAGGAGCTGCCAGCTGAGCAGGGACCAACGGCTTCCCACTGCCAGAGAGCAGGGCTGGATGGGATATGGGGAACAAATTCTTCCCTGAGCCCTTAAAAATCCTGGATTGCCTTTCAATCCAAATGAAAATACAAATTCAGTTGAGCTCCCAGCATGTCATGGAATGGCCTGGCTTGGAAGGGATCTCAGAGCCCATTCTGTTCCACCCCTGCCATGGCCAGGGACACTTTCCACTGTCCCAGGCTGCTCCAAGCCCTGTCCAGCCTGGCCTTGGGCACTGCCAGGGATCCAGGGGCAGCCACAGCTTCTCTGGGCACCCTGTGCCAGGGCCTCCCCACCCTCACAGAGAAGAGTTTCTTCACAATAACCACAGTAGAGCACTTTTCCTGCTGAGTTGTGAGTTTGAAACAAATCCTGTCACGGATCTATGGCAGGAGTTTGGGTTTTCCTTGAACGGCCTGGCTGGAATCCTGGTGCACAGAGCCCAGCTCGGAGCATCACCGCAGTGAACTCGTGCCAGAGGCTCAGAGAAGCGACAGCTGCAAGTGCAAATTCAGCAATATCAAAACTCCTGCCTCCAAGCCTCCTGCTCCCTCTTGAAAAGACATCAAGCACCTTTTTCACTCCCCAAAAACAAATATACTGCTCCAATCCAGCCCAAGGGCTGCTATCACCAAGCCCAGCTCTGCCCATGTACAACCTGAGTTATCAGCTGAGCTGAATTGTGCTGAGCCAAAATGCAAGGACACAGAACCAGAGCACAGTGCTAAAAATTATTCAAATGCGTAAGATAAAGAGAAGCTGAGTACAGGCTTTTTATTAGGATTAAACACCAGCCCAGCCCAGTGCTGTGTGTGACCTGTCCCGGGCAGTGTTCCACCACCAAACCCCTCTCTCCACACCCAGTGTGCCCAGTTCTCACCAAAATATTCTCGGTACTCATAAAAAGTGACAGCTCAGAAGTTTCATTTAGCAACATGAAGAAAGACTTGTTGCCCTAGCAGAAACCACAATCTCATTTGTGTAACACTGCACAATCAACTACAATCAGTTTTGGGGAGACAAGGAACATTCCTTAAGAAAAAACCAGATTTTTCTCAGGATCAGCGTAAAGCCATGAAGATAATCAACCACAGCACCACAAATTGCCATGTGCCTGTACACCGAGTACAGAACCCACTGAATGGAGCTGGCTTATGAGATTTAGATGGGTTTACATGAGGATTATTGGAATTCTCACAACGGACTTATTTATTATTATTCAGCAATCCATGTGTCTCAATTGAGGCCAAGCTGGCAGCTTCCAGAAGCTTGAGACTGAGGTTTTAAGCAGCTCTTGTATTTTTATTATGAAAAGGTAATCAGCAGAACAAATCTGTAAATTGTGCTGGGCCCATCTCCCCAGTGCTGTGATTGCCTCTGCTGCACAGAAAACACTCCAAATATCAGCCTGCCTGAGGGAGAATATACTGGGATTTCAAACCCCACTTGCCTTTCATTTCAACATTTCTATTTCATAAAGATGGGTTGCAGTCAACTAAATCAGTTTCCTTTAAAGCTGTCCAGCCACAAAAAATACATCCTGGTTCCACTGATCTCCAAAGGTGGGATTTTTGTTTCTGTTTCCACTGCTCCCAGAAAAAAGCCAGAGCTGATACCTGGACAGATAATACTATATGGAAATGATTTAATTTCTGGTAATTTGCAATGCTTGAACGAAAAGCAGCATGATTTAATAACTTAGCAGTGATTTCATTACAGATTTGGTAGTTTGCATCAATATTCAAGTGAAGGTATCCAGCTGTAAAATAAGAAGTTACTGTGGTGAGCATAATGAGCACGGTGGCCATTGTGTATTGATATGCTCTGGAATTAGCTGTAAGTGCTGTGCAATGTGTCCAATTTCACCAGGAAATCACTGCCTTGGAAACACTGGCTCCACAGCAATTACTGCATGCAGCAGGATGCTGGTTTTGGTGAGAAAACATCACGAGAACCATCAAACGGGCGACTGACAGCCCCTTGATCCCCAGAGAACTCCAGTTCATAAACAGCATGAAATAAGGGAAAACCAAACGGGGTGGGATTGGGATTTTTGATGTGCTGAAGGAGAGGGAAGCTCAGGGCCTGTTGAAAGCCTCAGCTCTGCCAAACCCATCCTGTTGTCACACCAAACCCACAACACCAGGCTCTGTATGAGCCTGCACATTGCTAAACCCACAGCTCTGCAGTCTGAAGGGAAAGAAAGGCTTGGATATAAAAATATCTGGAGAGAACTTCGTCCTTCGTCCTTAGCACAAAACTGAGATCCGCCATCTGAGCTCTAAGAAAAATGCAGCCTGGTACTGAGAGCTACTGAGCAAGGTCCAGATGTGGGTAACTCCTACAAATTCCAGTGGAAAACTTGGATGTTCAGAGCTGTGCAGCCAAAAACTGGGCAGACACAGCAACGTACAGCAACAAGGAGGTTGCAGAGGTAGCTCTAAGTGCACTTATTGACCTTGCCTGGTCATTTTAAGATCACAGAATCGTGGAATAATTTGGGTCGCAAGGGATTTTAAACTCATCCCATTCCCGCCCTGCCACGGGCAGGGACACCTTCCCCTATGCCAGGCTGCTCCAAGCCCATCCAGCCTGGTCTGTCTACAGCATCCAAACTCCCAATTTATCAGTAAGGATGATTAACCACTGCCTGGGGAAGCAATAGGTCTCAGCCACTTGAAATAATTAAAATTAACTCTGGATGACAAGCTCTACTTAAACTAGGATTTGGAGTCTTAGCAGGAGTGAGCAGTTAAGTTATTTTTGGGCCCATTTGATAAAGAGGTCATATTTGGTGACCAGAACTGTTTCTAACAGTCTTACAAGCCAAAAATCCATCAAAGCACTATTAAATTAGACCATGAATTTGCAATTACCCAACAAGCACAACACAAAGCTCCTGTGGACCAGTTCCAAGTGTCTCTTACAAGAAGATGGATGGCCTGAGCACCAGCAACATCATCCAGGAATCATCCAGGAGTTACCCCTCACGTCCCACAGCTGCTGCAATGGGGCTTTTCGTTTGTCTGCTGTCAGATTCTAAAGCGTCAGCTCTGGAGTAGAAAGGGTGCACCCAGGAGCATCAGTTAAATCCTCTGGTTATTGCTGAACAAGATTCAAGTAGTGCAGATTTCCAAATGCTGGGGAAAATGAATGTTTATTCATTCTACAGACCAGGCAAGAGGATGCAGGGTGGACTGACTGGAGCAGCACAACAAAAAGTGGCAGAGTCAATGAAAAATTCAGTTTTACAGCAAATACTTCTGCATATTTAAATTCACCCTGGGCACAGCATTGGCCAAAAATAAATACAGGAAATATTTTGAAAAATTCAAAGGGTTTATTTTTTATACCTTCGAAACAAAATATTTTACATTTTAAAAAATATAGTTCATATGTATTCCTACAAGAAAGGTGGAGAGAGCCTTTGGACAAAGGCCTGGAGGGACAGGACACAGAGAATGGCTTCCCACTGCCAGAGGGCAGGGATGGATGGGATATTGGGAAGGAATTGTTCCCTGGGAGGGTGGGGAGGCCCTGGCACAGGGTGCCCAGAGAAGCTGTGGCTGCCCCTGGATCCCTGGAAGTGTCCAAGGCCAGGTTGGATGGGGCTTGGAGCAGCCTGGGACAGTGGGAGGTGTCCCTGCCCACGGCAGGAGGTGGCCCTGGATGAGCTTTAAGGTCCCTTCACACCCAGACCACTCTGGGATCCCGTGACTCTGCACTGTCTGCTTTAAAATTGATTAAAAGCTCTTGAAGAATGTGAGAAAACGCATTGGAAGAAGTGTGTAAAAAAGTGGAAAAGAAAGATCTGTAAATGCAATAAGCTGAAGAGTCTGAAAAAATACTTCAGTCTGGAAACATTCTAAGTTGTTCCTTTTTGCTCAACAAAGTTTTTGCAATTTTGGATAAACCTGAGGAAATAAATTGAATTTCTGCTGTGGTCAGTGACCTTCCCTGGCCTCTCCTCTCACAGAACCCCGCAGCAGAGCATCCAGTACCCACACCTGTCAGGAGTTCTATCTCCAGCCCTCATCCAAGCAGCGTCTAATACACTGAATTTTAAGAGTCACTTTGCCATCAACAAGGAAACCAAGCCCTGAGCTTCAGGCAATTGGATTTGTTATATGGCACCAGCCCTGGACGTGGCACAGGGGCAGCAGATGTGTGAGGCACCAGAGCCTGGATCAGCTTCCCTGAGAGCACCTTCTGCAAAGCAAAGATTAGAAAAACAACAGCAATTTCCTCCCTGCTCAGCACAAAAGACATTTTTATACTGCTGCAAATACTTAATTGTGTGTATTTTCATCAGGCAGATAATATTCAGAGCCTGATCTGTAGCTAGAGTTCAAAATCTTTATGTTGTGTAATAACAGTTTTTCAGACAATTTAGTGTTGGCTTTTTTTTTTTCCTTTCAGTGCAGTGGTTTTATGGAGTTGCTCTGTCAGAGAGAAAAGCTGATTTGCAACGTGTGGAAGCAAAAGGAAAAAGAACCAGACTGTTTATCAACAACACTAAACAATTTTGCCAGTTTTATGTGAGTACCACGACATATCCATGGACTTTCTACACTCTTAGCACAGACCTGCACAACTCAACCTGCATCCCACAGCTCTCCTTTATGAGAAACAGGATTTAGGCTTCTCAGCCTGAAACTCAACTGAGAGCTGTCCAAAACTCCTGCAACCTCACTGCAGAGAGAAATGAAGTGTTAATTTGGAGCCTTTCTTACCAAATTAGCAGGAGATAAGGTCGGAGGATCCAGACAATGTGACGTGGGTAGGTGAAGGTAACAGGGCAGGGAGGATGCTGACTTTTAGCAGCTAATGGGAATGAATTTATCACCACCTGCCAGCCCACGCAGTCAGAAAAGCCTCATTAAGTGTTTTGCAGCTGCCAGGGGTGAAGCATAAAGAGAGCGAGAGAACCTGCCCTGTTCCTTGCAGGGGCACTGCCCCTGCCACCCCTCTGAGGAGGGAAGCAATGAACCTGTCCCAAGGCAGCTCATTCCACCACCCCAACATTCCAGAGCCGGCCAGGGAGTCCTGGGATACTGGGAGAACCAGGCCAGCCTGCCCACCTTCCACTGAGCAGACAAGGAGCTCATCCCTTCATCTCCAGAACTTGCTGCACGAGCAAGACCAAGTCAGAGCAGGGTCCACTTCAAGCATCCCGGTGTCTGCTGGGTTGAAGACCCAGACAACAAAGTCCTAAGTTTCCAAACAAACTGAAAATGGAATAGAACTTTGGATTAAACCACCTTGCTTTGCATGGGAGGCATTACTCAAAAATGGAAGTGGAATAATGAAGTATTTAGCAGGGTCTGTGGTGACAGGACAAGGAGTGATGGTTTTAAACTGAAGGAAGGTCAGTTTAGACAAGAAATTGGGAAGGAATTGTTCCCTGGGAGGGTGGGGAAGCCCTGGCACAGGGTGCCCAGAGAAGCTGTGGCTGCCCCTGGATCCCTGGCAGTGTCCAAGGCCAGGTTGGACGGGGCTTGGAGCACCCTGGGACAGTGGAAGGTGTCCCTGCCCATGGCAGGGGTGGCACTGGATGAGCTTTAAGCTCCCTCCTCACCCAAACCACTCTGGGATTCTATGAAACATTTTTCCCTCCAAAAACCTACTTCAGAAAGATGTTTCTGATGGTGAAGTCCTTCTTTACTCTTCCCTGCCACTGGCTCATCACAGGGCACGTCCTCTGTCAGGAGCACACAGCACCCAAAATCCACACAGCCGAAATGCTGAAGTGCTCAGGGCTGCAGCACCTCACACCATTTCCTCACCGTGCTCACAGCACTCTCGAGAAAATCACTGCCAGATCCAGCTGCAGGTCCCTTGGGAATCCCCTCCAGCAGAAACTCCATCCCTCAGGTGATCCCTGTTTCTGGTGGGAATTGCACAATTAACCCCGGGGGAGGGTGGGCAGGCAAAGCTGCTCAGTGGTGCTGAGCCCATTCTGCTGCTCTTTCTGTGTTTCCTCTCGTGCCAAATGTGTATTTTTCCTGTGATGAGGATCCTGGGATTGACTCAGCTGCTCTGCAAACAAACTGTGCCATGTAAGACACCAACTTCTGCATTCTCTCACCAAAGCAAATCTCTTGGGTTTGAATTGTTTAAAGGGCAGCGTTTAATTAATACCGAGAGGAGGGGGGGGGTCTGCTCTAAGGGGAGAGCCCAGGTTGTTGAGCGTGGGCAGGCCGTGGTCTTGGGGAGCTTTACAACATTCCATTAATTAACCTCTGTGCTCCTGAGTGGAAAACAGCCCTGGAGAGCCAAATTTCCTGTCTCAGTTCCACCCCTGCAGACTTGCACAGACAAAGGCAGGCTGGAGCTGACAGAGATGACTCGATTTGCCAAGGTGATGGGACACTCAATAAATGAGCCAGCTCTGGCAAACAGGATCCTGGTGCTCTCCTCACTAGAATAAATACTAATTATGACAATTAGGTACTTGAATTAAGACGTATTATGGTAATATTTGAGGTCATTAAAAGTAATAATCACATTCTTAAGTGGCAGTTAAATCAGTCACTAGAAGGCAAAGTTCCTTTTATTTCAGAGATGCGAAATGACAGAACAGTTTTCCAGGTGAAAATTCACAGACAAGGACAAAGCAGGGCAGGAAATTTCCATATTGTACCTCACTGGTGACTGATGTCCACCTCCTCTTGAACTTTTTTACCCCCGAAACTGTCAGAGAGCAGGACTTGGACTTTTCATGCAAATAAATCCTTGAAATAACTCCACATTCTTGTAATTTATATTACAAATTCTGTATTTCAGCTAAAACTTCTTCACTTTTTACTTCATTGATATGAGATCAAAGATGGGCAGCAATCAGTGAATTTCCTCTTTCATGAGTTTGCTCTGAAAATCTCGGACACCAAACAAACTGTGAAGTGCAACTTTTATGCCTTTACTCAATTTCAGCTTTCATGAACTCTCCCTCTGATCCTGAGAATTAACTTTCCTCCTACTTTCTCCCAGTATCAAATAAAACCACACAGACTGCAATATTAAATTCACAGGGGCAGTTCATGATGAAGTTCTGGCTGGTGTTTGGCTCAAAAAGAACAGCATCTGGTTTGTGAGCTTCCTACAGTCTCAAGAGGTCATTAATTCCCTTCTGATCCTAATTAATTAAGAAGTAGTTCAGGGAAAAAAAGAAAAAAAAACCCAAATTTTAATTGCATTCCCATTTTGCAGGTACACTAAAATCAAACAATTGCAGGGAGGCAAATGTGGATCCTATGGAGAAGACTGATGATATCAGAGAGGATTTTAAGCCGTTAAGTTTTCATCTGGGAAAGTTCTGTGTCATAAAGAATCATTCTGAACACAAAACCAAACTCTCTGCCATGCACTGGCAGGCAAGTGCTGAGGACAGAAACTGAGGACAGAAACTGGGGACAGAAACTGGGGACAGAAAGGACACTCAGGGTTTGCAGGACAGCCCAGCATGTGTGTGATGAGGCACAAACCAGCAGGACTACTCACCTCAGTGAAGCATTTGGCTGAGAAGAATCCTCTGTGCAAGTCTGCTCTCAAACCAGCAGTGCCATGGTGCTGGGACAAGTCTGTGTCCCCAGCCAGCCCAGGCAGGGGCGGGAACAGTGAAATGAAGCCCCAGTCTGCTCTCTGGGATCGCCCAGCATTCAGTGTGGTCATTCCTCAGCTCTGCAGGTGGAACTGGCAAGGCAGAGGAACATTCCCAGAGGTTCGGCTCCCTGCCTCCCTGCTGTCCTTTTACGGTTGTCATGATTCCGCTTGTTCTACCCCTGCCTGCTGACTCTGTCCTCACCCCACATCCCCTTGGAAGTGGACGCTTCCACATGGAGTAGCCAGCACTTAGCAACTCCTCTGCTACTACAGGAGGTGAAGGAATCCCACTTACTTCCACTCTTTAGCAGGTGCTGCTCCTCCTCCTTCAGCCTGTTCTGAATAACACGTAACATGTTGGCCGCTTCCTGCAAGAGGAGAAAAGAGCTGCCTTGGGAAAGCTGCCACAGGTAGAATGGGACTAGAAAATGCTAGCATTGAAAATGTTTCATGGAAAAAAAGGTCTGAATTGAAGCATGGAGCTCCTGCTTACTTTGAGAGAGTCAGGATATAAAGGCCAGGTCAACCAGTGCACTGAAAATCAACCTTACATTCCCACTGGGTGAAACATCACTTATCCCCTGGGAAATGGGTTTATTTGTCTTCATCCCACAGACCACGACGCTGCTGCTCTGAAAAGCAGCCTTTGGTAGTTGTTTTCAGCCAGCAGTCCATTAAACACCAGAACTGGTTTGTGAAGTGACTGCACTTCCTACCACACATCCAAACCAGGAAGAATCCACACCTTTCCAAGCATGCAAACAAAACTGGAGCAAACAACCCTATCTATCAATGAGCTGGAAAAGCAGAGTGGTATTTATTATACCACTCTGGTGCAGAGGAGAACCAACCAAATGAAGCTCAGTGACACTAAAAAAACCACAGAATGGCACCTTTCTAGTCCATTTCTAATGACATTTAGCTTCAATTTGGGTAATGCTAATTCAGAATAGCAAACTGAACACGATAGAGTAGGTAAGATATGAATGTACAGTCAGGCACAGACAGAACCCACAATATGAACAGGTGGCAACAGCTGATAGAAGATTTAGCCACAAATTTTGCTAATTTCAGTCTCTTTAATTCCAGTCAGGCAAAGGAAAGATAATTAACTGTGGATTGAAATAAGATTTTTCCGAGCCTTTGATTTTTCTATGCAAAATATGATTATAATTAAAACCACCAGTTGCTCTGATGTGATCAGACCTCCACACTTAGAGTGCACTTGTGGGAAGGAAACGTGGACTCAGCTGGAATATCCATGGGACAGAGGGAAGAAAGTATGAAGAGCAGCTGAAAGTGGAATGGAGCACAAGCTCTTTACACTTTGATGTGGAAATGTGTTTCTATAAGTGTGGAAGCTGAGAAAGGAACCTCTAAGGCTCACCCAGCACACGAGGAAGTTGCTGGAAATAGCAGCCTGGAATGATCCAACACAACTTGGCATAAATACCTGTCCTGGGAATTGAAATTCATGCTGGAAAAGCTTGCAGGGAAGATGTTTCCAAGTGGAAGTGATGTTTCACCTGTACCTGGTGAGAAACCCACCTCAGTGCCTCTCTCAAGGGAATAAATCCTGATCCAGAAATCTGCTTTGGACAACCACATGAACTGTCTGCTCTACAAACTCTCAGTGCTAACAGAGACAGGGGCTCCGTGGAGAGCAGGAATATTGCTAACGGATCCTTGGGAGCAAAGGAAGAACCCTGCAAAACTGAAGCAGGTGTGACAGTGTCCAGGGGGATAAAGCAGAAAGGTCAGGATGCCAAATCTCACAGAACGAGACCCTCCAGCAGCAACTTGCACCAACAGAACTACTGAAATCTCCAACCTGATGGGTGTATTCTGCAGGGAGCAGCTAATTCCTGCAAGAACAAGGCAGGAAAAGACACAAGCATGTTTTTTTAACTCATTTCATGGAGACTCAGAACATTAGAAATACTCTGTGGAGGAAACTGCTCTTCTTTATGATTTCCTTCCTCATGATTAACACTCTCCATCCCCTCAGTGCCAGCAAAGCCTTTTCAAAGATGATGACAATCAAAATGTGTGTGGACCTGAGGCAAGATTTTCAGAGGTCTCTAGCTAACAGTGTTTCCTTTGGTCATTCCAAAGCCATCCAAGGCCTCCCTCTGCATCAGTGAGTCCCAATATTTCCTCACTGAGCCTCAAAATTGCTGTGTTTTTTTTCTTTACCTCTTCTTCCCAGCCAGTCCTAAGGTTTAAATATGGTCAGTGACTTAAATAAAGCCCTGCACACATTCCCAGTGCAGCCTCCCCACCGCTCTGTCCCTGGGACAAATGGATACATGAGGGATCAAGCCCCACCTGGATCCCAACCCCACTGGCTGTTGCAGCCCACGCAGTGCACGTGGCAAAGAAAGGAAAAAACAGGATAAAAAGAAAAGGACATTTCCCAAATGTCATGGGGACAAATCCATGAGCCCAGGAAACACGTTTAGAGTGTTCACAGAGCAGTGAAATAATCAGCACAGACATAATCATTGCCTGGCACTGCAATTCCAGGCACACACCACGACAGATGAAGCTGGCAATTCCAATTTAGACAAATAAGCAGCTCCCCTGCCCTGCTTCCCTGCTCCTTCCCTTCTCCCACTCTCCAGCTCCGAGAAAAGCACTTGTGCAGCGACACAAAAGGAACCTGCTGCAAACTAATCTATCAAAACAAAATTAAGCCAGGCAAATTCTCCACTGCAGCTCAGCATGTGCCTGCCCAAGGTCCTGACTGGAGGATGGGGTGCTGCACCTGTGGGGAAAACAGCAGGGCTGAGAAGATGGGGTTTATGAACTTAAACTACGAGAGAAATGAAGGGTAAAAGAATTTTTACCCATTCAGATGAGCCACTTCTCCCCCTTTCCTCCAGCCTTTCACCTGTGCTGCTGCCAGCAGCTCAGCTGATCTCACTGCAAGCCAGCCCAGACACTTCACTGGCAGGAAAAATGTTGTTTTTCTGCTGGTTTAGGTTTCTGAATAACTTGATGCACGGCTGGTCAAATGCCACTGTCAGCCCAAGGGACCTGCTGAGCCTGTGCATCCTCCCTTGCAACAGCAGCCCATGGCTTCATCACTGCCACATCCTGCAGAAGCTCATCGAAAACCGCAGCAACGGAAAATCTTTCAAAAGGGCACCTCCAAACCTGTGAGAACCAGGAGAGCATCACTGAACTGCTGGTTACTGTCCTTAACAAGTGACATCTTCAACGAGGGGGCAGAAGGGATGGCAAATCGAAAATCTAGAAAGTAAACAGAACTTATCGCTTAATTTTTTAAAGGTTTTGAATGCCTGAAATCATCAAAGCTGCATTTTTTGGGCTGAGCAGCTTCCGCCTTCCGTGCTGACACCACATCACACCATGCCTGCAGATGTGAGCTACGGCAGCTCAGCAAAGCCCAGCCTGTGCTCGTCAGAGCTGTTCTTCTGTTTGAGGCTGGGCACCTGTGTGTGATCAGAGCTGCTGAGCTGTGACAGGGCACAGGGGCTGTGGGTGACGGACTGGAACGCTGCAGGTGCTCTTCGAACACGCGGGGTTGTACCAGGGCCTGGGAGCTGCTCAAGTGTCACATTTCCCTCCCAGTGACAGGGTGGCAGCTCCATGAAAACAGAGATGTGCCTTGTGCTCGTGCAGCTCCCATGGGGAATAGCCTGAGTGCCTTGGGATGCTGGATGGGCAGGAGCCACTATTTAACCCCCTGTTCAGTCCCCCCAGTGAACAAAGAGCAGGAGGTGCAGCAGGCAAACACTCTCTGGATCATCCTCTACAAGTGAATTTTACTCTAATGAAGTGGCAGCTCCCACTGGGGAATCACACTGTCAAGTCAACACAATTTACGTACCAGTTAACACAAAATCCAAACCAAACTGGCCCCTCAGAGGGACTCCCAGGCCTTTTGGGGTCCCAGGGATTGTTGGGAATGAAAATCCTGCTTTAGGGGCAGACAGATGGAAATTCTCCTCCTCCGCCTCATACATTATGCAGCCTCTCCGGGGTGTGAATCTGCCCAAAAGAGTAATTTCTGCAAACAGCTGACGGAAATGGGCAGCAAGGCAGGGCTTTGCTGCTGACACTGAGACCCCCAGAATAACCCTGGCTCTAAGGGACCTTCCAAAACCCCAGTCCAACCTCCTGCTCCAAGCAGGACCAGCAATGGGATCAGATCCCAGCGCTCAGGGCTGGAGCTTGTTGGGTCCTAAAGATCTCCAAGTGAGAGACTGATCAACCTGTCTGGGCAACCTGGTTCCACTGGCTGAGTGTCCAAAGGGTGAGAAAGTTTCCTCACAGCAGGTCAGAATGACTTTCCTTGCTAGTGAGCTGTCCCTGGCTCTCAGCGCAAGGGCTCAGGTGTCCTCAGCCACCAGCGATGTCCCAGCTCTCCGTGCAGGCCCTTGGCTGGTGACACACAGAGCCCACACACTGAGGAGCAGCAGGAAATGCAGAGCACTCCTGGTGACACACAAAGGCTTCTAAATCAAGTAAGTTTCACCTGTGTTTACAATCCACTGGGCTTTTTGCACGCCCATTTTCTGTTACAGAAATGTCACCTGTCCAGCACACTCAATCCACTCAAGATAAATGTGTGGTTTTTGTAGACTGGAGTTTGAATGAGACAATACAGATATTCTGCATCTCAATCTTCTTTAACTGGCAAGGCAGATGATTTTCCACCTAATACCTATGAAAGTCTGTGCAATAAAATGTGTCAGAATGTTTTAATCTGCTCTGATCTATTGCTCTCTGCACAAGTAAAACAGCAATGGTGAGTTCCAGTGTGCAGGCTCTGGGGTGGGAGGGGAGGCTGGGGTGATTTTGTTTTCAAACAGAGCCCATAGAGAACATCCCCCAGCAGCAGACCCACAGACAACTTGCTCTGGCACTGCCTCAGCGTTTGCCTCGAGGCCAGTGATCCAGGATTTGGATAAGCCACATCACTGACCGGACTGCCAGTCCTTCATGCCAGTCCTTCATGATGTACCTGATGTTCCTGAGTTCTGGTTTAAACCACGACATCGAGCTGGAATTCATGAGAAATCACAAGACTGAAGACAAGTCTGCCCCTGTGGATTGCAAAGCAGCAAGTCTGACAGCTCAAAACCAGGAAGAATAAAAATGATGCAGTATTTGATCATTTAAAACAGCTCAGCTTTTTTTCTTTTTAAATTTATTTTAGTTAACTTCTAAGGTTTTTTTTTCAAAAAATACCAGCAGGATTTTGAATACAAAGAATTTGTGCCCTGCAGCCAGCTGGCAGACACAATTACCACTAAGTAGAAAGGAAAGGGAAAGAAGTGGGTGAAATAGGAAGGGAATAAGTACAAAAACAAGACGACAAGTGGAGCTCACTGACTTTTTGCATTTGAATCAAGCATTTCAATTTTTGCCTAAACTATTCCTTTTGTTCTCAGACACTCTCCCAGTCCCAGAAATCTCCCTATGTCTACTAATGTTTTCATCTTAGCAAGGGAAAACAATGTTTCCTTCTGTTTTTTTCTGGAGTGATTTGCAGTGCTCCCACTGCTCTGGAGTACCCATAGAGGAAACCAATTTGCTGCTGGATTGAAGGGCTCAGCTCACCTTGGCTTCACCTGGGCAGCTGCTCCCTCCTTTGCCACAGAACAAAGCACCTGAGATCAGCTCCTGCTACACTGAGGCAGCTGGTTTTGATAAGACAGTGGCCACTCATTCAGCAGGAGGGAGATAAAGGACGAGGCGAAATCACCAGGAGCCTGACGAGAATGTGACAACTCTCAATGGCAGGAAATCTGCCAAGGCCAGCGGGAAAGGGACTAAAGTTCATGGAAACAGGAGGTACCAACCCACCTGGAGCTGTTCTTTATGAGCAGAGATGATGTTTCCTGGATGCTGACTTACTGTTAAATACCTCCCCCAAAATTCATGTTCTGAATGGGAACATGGCTGTAGTTATGTCTGATTAGACCTGACTGCAATGCTGCAGGGTTTGTTCCTTTTTATTCTGTTGAGAAATGATGGGAGACAGACAAGACCCACCTGAAACAGTGGGGCAGCAGAACCTTTTACCACCAGGCTTGCTCAGCTCTCAGCAGGGCTTTGAATGAGGTCTGGCAGGGAATGATGATGGTGATGATGATGATGATGATCCTGACAAGAAATAAGGCCCTGTGAACAGGCTCTGGAATGCTCCTTGAGAAGGCAAAACAAGTGGGATCCCACCTCACGTGCCTGAACACAAGCACATCCATAGGAAACAATCCAGCAGGACTCAGAGCGTGCACAGCTGTGATCCCACAGGGATTACAGAAACATGGTGTCTCCTCATAAATTCTGGCACACCAGCTCCAGCGCTCACATTTACCAAAATCATCAATCACACCTTTTAGATCACTACTGAAGGGTACTTTCATCAAGAGAAGTCACAAAAACACCTCAGAAGTTCCTGGAAAAGTTTCTTTTCTCAAGGACAAACGTGTTAATTAACGGAGTGTCTTTCATGCAATCAAGAACACTGGGGAAAAGCACAAATGCTTTCTAATGCGAGGGCAATGTTTCATCAAGGAAAGCTATCAGAGTAAAGAAACCTAGCACGGCTTTTCATAGAATCACAGAATCATTAAGGTTGGAAAAGACTTCTGAGATCAAGGGGGTTTTTTTGTCAACCATGTCCCCAAGTGCCACATCCCCTTGTTTTTCGAATGCTTCCAAGGATGGTGACCCCACCACTGCGTGTCCCAACGCCCTTCTGTGAAGAGATTTTCCCTGATATCCAACCTGAACCTCCCCTGGCACAACTTGAGGCCATTTCCCTCTGTCCTACTGCCAGCTACGATGACTTTGTCTTGGGGGAAAGTCTTTAGGAAGGAAAACTTCCATCAGGGATGTGTGGGAAAGGTGTCCAGCGGAGCCTTCACACGGGGTCACACGAGCAGCAGAAGGCAGAGGCAGGAAAAGATGAGATTTTTGGCCGAGGATACACCAATGCAGCTCTCAGTGACACCAGCTCAGGCTGCACAGAGCCAGACAGTGAAGTGCATTCAAAACCAACCCTCAGCAGCTGTTTTTAAATCAGGTTGGTTTAACACTTCTCATCCACTTCTTCCTAAAGCTCCCATGATTACTTGGCGAGGCCTGACTTCATCCAGCCCCAGCACTGCAACACCCGCGGATGAAGCGGAGCTGGAAGGGAACAGCACACTCCATAACTTGGACACCAACACCTTCCCTCTGGGAACTCAGCAGAAGGAGCAGATAATTCAGGGTGAGGAATGGCAGCTTGGTAATTGTTTGTTCTCACCCTGTGGGATGTGTTTGCTGACCTGGGTGCCCTGCTCATGCTCTGTGTGAACTCCCTTTGCCTCTCTCTAAGCTCTCCCCTGGTATCCTCACACAGTAAATGAGTAATTCTCCCCGTGGCACAATTTTGGAGTGACTTTTGATGCAATATAAAACCTTTCTGCACAGGTTACTGCATGTTTTACTGTGCACATTACATCTTTTCTATTGGAATGATCAAACAGTGCCCAAAGAGGCTGCACAGTCCCTGTCCTTGGAGGCTTTGAGGACTGGACTGGATAAAATCTGATGCCCCAGCTGACCTTGCTTGGAACAGATCGAATCTGTCAGTCAGTGACCAAGAAAGCAGGTTTAAAAGTGATTTAGTTGATTGGTTTTCTATTTAAAAAAACCCAAAAGACAACAAACAAAGCCCAACTCAAAACTTTCCACCTCAAATACTTCTCTGCACCACCGAGCTGTGCTGGTTTCAAGGCCAGCTTGGAGGGGGTTGGAGCACCCTGGGCTGGTGGAGGTGTCCTTGCCCACGGCCCTGGATGAGCTTTAAGGTCCCTCCCAACCCAAACCTGTGATGTAAGAAATACTCCTGACCCATCCAGGTCAGAGCCAAGGCAGCAGAACATCCAAGGAAACAGCACTGAGCTCTCTGCTGAGGGTTTGTGTGACTGTCCATGCAGGGCACAGCTCAGGACTGTGCAGACGCAGAAGACAGAAGGATTGGGAAGGCACTGGCAGAGGCTTCACGAGACCAGTGCAGGGCACAGGCCTTTAAATCATCTGCCAGCACTGACAGAAATCTAAACAGAATAAGGAAAGAAGGTAAAAAAGACATCCAGACTAACATTTTCTGTCCCGAATTTTCCAGTCAAAATCCTTTCATACGAGAAGCTTCAAGTCAGCAGTAACACAGACAAATTCACTGCTACCTAAAATAACATGACAGAGGATGGACTTTATCCTCCTCAGACGTGTTCTGTATTCAGCATCACACACCATGCAGATTTCCCCTAATGACAACTCTCCATTTTTCCTATTTGCTTTTGTGGAAGGGATGAATTCTAATGACTCGATAATAGCTCACTGAACATTCCCTTCATGGATAACATCTTTATTATAGTGAGCTTACAAGTGATACTGTTTGGACGTGTGATTTATTTGAATTAATGTACAATTCTGCAATGTAAACCTGGGGTCAGTTTGCAGTGCCTGAAGAAATCATCATCCAAATTAACACTGATTGGAAGCTGGGACTCCCAGCAGTGTCTTGTTCAGCACCACAGAGCAGTCACTGCCTCATCCCTGACTCCAACACCTGAATTATCCTCTGCCTGTGGCACAAAGCTCAAGTGTTCCAAGGGGGTCAGGATTACTCACGCTTTTCAAGGAGAGTGTTTACCATATTAAAGGGCAGCTGTTCTTGGTGAACTTGAGGGTTCCAGGAACTGATAATGGACTCTGCTGCCTTCTGTCTTGAGATCAATTAGCTCAATAGAGCCCCCATTTCTCACAGCAAGAGCCTCTTCAACAGGGGGCTGACGCACACTTCAGTTTATTCCTGATCTCCCACCCAAATCAAGTGCCAGCACCATCAAGCCTCTCTCTAACTCTTGTCAGAGCCCAAGCACAGGAATCACACACCTGGTTTTTACCATTTCTCCAGCTTGAAAACATTTGGACTCCTACTTCCTGCTCCCCAGGACAATGCTCTACCTACTCCTTGGATGACTGGAATAAAACGATTTTCAAGCATCCCCTTGTGGTGGGCTGGAGAAGAAGGAAGTGCAGGTGAGTAATGATGCAGACGAAGCTCTTCAGCAAGGGGATGACAAGCTCTGCTTCTAGAACTGTTCATGCATCAGGCTCTGATTCTTTAACACAAAAGAGCAGCTAAATCATTTCTGGGCAACCAGCAACGGACAACGCCCGCAGGCTCCACCTTCCACATCCTGCTTCTCTGGTTTCCATAGCTCTGTTCTTCTCCACAGAACAGCAGGGACACGGGATAGCTCCACTCAGGTTACTCTGTGGATTAAGAAACCGGAGCTGTTGGTTTAAACACCCTCGTGGCTGAGCAGGAACTGAGATGCAGGATGCACTCTGAAGTTTCCCAGCTGAAGGTGGCCACCAGCAGGTATTTCCAGGCAATGTGGCACTGCCAAGGGGAGGCAGACCCTGCTTAACAGGCCAGGCTCAGACCAGGGCAGGTTTCTGCTCAGTCCTCTCACAGATGGAACAAAGCCTGAGCAGGAGACTCAGACTCACAGCTCGCCAGGTCAGCAAATTTAAAAAACAGGAGAGTCTCACAATGTAGTGGCCTACAGTGGAGGTTTCCATTGATTTTGGAACTACATCACCCTCAAGGTAAGTCCAAATGGGAAAGGAAATGGATTTCCAGCCAAATAAATATGATCCCAGCCCCCAGGCAGAAAGGTGTGCAGTTTGTCCTGGGATTTCTCACCTTTCCTTGGTCCTGATGTTTGACCCTGCTGCAAAGCTACTGAAATGCAGAGTTGGGCTCACGGGTTATCCCAACATCAGAATCCTCTCCAAAGGATCCCAACAGTATCCTGGAGCTCTGGGAGGAGAAGGCAGGGACTGCACAGGGCAGTGACTCCCCCTGCCAGCCCATGCCAAGGCTTCTGCCAGGACATCTATCCCAGAGGGCCACCTTTCACCTGTGCACAGTGTTCCACTTCCACATCTCACAGAACTCAACCAGGAATTGCTCTCACGCAGCCAGAAAACAGAGAATTATTTTCCTATTTAAAGACTCAGACCTTACTGTTTTGCACCCGATGAGATTATGCATGTTTATGCATATCAAAATGCCACTCTCACAGCTCCTTTTCCCCACTAAGTACCTGCAGGAGAGCACAAACTTCCTCAATTTCCTATATATCATTTTAACACTACCTGCTTATGTCATCTGGTGCAAAGCACCGAACACCAGTCCCAAATTAAGAGTTATTTTTGCTTTTTCTTTCAAACAATCACCTGTTTAAATGTTTCTCAATGATCTAAATGTTGATTTCTGGGGGAAAATAGAAACTGATCTTCTTGATCAGTGTTGTTTCAAGTAACCTGATTGTCTCCTATTCTGAGTAAATTTCAAGTGATTTCTGTTACATAATTCAGACATCTAAAGTCTTTGTGAATATTCAAAAGGATAATGCAGGGAAGGCAGGAAGGCCAAAATACGAACCATCCACTTATCCATCTTCTTCCCAAATGAAGCTGGATAAAGAGAAGATGTAAAACCTACAAGGCAGCACTTTGGAATGCACTAGAGACTGTTCTCATGCACTGCTTCTTTTTCACTGGAGTCACTGCACAAGAAATTCAGCGAGACAAGAACTGAATTTATTAGAGACCAAATAGTTCTGACTCCTCTTTGTGACACTCATCCATGGATTTCCAAGCCATGCTGTCAGTGAGAGCCATTACATCTCACCCTTCACAGAAACAACTGCTGTTGTGACAGAGAGACTCACCCTGGCTGCAGAACTCGGCAGATCCTCTCCGTGTTCCTTCCCCAAGTGCAGAGTATTTAGTTTATAAAAGAATTAGCACAGATTTATAACAGCAGCAAGAAAGAACCAGACTGAGCAACCTTTACAGGGGGTTCATAGCCAACCACAGCACCAAGCCCTGAGGCACAAGGAACCTCTTTACCTTCAGGGGCTGCTGGAGGCAGAATATGAATCTCTGCATTGCTCAGGAAAGCCTGTAAGTGATTTGGGATTCAATAATTTCTTGTTTGATCTCTAGCTCTGTGATAAAGTGAGCTCTAGAGTCTGTCAGACATGAAGAACTTGAAGCTGTGAGTCAAATGGCCCCAAATCTGGGATCCTAAGGGAAGTCTGGCACCCACCTGGCACATCGGATATCCAGGTAATCCCTATGAAAACATGGATCTTCGAGCACTGAGTTGATCTGACTGAGATCAGTTGAGCTGATCTCAATTGTTTTCATTTCCCAAGAAGTTCTCCCACAGCTTTAATGGGAGAGAGTATCAACAGAGCCCCAGGAGCAGGCAGGCATGACCTGCCTCAGGGCAGTTGCCATGGCACTGGCAGGGGACTGCAGAATTTTATTTCAGTGGAATGAATGCACACAGAACATTTTCATCTTCCCTAATGCACTCTCCACACGCCCTCCCACCTTCTCTCTATCTCCAGCTTCTCCTTTCTGTGATCATCATTTCTCAGCCAATAATTTCTTTTGTCCTTTTCTCCTACGCTCCACTGCTCCTTTTTTCTCCCTGAGTATTCCCTTCCCCCTGCTCTAATTTTTTCCACATTTCCCACTGATTTCTGTGTCTCAGTGCACCAATACTGTCACCCTTGCACACTGGACTAAAGGCCACAATAGAAGCAACCAACAATTCAGCAGCCTGTGCTTACTTTTACATCTGATATTCCACCCAATTCAGCAATGCTGGACCAGGAGTGCTCTCCTGGCACCTACAAAATGTTTAAAGCAGTCATAATTCAAATGCACATTAGTTAGAAGATTAAAGACTGTGACCAGCTGCTTTTCATGTTAACCTTGTGCTGGCTATTGCAGCCAACAGCTGTCACAGTGGGAATGCTGAATTTAGTACTTAAGAGGGATAGTTCAGTGCAAAAAGCAGCAGAACCAAGGGGTACCTCAGGGTGGAGCAGAACTCAGATATCCCTATTTATTATTATGTGCATATTCAGAAGCTCTGATAAAAGAGTTTAATGAAGAGAGGATTTTATTTGGGGAGGGTGGGTTGCAAAGGGTAAGCCACAGCACAGTCTGGTTATTTGGGATTGCATGATTAATCACGAAGGACTTTACTGATACTCCATAGAATCAATCATGGAATGGTTTGGCTTGGAAGGGACCTTAAAGCCCATCCCATTCCAGCCCCCTGCCAGGGGCAGGGACACCTTCCACCATCCCAGGATGCTCCAAGCCCCGTCCAGCCTGGCCTTGGACACTGCCAGGGATCCAGGGGCAGCCACAGCTTCTCTGGGCACCCTGTGCCAGGGCCTCTCCACCCTCAGAAGTAAGGATTTCTTTTCAATATCCCATCTAAACCTCTCCTCCTTCAGTTTAAAGCCATTCCCCCTTGTTCTATCACTACATGCCCTTGGAACCCCCATAATGATGAAAAGAAAAGCAGTTTAAGCAATCCCAAACCAAAGATAATGACTCAGAACATCCTCATCCCCGTGTCCAGCACTTCATGGCATTCCTCAGCTGAGATTACACTCTAATAGCATAAAAACAGTCCGAAAATACCTTAGGAGAAAGCAGCTGAAGAGGAAAGTACTTCTGGGGTGTCCTCTGAGAAGCACAAGAAAGAATAAGCACATTCTCTCCAGGGAAAAGGCAAATGCTGAAGGAAATTGCCAAGTTATTCTGGCATTACATAAGCTAATTCCAAAAACACCTTCCTGACCTGTATTAGTCTGTGTTGTCCTTTAAAATAGAGGCATTCATTTATAATCCAGAGAGAATTTCAACCCCCAAATCTGAAAAACCCCTGAAAACTGGGTTTTTCAGAACAGCCGAAGTTCTAATAGCTTCTGTGTCTAAACACCCGAAACTATTCCATCTCAGAAACAGGGTAAAAATGAATTAAGTGTGCTGAATCTTTTTACAAAGCAGAAAAATAAGACCAAATCTTCGAGGAGACATGGCTCATAAATCCTTGCCTTGGCACAGAACTGCAGGAGGATGGATTAATTCCATGAACAGCACAAAGGAACAGAAGGAGAATAAAAGAGGTAAAGAAAGCGAAGGAAGCAAAGCAAAGACAAAAGGCCCTTGTTTAAATTCCTCGTATCCATGAGTAATTAGTGCATGACAGCTGCCAATAAGTGTGAGAAACTCACTCTAAAGACCAGTCATGTGTGGACTTCTGCCTTCTCCAGGTGATAATGGCCAAATCATTTTGTATTTTTCATATATTCCAGCAGGCTCCCACATCAGACGGGCAGGTGCTGAGCAGGAGCTGCTTCACCACCAGTTAACTGTTGGGCTCAGACTCAACACGAGCCTGTCAGTTCTTTCAGCACAGATTTCTCAGCCCAGTGCCTGGCAGGAGGCTCCCACTGATCCCACTCCAACCACTGCTCCCTGTGACTGACACAGGCAGCCGAAGGGTCAGGAGGCTCAGGGCAGCACCAGGAGCCACATGGGGCTGGACGCCCACAGCACGGAAAAACCACCTTAAAAATGTACACAACCACCAGCTCTGGAGGGGCTGGAGTGCCTCAACTGCTCAGTGTCACTTAATTAAAGTCTTTAAATCACTTTGCTAATTAGGAATTGCACTCTGGCCCAGGTTGGTGGCTGTGGATACCCAACCACTCTGAGTCCAAGTGCAGCACAGATCAGGCTCATTATTCAGCAACAGAATCAGGCTCATTATTCAGCAACAGAATCAGGCTCTCCATCAGAACAAAAGCTCCTAAAAATATGGACTAAGTCAAGGAGAGGGGCCCAGGAATCAGTGCTCAGAACAGCACAGGGAGTGCTGGATTAATCTAATTACACTGCTGATGCTTTTTGCTGGCAAGCTATTTAGCAAATACACAGCAATGATAAAAGAATTGCCTCATGCTGCTACTGCAGAAGTTAATTAAGATTTGTTTGGTGGAACAAAAGACAAATCAGGGTTGTGGAAAAAAATCAACATAATTTTCAGTGTTTCTGACAGCTGGAGAGAGTGTGTTTTAAAATGGATTAAATGTAATTATCCTTGTTATTTTTTCCTCTGTTGATGCTGAAAATGACACAAGATTATAAACTGTAGGACAACATGCAAAGCATTGTTTTGGAGCAAATTGTTCTGATTTTTTTAAAGCATGCAATAACCCACAACTTTGCTTCAACATAAAGCAGCCGAAGTGTGGAAGCACCACCTGAAAAGCAGATCAAGATTGACAGAAGTGAGAGACAGATCCTTGTGTTCCAGGGTGGCCAGAGATTAATCCCAAACGGATTAAACAGTGCATCCCCTCACTGGTTTGGAAATAGGAGTGCACCAGCAAGTCTCTTGGTTTAGTTGGGACCCAGATTAGAATCATGGGATGGTTGGGGTTGGGAGGGAACTTAAAGCTCATCCCATTCCTACCCCCTGCCATGGGATACCTTCCACTGTCCCAGGTTGCTCCAAGAATTCCTTCCCAATATCCCATCTAACCCTGCCCTCTGGCAGTGGGAAGCCATTCCCTGTGTCCTGTCCCTCCCTCCCTTGTCCCCAGTCCCTCTCCAGCTCTCCTGGAGCCCCTTTAGGCCCTGGAGGCTGCTCTAAAGCTTGCCCAGAGTCTTCTCTAGATGAAATTCTTCATCCATCCTCTTTCAGTCCCCAAGTCCTGGAGTTTGATTTTGAGGACTGACATCTTGCAATGACTTCAAATCACAGTTTGGACTCCAGCACTGCTGAATATTTGGCTGGAAGAGAGAAACACACATCCCTCTTCTTCTACCAAAGCAACAGCTGCTGCAGCAAAGCACTCGTGGCTGCCTGAGTCACTGTATTCCTGCCCACAAAGAGATGGTCAGTCTGATTCTTTTTATGTTCTAAGTATTTTTAGTTACAACTGATAGAAATGTGCAGAGCAAAACAACATCTTTTTGTCACCAGCTTTTATTCTCTTTAATTCTGCACTAGGCTTAAGCATTGTTCCCTGCTTATCCTAGGAAACCACAAGCCAAACCATATGGGTAGAGTCCCAGGAGTCTCACAGAAAGAAGGAGAAAAAGGAAAAGAAAGTGTGCTCTCCATATTCCAAGCACGGCACAGCCGTGAATGACAAAGGCTTTTTCTTTGTCTTATTATCGTTTAACAAAAATCCCCCGAAGAGCTGAGCACCAACTCATTAACAAAGTTCTGCACATGAATTCATAAACAGTTTCAGGTAGCTCAGTTCAAAGCATTTCTCCTTCGGCTGTGAAGTTTCAGTGGCATTTGAACAGAAGGGATAAATCAGATTTTAGGCTTCACTTCAAGATTATGATTTAATTGAAGACTTTTTTTTGGATATGGTGAAGAACTGGAACAGAGAGCTAGAACTGACTTCAGATATAAGGTGAAAAAACTTCTACAGAGACAGTGCTTGTGAAAAGAGGGGCTTGATGGGAAACTGGTTCACAGGGATTAACAAGCTGCCAAATGCCCACATTAGCTTTGAAAAGATATTTTATCCCTCAAGTAAATAATGCAGCAAAATATTTAAGACTTCTCAACAGCATGGCTTTCTCTGTGTCCAAAAGGTGGTGGTGGAATGAAGAAGCATTGATTAACAACGGGTTAATTGGCTGCACTGGTGTGGCCAGAGCTCGAGTGCTGTGTCCAGTTGTGGGCCCCTCACAACAGGAGGGACATTGAGGGGCTGGAGTGTCCAGAGAAGGGAACGGAGCTGGGGAAGGGGCTGGAGCACCAGGAGAAGCGTCTGGAGAACTCCTGAGGGAGCTGGGGGG
>VZTF01003408.1:446693-468352 GCA_013397755.1 Cnemophilus loriae | reverse complement strand
CCATTCCTGGAAGCGTTCAAGGAAAGCTTGGATGTGGCACTCAGTGCTCCGGGCTGGTGACAAGGTGGGGATGGGTCCCAGGTTGGACTCGACGGTCTCAGAGGTCTTTCCCAACCCCACGGATGCTGTGATTCTGTAATTCCAGGTGTAGCACACCCAGCAGCACTAAGATCCCAGGGAAGAGGGTTCACTCAAACATGTTTTCAATGAAGAACAGAAGATAGAGTAGGTGATGACTGTGAGAAGGATGACAATAAAACAAGAAGCTACTGGAAGCTGAAGGAAAGGCTGGCTGAAAGCACTGCAGTCCAGTAAACACCCCAAGAAAAGCCTGGAGCAAAACAGGATGCAGATTACCCATGAGGAGAATCACACTGAACCGACACAACTCAGCAAGTCAAGAGAAGGCAGAATTCTGCCAAACGAAACTGAAGTCTACGAAGGGGAAGATGCCAGCACATCTGATCTCCTCACCGATGCTCTTGGCTGTTTCCATCGATACTTTGAGGACACCGAAGAGCCACGTGCTGAGAAACCCTTAGACAACAGAAGTAAGCACATCCATTGTATGTAGCAAAAGGAAGATGAGAAATTCTGAAAACATTCTTCACGAACAAAACCCAGCAGCTGAAAATGAGTCAGGGGGGCAGAGACTGGCAAGAGGCACCACGACACTGGTTTAACTTCATTAACTGAGAAAATGCAGCTGTGCTGTCGTGCTTGGCCAGGAGCAGCCCCAGTCACTGGACTGTCCCTCACCTGCCAGTCACTCAATCAGCTCCTGATGTCCTGCTTTGGAAAAGGGGATTAGAACATTTTCTGTTGTAAGGCCAAGACCTGCAGGCTGTACAGTCCTGCTGAGCATTTCCAACCTGTCCTACCTCAAACATCTCCTGCTCTGTCCGTCGATGATCCTCCAGGAGCTGCTCCATGTAGGTCAGATTTCGGAACTTTTCTAGGTAAGTGCTGTACTGCTTCTGCAGCTGCTCCTCAATCTTCTCGTACTCATCCATGAAAGCAGGGCTGGGGAGAGCAAGCACAAAGAACTCAGCGAAATCTGCCCAGAGAAGCTGTGGCTGCCCCATCCCTGGAAGTGCTCAAGGCCAGGTTGGAGGGGGCTTGGAGCAACCTGGGATAGTGGAAGACGTCCCTTGGCAGGGACTTGGAATGAGATGAGCTTTAAGGTCCCTTCCANATTACCCATGAGGAGAATCACACTGAACCGACACAACTCAGCAAGTCAAGAGAAGGCAGAATTCTGCCAAACGAAACTGAAGTCTACGAAGGGGAAGATGCCAGCACATCTGATCTCCTCACCGATGCTCTTGGCTGTTTCCATCGATACTTTGAGGACACCGAAGAGCCACGTGCTGAGAAACCCTTAGACAACAGAAGTAAGCACATCCATTGTATGTAGCAAAAGGAAGATGAGAAATTCTGAAAACATTCTTCACGAACAAAACCCAGCAGCTGAAAATGAGTCAGGGGGGCAGAGACTGGCAAGAGGCACCACGACACTGGTTTAACTTCATTAACTGAGAAAATGCAGCTGTGCTGTCGTGCTTGGCCAGGAGCAGCCCCAGTCACTGGACTGTCCCTCACCTGCCAGTCACTCAATCAGCTCCTGATGTCCTGCTTTGGAAAAGGGGATTAGAACATTTTCTGTTGTAAGGCCAAGACCTGCAGGCTGTACAGTCCTGCTGAGCATTTCCAACCTGTCCTACCTCAAACATCTCCTGCTCTGTCCGTCGATGATCCTCCAGGAGCTGCTCCATGTAGGTCAGATTTCGGAACTTTTCTAGGTAAGTGCTGTACTGCTTCTGCAGCTGCTCCTCAATCTTCTCGTACTCATCCATGAAAGCAGGGCTGGGGAGAGCAAGCACAAAGAACTCAGCGAAATCTGCCCAGAGAAGCTGTGGCTGCCCCATCCCTGGAAGTGCTCAAGGCCAGGTTGGAGGGGGCTTGGAGCAACCTGGGATAGTGGAAGACGTCCCTTGGCAGGGACTTGGAATGAGATGAGCTTTAAGGTCCCTTCCAACCCAAGCCATTCTGTGATTCTAGCAGTCTACAAATGTTGCTCTGTAAATACAGAATCCTTAAAGGCAATTTTGGTTTTGCAGCTGCCATTCTATGTCTGCTAAACCAGCCTCAAAAACCTCTTAAGGTTTCATGCTGCTTCAGAGTATAAAAGCTCAAGACAAAGCTCCTCACTAAACAATCCTGGAAATTACATAAAGCAAAGAGAAGGTTTTTGTGTACAACTCCCTTTTCCCTTCACACAAAGGCAGCATTTTGGCCCCTTCAGAAGGCAATGTTAAATTAATCATCCTGCTGTTCCATAACTGCACAAAGTTAGTGTGTAGCATGGCTGGCAAATCACCTGCTTTGCTGGGGACTTACTTGCTACAAAAGTGTGCTGGGTCATTACAGGTTTAATTAGACTGTGATGAAGTGATGATGTCATTACAGCAGAGAGCTGACTGATGCACCCCAAAAACCACTGCTGCTGCTCAGTGCTTCACACCCACCCAACCCCCTTCCTGCAGAGTGGTGCTGATCAAAACATGGATGTGAACCCACGTCATTCCATCCACCACTCATTTTTCTAATATTTCCCCCTTTTTAATATTAGGTCAGATTGCAGATTGTATAAACCTGCAGGTTAATTAAGGGCCAGAAATGAACCCAAACTGTGAACCTGAACACTGTGAGACCTCCAGGATCTCAAGGGGCTTACAAGGAAGGAGAGGGACTCGTCATCAGGAACTGCAGTGATAGGACAAGGAGCAATGGGTTCAAACTGAAAGAGGAGAGATTCAGAGTGGATATTGGGAAGGAATTGTTCCCTGGGAGGGTGGGGAGGCCCTGGCACAGGGTGCCCAGAGAAGCTGTGGCTGCCCCTGGATTCCTGGAAGTGTCCAAGGCCGGGCTGGATGGGGCTTGGAGCAGCCTGGGATAGTGGAAGGTGTCCCTGCCCATGGCAGGGGCTGGAATAGGATTCCCACCCAAACCAGTCTGGGATTCCACGATCCTACAGATTTTGTGGCAGGCTGTTCCATTGCCCCAAGGATCTGATCCCAACAAGAGCTGCAGAATGAATTTTTTGAATTGGTGGTTAACACCAGAAGCCTCAGGGAACAGAGGGACCATTTGCACCAGTTCCATCCTTTATGTTCACACTCCTTCCTGCAGCAGATAATCAGCTCACGATCCTTACCGAACACTCTGGAGAGTCTGCAGCCTCTTCTGGCTTCTTTCCAGTTCTGATTTTCGTTTCTCAATCTTGGCTTCCAAATTGGCTTCATCCAAGGCCACATTATTCAACATGTCTTTAGTCTTTTGGACTTCTTCCTGAAAGAGAAGGATGGTGAACCATGGCTGGCAGTGGAATAATTAAATTGATCCTTCAGATGCTAACATTGTTCTGGATAATCTCATCTGTATTTACTCAAGTAGGCAATGGAAAGTCGAAAGTTCTTTGTGGCCAGAATAATGAACTAACTGGACATTTACAAATGTAAAATATATGATTTTTTTTGCCAACATTCTTAGAGAAGGAAAAAATCCCACAGCTGTAACTTTAGTTTTCCTTCTCACTGAAAAAGCAGTAGAAGACAGGAAGAAGCCTGTCTTCTGGCATCATTATGGTCTTTTTGGATTTTTTATCTTAATGGAGTCATTAAGGTTATTTCCAACCTTAATGATTCCATGATTCTCTCTGAATAAACAGATGAGAAATGCATTTGTTTCTCAGTACTATTTCAGGGAATTTTAAGCTTCCATCATTTTTCTTTTCTCTTCAAGATCCAAGTCAGTTTTATAAAACACTTCCTATATCTGAGTATCTTCATCCTTTTCTAAATTTTGCTTTATCCATTTTTTTCAAAATCTGGGAAGCATCTTGACCATTTCAACATGTGCTACAGGAACCAGGAGGGGAAGTAGAAATATTCCAGCTGATTCACGTGAGCTGAGTACCTCCAGCGTGCTCAGGCTCAAGAAACCAAGAGCATCTTTTGAGGGAGAGAGGGAGGACTTCACTGCTGGAATTCCAGCATTAAGTGCTGGTGCTGCTCATCTCCAGCAGGTCATCCCATGAACTGGGCCAGGATTAAGGAGCTGAGTGTGTGCCCCCTGCTGTTTGCCAGGAAGCCAATCCCTCTCCACCATGCAGCTGTCAGTTCATCAGTTCTACAGCTGGAGTAAGAAATGCACATTAACAGCATTTAGTATTCACACAGGCTGCGTGTGAATAAGGGAAGATTGCCTGGAATATCTCTTGATTATCCACTGGCTGTTTAAACCTGGAACTCCACTCCTTGTAATCCCACACTTGGACTGGACACAGTTTGCAGTTAAGTAACTGACAGTAATCGCTAGGAGTTAATTAACTCCCTCCTCACACAGTGCAGCTGAAGGTTCAGAAATGCAGGAACCCAGGCACTGGAGCAAGGACAGTGCTGGCAAGTGCAGGACAGACCAAAAATCCTTCACACCAAACAGCACAGGGATGCCCTGGCAGGACACTCACTAGCACACTGCCAGCTCTCCTCAGCCACCCCTTGGCCAGCTCAGCTTCCCTGCTTCCAGAGCCCAGCTCCCAGCTCCAGAGGCACCAGCACTTCTGGAGTTACCCAGGTCACTCCTTGCAGCCCTGACTGTGCAGAGTTCACAGGGCTCAGACAAGGCAGAGGGGTGTAGATTTCTGTGCTGATTTGGGCAATTTTTATCCCTCTTGTAGAGCTTTTGGGGTGAAGCTCCTAACAGAGGCAGAGAACATGACTACCATGTGTTTTCTCCCAAGAGAGGGGCAAAGAGCAGGTGATGGCTTTGGCACTCTTTACCCCAGACTGTTGACAAAAAGAGCTACATTCTTCTTGCAGCAGAGAAGTTATAATTTTACAATCAAATAAACAATATTTTGCTTACCAGAACACTGTTAATGGCAATTTTCATCACCTTCTCAGCCTCATTTATCTCCAAAGGTCTGGCAATCGATTCTGTCCTTGCTTCCTATGAAATAAAATGAACCAATATATTTAAACACTGCACAAAGGAATTAATTTATGCAGAACTGAGGGTGATCAAGCAACAATGATAGGATCATCTGCATAATAAATGGGGTAGGATTCAGTGTTTATTCACCAAGGCTGAGATGATTTAGGGAACGGGAGATGATGAAATAGTTAAGTGAGTTGAGATTAGCAGGAGGGAGCAATCAAGGCATCTTTTCCAAACGAGGTGAGTGCTGTGTCTGACTGCAGGTATTCTCGAAGGCAGATTTTTGGCAACTGCTCTGGTTTCACATGTGGAGCAAGGCACAGAAGATTCCATCACCTGTACAACACAACCAATGAAAACACCAGTGCAGGTAGAGCAGCAGCACAGCGTCCCAAAAGTGTGGAGCAACAAGGACTGAGAAGCCACCAAACTGTGCCAGGCAGGTGGACACCGAGCACTGACCCTGCCAGAGCTCCAGGAGCCTTTGGACAATGCTCCCAGGCACAGGGTGGGGTTCTGGGGTGTCCTGTGCAAAGCCAGGAGTTGGACTGAATGATCCCTGGGGGTCCTTCCCATCCAGGATATTCCACGATTCCATGTGCCTGCCATGCCCATGTGAAAATCGCATGCTGCAGACCTATGGGCAGCTCTGCTTCTGATAACAGAGTGGGTCAGACTCCTCTAAAACCCCCCAGTGATTCTTGTTTAGATCCTAAAGGATTAAAACCCTCCACTCTGAGCAGTTTTGGGGACACATGGGCTTGGGTGTGCACTTGTCTAATTGATGCCTTAAACGCTGACCTGGTCATTACACAAAACCTTCTGATTACTTGCTTGGCACTGGAAAAGAAGAGAGGGAATTTTGCAGCTCCATGTCCCTAAAACAATCTTACACTGGCAAAACATTTGGTAACAGGTGGATAACGATGGAGAAAACATCTCTCTAGGAAATATCTGATTAAGAACCTAAAAATGCTTTGTACATTTTGCCACAGGCTGTAGCCAGCCCCCTGCAGGAGGAATTCTGGAAGCAGATCCAGTAACTTTGCTAAGATGCCATGCCAGACTCTCCAGATTGCACAGCTCAGCTCGAGCACAGCCTGCTCCCTCCCTTCCCACCAACTCCAGTCCAGGGAACTGCAGGGAGAACCCAACCTGGAAGCTCATCCAGCAAAAAAAAATAAAAGCAGCTTTCTGTACTGAGCTTATTCCTCGGCTGGATCAGGTCTCTGAGCAATCCCAGCACATGCTGCACAAAGGCTCATTTTCCTGGCAGGAGCAAAGAAGGAGAACAAACATTCTGTTGGGGAGAGTGACAGGAGTTACATCTGCTGGTGGCAGCGACTGCTCACACTGCCTGAAGTGCTCGTGAACATCCCTCTGTGGACAGGGAAAAACAAACGCCAAAGCAGAAAGTTCATTTGGGCAAAAATAAGATACAAAACATGTGTGCAATACAAATTCCTAAATAATTCCATAGGTAAATGTTTTTGGAGGAGGGTAGGGAAGAATAATGTAGCTCAGTTGCTCTTCTGGGAACATTTAGCATTTCAGGAGCTCAGCAAAATCCGTTTATTTGTGAGGCCTTTGCCAGGACCAGCCTGGTGCAGACACTGCCCTGCCAACTGCACTCGGCTCAGAGGGTCTGTGCCACGGAGCCAACACACTTCAAAACAGCAGAGGGAAGGGAATTACTGTCCTTTCCACCTGCAAAAGAGGTCAAAGGAACAGCAAGGACTGCAGTCTGCAATCACAAACAACTCCCTCAGCAACTCCCCTCCAGCTGCCTGGTGAAACACCCCAGAACACGCACGGGGCACTGCACTGGGGCAGGGCAGGCAGCTGACGGGTTTGGAGAAACTTCTGAGACCTGCCCTTTCAGGTGGAACAATTTATGGAAGTTTAATGTCTTTCCTTCTGTCTTCCCCCTAACAGCCCTGAAGTTTCATGTACACACCACGGTCTTCCACAGAAATCCACAAGGTTCAGCCCTACAGCCACACCTGCCTGGAAGAATCTGTCAGGGAAATGCAGAGCAGTGGAAAGGCTGGAATTTGTATTTTCAGGCTGTGGAATCAGGGCTAAACTGGAAAAGGAGAAGGTCAGGGTAATTAACCCCTCACAGACCAAGAGATGGAGAGGAGAATGCTCTGTACACACAGCTCCTCCCTAAAACTCCACCTTGGAATGTGCATTTTCCACTTCACTGTTGCAACAGTGCCACTAACCTAACTTTGCCTCTCTGGAGTAATAAGTCTAAGTGGAAAACAGATTAAATATTATGGAAAAATAGTAATATATAATGGAAATATAATGGAAACATGAATATATTTTGAGTCTATCGAAACCACTGACATATTTTTTTGTGGATGTCTGTCACAGCTTCCCTGGGTAACAGTCACTGGGCCATCTCCTGTTACCCTATGAACACTCTCGGAGATGAAACTTTCATTTTTAACATCTCTTTTCAAGAAGGACCCTTTGCAAATGCACCCACCACTTCCCACACTGGGAGTCTCCCCCCAAGAGCTTCACTCCCAGTCAACAGTGAAGAGCCACTATTGCAAAACCCATTCTGCAAATATGCCCAGGGAAGCCTTTTCAACTGGTAATGGATTTCCATTTTTATGGACCAAAAGCTGATAAAGCAGCTTCCAGTGTGCCTGATGTATGGAAAAATGGATGCACTCCTCTTCCAAACTGCAGGAAGGAACCAAGGCAAGTAATTAGGCATGACCAGCACACAAGCCACTGCTGATAAATGTGGTGTAATAAGATGTTCTGATGTGCTTGAGGTCTAGCAGAGGTTTCTAAACACCTTTTTTTGTGGTAAGGAACAGAAATTCAAGCTTTTTTCCTAACACACTGGTCTTGCTGTGGCTGCCCCATCCCTGGAAGTGCCCAAGGATTGGGCTTGGCACAACCTGGGATAGTGGAAGGTGTCCCTGCCCGTGGCAGGGGTGGAACTGGGTGATCTGTAGGGTCCTTCCAAGCCAAACCATTCCATTGCTCTTTTTCTGAGTTTTTGACCACAGGTTCAATCTTTCTTTGTTCTCCACAAGTTCTAAGCCTGATGCACACAGAAGTGTGTGCACTCCTCACTGCCACTTCAGCCTCAATGCAGGCAGCCCCACATCCCCTGCTCCCTGCCAACAGGGGCGTGGCAATTCCAGCTGTCCACGCAGGCCACAGAGCTCTCCTTGAGGAGTTTCTTGTTCAGGGAGTTCACTCACACACACTGGGATCACATTGGCCAGTCCAGGGGATGGATGATTTGGCACTATTATACAGGAGCAGGAAGGCACATGAGGGACATTAATCCTGCTGAAGGAATCTGACCCTTCCCAACAGCCCATTTTCCCGCTCAAGACATTAAAGTCATGGTAATTGTGAATTTTGCTGCTTCCGGACTATGCTGCTTGGTTTCATGCTCATCTCAGCAGTCTCCAAAGCGTGTCCACAAAGACATTTCCCCACTCAGCAATGCAGAGCCTCAATCAGTGCCCAAAACCCTCAGCTATCCCAGCGTGTAAAACCCATGTCACAAGGTCTGGGAGAGAGAAGCAACTGGAAAACGTAATTTTTCAATGGATCAAAAAGAATCAGAAGCAGCCTGCATGTGGTTCTGCTGAGGCAGGAAAGGGAACTTGAAAGCTTTCTGACAGGGATGAATTTACACTGCTCTGTTCCCTCCCACACAGCCCGACAGGTCCATCCATCTTCCGGCTCTGGAGCTGATGCCACTGATTCACGCTCAGCTCACAAAGCCCAGGATGTGCCTCCTGTGATCTTCCCACACCCTCAGAATCCTCACCTTTCCTTTACTTTGTGTGAGGTTTGAGGACAGACTGCACTGGAAAAGTTTGGATCAGTCCTCAGGACTGCAGGGTGTCACTTCATGGCTCCTACGCCAGGAAGGTGGCCTGGGATGTCTCCTCCAGAATGTGGGAAGATGACAAGGAACTTCTTGTTCCAGAGCAAAAAGCTAAGCTTGGGAGTGAAATTCCAAATACAATCAGCTAGAAATGGCCTTGGGCAGCGTGGGCATTGCTGGTTGGTTTTTAAAGGAAAACAGGGCAGGGTTGGAAGAGACCTTGAAGCTCACCTCATTCCAACTCCCTGCCATGGGCAGGGACACCTTCCACCCTTCCCCTGGACATAACCGGTCCCCAAAATGCCAGGAGAAATGTACCAACCACTACTTTACAGCTGATGCCATTTCTTCAAGCTAAATACTCCTGGGAAGCTCATACAAAATAATTTCTGACTTCAAATACATGCACACAACTGCAGTTATGGTTAAAGCAATCTAATATTCAGGGCAGTATTGATTCAACACCGTATCACAGCTGCAAGGGTTAATTTTGGCTTCCCAATTTGCAAGAAGCCCTCTTCCTCCAAAGTGATAGGTTAGCTTTGGATTAGAAGCAGGACTGTCCAAAAAAACTGAAGCAAACCAAGTAATTCTCCAGAACTGTGGCAATTTGAAGTTACAAATTTCCACTAGAAGTTCTATGTGTGGCAGTTCTGTAACCAAAGCCCAGGAAATGAGAGAAATTCGTTTATCAGCCTCCCCCAGGCAGTGTCTCGGATCCAGAGGTAACATTTGGCAGACGGAAAAATGCTTCCAGCATTCCCAATAAAATGATTTTTTGCAGTTAAGTTCCAACGAGCAGGGAATGAAGCAGCCATCTCTGAAATCACATCTCCCTCTCCCCGCCGAGCAGCAGCGGCGGGAGGGGGAAGGAAGGGAGGGAAGGAGGGAAGGGGAGGAAGGGAGGGCTCTTTAACCCAAAAACTGGGAATAAAGAGATCCAAGTGAAATGGCCTTAGTGGCAGGGCTTTGTGCTGGAACTAACACTGCCCCTGCTCCACAATGGGTCTGAATGCCTCTGGCTCTCCAAAGAGTTTAATTCCAGCCTTCCCCAGCTGAGCTGGTAACGAGATTCTCGGTGACTCCCCTCAGTGTGGGAACAAGCTGGTGCTGCGGGCATCCCTAACAGTAACACGGAGCAGTGCCCTGGACTTACTCCAAAATTTATCCTCCCCAGAGTGGCAAACACTTCATGTGGCTGTTAAAAGCTTTAATCTACCAAATTCAGCAATTTCTTATTTACAGGAGCGGAATCAGGGAATAAACACTCTGTTCAAGGGCACAGATGGGAGAAGTGCCAAGAGGAGCACTAGAAAACAAACCCACTGCATTGTCCCTCTTCAGCACAAGCTAAAAGCCTTAAAAGAAAAGATTATTTTCATTTTTCTTCAGTTTTACGGGGCTTCCAGCTAATTGAGAGGTAAATAAAATGAAAACAAGCCTGAGAAGGTCAGAAATCTTTCTGCCTGCCACCAGCACAGAGGCAGTTGTCTCCTGGAATTTTTTTTGCTTATCTTCCTGTGTCCAATAATTCAGCAAGTCTGAGCAGGGCAGCTTCCTGACAGGCTCCGGCTAACGTGGCCCAGGACCTCTGGCAGAAGCAGAGTGGGAGGCACTCAGAGCTATAAACAGCCAGGAATTTTTCCTTTTGGATTTCCACTGCAGGATAATTCAAGAGAACCCTTCCTCAACGGAGCACAACTGCCCTTGAAAGTCTCATCACTGCTTTATTTTGAGCTGAAGAATGATTTGGACCAGCTCATCACCCCTCCCTTCCCCCAAAGATTAATCTAGCCATTTCCTCCACCTCTGTTTTTAGGATACAGAGCACCACTGGCTTTTCCAAATTTTTTTCCATGTACAGAATGGCAGCTGTGTAGTTCCCAGAAAAGGGAATGCATAGGGAAGCAGTGCTGCATTTTGCCTGAGTGCTGACATTAATTCTCTTGCTACTTTTCTTGATTTGGGGTTTGACAGCCTTAACCACAGACTGGTATTTTCAACTTCTGCTTTTCTCCATTCATTTAGTACCGTGTAGGAAGACAGAGAAAGAAATCCAAACAACATCTCTCACCCCCACCTCAAATCCAAATCAACCCCCACCTTCCCCATGCAAAAAAAGAAAAGCAGAACTGGTTACTCTTCCAAAGGTAACTGTAAATAGTCTGAAAATTAAAGTTACATAGCAATGAAATGCAGAGAAAGTGCCCCTGGCAGGAAAGGAAACAATAAAAATGAAGATGTATTTCTCCATGCATGGAATTTGCACGGAATTGGCTTTTCATTTAGGGATCTCACTGCGTGGTACCAAACTCATTCATCAGCTCCACTAAACTCTACAAATCCCAACTGCAATTCTTGTGCTCCAAGACTTGGACCAGCAACACTGGAAGCTGCTAATTACCTTCCAAATGTAAGGCTTAAATGTGTTTTAAAATAGAAATTCTGTGTCTCCAGCCCTGCCACAGGACACCAAAAACCCGCACCGTGCTCATCCACAGCTGGGCTAGAAACAGCACAGCTGCCATGGAACTCAGTAATTATATTTGGGATTTTCATCTGCCAATACAGCTTCGGGGTTTGTTTGGGGTTTTTTCTCCCATATAACTTAATACCATCACAGTCTGAATTCAGCATACCCTGTAGGTTTTGTTTCTTCCTCTGTTGTTAATTAAAGATTCTTTTTTAGCATTACAGATTAACTTTGGAAGCAGTTTAAATATACAGAAGAATTGTACGTTCAGTCAGGGAATAAGGTATTTGCAAAGGCTTCAGAAAGGCACAGAACCCCATTTCCAAGAGATCAGACTTCAACTCTTCCACAAAAATATGCACATACATTTACAGCACTCTCCATCTCTAATACATCTAACAGAACCATTCCCCTAAATTCTCCACTAGCTGAAATTTGTTTTCATTCGGAAAGTAATTTATTAAAAAAAGTGTTTCATGACTTGGAGCAATGAAATTTGTCTAATGTATGAAGCTTTTCTACACAGTTTCTATACAAATTATGTACAAAAAGACTCCAACAGAGAAGGTAAAGGTTGAGGATCAAATTAGAGTCAACTTTTCGAAACGAAATTAGGAGTTTTACTTCACTTTTCCCCTATGATCTTTCCCCAAAAGCTGCTCAGACTATGAAAACAGATCTAGTCAACCCATTAGTGCCAAATGCTGGCATTTCCTTTATAGTTCCTGGAAAATGAAGCCATCTTCACTTAGGATAGAAATAAGATTTATCACCAGCCTGTTTAAGCCTAGGTAGGAAGAGCTTTTATTTAAATATTTGGAAATGAAAGGATTGGAAAAAGAAAGAAAAAAGAGGTTCAGGGAGCATAAAACTCCCATGTTTTCGAATTCCTTTAAACACTATGACAGTTGCTGACAGATTTTAGCACATGCAACAGGTTTCAGGAGATAAAATGGAATAAAAAACTGAACCACACTGCTCCCCTGCCCTTCAACAGCACAAACTCTCTGGCAGTGCCACTCAGTGTGAGCAGTAATTAGCCAGGCAGTATCAAAAGAAAATAACCAATGGAAATCAATAATCTGCACATTAAAAAGTAATAAAAGTAATCTTGGATTAATGGCAACTAATTTGGTGTCTACCAGCAAAGCTCTGCTCCCCTCCAAAGCCAGAATGAACCGCAGTTCTCCCCCACCTGGGATGGGGTGGGAAGGGCAGGCAGAGGATGCCACTCCTGAGGTCTCCATGCACCTCAGCACCCCGGTGAAGGATGCAGGGAGGATGTGGCAGGTGAGGAAGGGCAGTTCCTCACTGCCCTCAGCGCTGACAAGAACCCCAGACCCAACAGTGATGGAAAAACCCAGCAGCGTTTGGCTCTAAGCCTCTCCTGCGATGGGCAAATTTCATACTTTAAGTGAAAGGCAGAGTTGGGGGCTTCTAATTAAAAATTCCAAATTCCACTGAAAACTGGTTCCTGCAACCTCCTGACTTTTAACCTGAACCCTGTTTGCTTTGCTACACGCTCAAGTCTCAAGTTTGTCGCACATACCAAACTTGACACTTAACACAGCAGCCAAAAATGGGTCCTTCAGGTTTAACAAACCACTGCAGAACCTTGGAACCGGCCCCAAATCAGAAGGAAAAGAGCTCAAAAGCCTCTTCTGCAGCTCTCTGGAGGCTCTCCCTGTGCTGCCACTGTCACCCGCTGCCTTTAGGCGATGCACTCAGAGCTAATGACACGGAAGGTCACCCTTCCCAGGACAGCATTTCTTAACGATAACAAGTTCCCTCTGCCAAACCTTTTAGCAAAACACAACCTGTGCACCTGGACAGGATTGTTGGCTCCATCTTGAGCACTCAGCCACAAAGAACGTGTGCTCACTGCTCTCCCTAAGAAATCCAGTCCTGGAAATGGCACCTCTAAGAAGGCTCCCACTCCAGAGTTCTCAATGGCCCCAGTGAGGAGTGGCTGCACTGAAGCACTTTCTCATCTCTTCATCTTCCAGCTCGTGCTTTCAGCACACTCCACTTGTGCCTGGCACTTTTCCAGGGCCCAGTTCTAAACTTGGTGTCCTAAAAGCCTTGATTTCAAGTGACTAAACAACACCCAATTCCAAACCAGTGCTTGAGTACTTTTAAAAATGCCTGAACTGATCTATATTTGACTTTTAGTGGAGTTACAGGGATGCTGTACTCAGAGAAAAAGGGCCCAATGCTCCATTAAAGCAAATGGTAAGCAGTGAAAACTGCTGTTTTCACACAGCAGCTGTGTGAAAACTCCTTCAAAGCCAAGAAATTAGGCAGAGTGCAAGAGGAGCAGTAACTGACTAACAGGTCTGTGACACTGGTGCATGTTGAATTAAACTGGATTATCACTTATGCTTCTCTTTTGAAATATTACCACCCTGCACAGCACACTGATGTACGGATCCAGCAGGAAAGGCAGGGCTCCATGGAGGAACTTCCCAGTGTCTCAGCCACCCTCTGAAACACCTGAACTCCATTAAACAAGGATCTGGGAGCATTAACTGTCGAGGCTCAGAGCTTACAGCTCTTAAGGGTGCACTCCCTCCAGCTCAGACCCTGCAAATCTGAACATTTCCAACACCACGCAGGGTCTCCCTTCTTTAAAGTCCTTTTTGAGAAAATGAAGAGCCTCCAGCATTGCAGATAAAGGCACTGAAGAAAATAATGGCAAGACTTCCTGGCAGTGTGTCACTGACTTCATCCAGCAGCTTTTGATTTTCCTCCTTTATTTCTCCAGCTAAGCTGAAGAACATGTACCCTGCAGGCTGTGATGCCTCCAGCTCCTGCCACAGAAATAATGAGCCTTGCCCTTGGAAAACTACCAGCATTCATCATTTAGCTGTTAGAATATCCATCCCCACCACTACAGCCTGCACAGGTATTTCCAGAGAGTATTTCAGTTTTCTGCTGAAGAGAAAATGCCAAGCTGTTCTCTCAGGCCAACTGCAATCCAGCCAGGAATAGGAGTAGGAAAGGAATGCAAACTGTCAGACCCATTCCTTCAGACTCACAGAATATTCACGTCAGGTGCAGACCTTAGTAAGAACTGAGACTTTTTTCCCTTTTTTTCCTTTGAGGCACCCAGTGAGCACAAGTTTTTCCACGCTCTCCAGTGTGTACTTACCCTCAGTTCCACCTCCTTGCCAAGTAAGTCATACAGGACTGCTCCTTTGGAGGTGATTTCAGAAGCAAGCTGTCTAGCTGCCTTCAAGTCAGCAATCTGGGAACACAGCAACAGCACTGAATAGCAGGAGAACTCCCAACACCACAATAAAAATCCATCATATTTCCCATTTTGATATCAAAATTGCACTGGAGGTCAAAACTCTACCAGAGGTTGTGCACTAGAATCAGAGTGAACACGTGTCTCCTGGCTTTGAAACAGCCCAGGTGAAGCCCTTCAGGTACAGGTTTCTGAGTGAAACCCCAAACCCCAAATTTCCTCAGAACCCTGACTCAGTTGTTGGTTCATGTGCTGCCCAGGATAAAGGGAAACATCACCTTTTCCACAGGCAGAAGTAAAAACTTTACATACCAAGAGGAATGTGACCAGCCTGCAGTGTAAGTAATGAACTTCTGAGCATCTACCAAGTGGTTTTGTGTTATTTTTCCAGAGAGACACACCAGACTTACACAGAGGAGAATCACCTGTGGGTCTGCCATCTTCTCAAGACTCACAGGAACACAGAATCATGGAATGGTTTGTGTGGCAAGAGACCCTAAAGCCCATCCAGTCCCACCCCCTGCCACGGGCAGGGACACCTTCCACAGAAGCAGTAACAGAAATTGCTCTTATTTAGCAAAGTGCTGGGTTATTGGTTTGTTTGGGGTTTTTTTTAATATCTAGAGAAGGTGCTTTTAAAATATCTAGAGATGGCTTTTATTTTGTGGGCTTGAACAGCTTTGATGTCTGTTAGGGTCACATGAAGATTTCCCTTTTTTTCAACGCAAATGGGCTGAAAATCAACTTTCAGTCAGTATTTTGCAAGCTCCTCCTAAAAAATAACCTTTATTCCGGCCTACTCCAGTATTTCTATGGTGTCAACAGCAATTCAATACAAAGAGAACCAATATTGTGCCACTGTTGCCTTGTGTTCTGCTTCTGGTTGAGAATACAGAGATTAAAACAAATCACAGAATCACAGAACCTCACCTACTGAAAGGCTGACTTAAAACCCTACCTCCTGCCTTGCCACAACATTCTCCACTCAAATTTCAGCTAGGAAACAGACTGAGTTTTCCCTAAGTGAGCACGAGAGTGCCAGTTTTGCTTACTTTGGAGCCCAGATCAAACTTGAACTTGCTGCTGTCCTCCTCGGGGAGGTCTGCACGCTCCCCTCCCCGGGTGTTCATGGCCCCGTAGAGCACCGAGGTGACCTTGAGCAGCTCCTTCACGGCGTAGCCATCGGCCTGGTACAGCTTCTTCGTGTTCAGCTTGATGTGAGCCTTGGTAGCCTTGGGCAAGAAAGAAGGAATCCAGCAGTCACAAAGAACAAAACCATCAGCTAGCTGCACTCCAAAGCTCTTTTTGGGGCACCGTGCTCTGCTGTACAGAATAACTCCTCCTGTTTGGACACCCAGTTTGCCTCACCGTAATACTGGTATTTCTAGAAGAGATTTTTCTGAAAGCTGTGCACTTTCTGCATGTCAGAACATTTGCAGAAAAACCCTCAAACTATCATTATTTCTTCCCTGAATAAAGATCAGCGAAAACCCTGCGCACCACTTAAATTCAAATTAAGTTTAAGTGGAAAGTAAGTGCTGCCCAGGTCTTGTGATGATGTTGCAGAGAGGTAAATTTCACCCTTAATGAGTTGCAAGAATAAGAACAGTTATCCTCATTTAACTGTCTTCTCTTCCAGCAGCACCTTCCAAATGTTTTATTGTTTCTCTCAATTTTTCCCCTGCTATGATATTAGTGATTTTATTCCCTTGCCTCCCATCTCTGACAGGTACAGACAAAACAACAAGGAAAAAAAATATTAAAAATTCTAATATTGTTTTTTTGTGCTTCAAAATAATGAAGGGAGGAAATCACTATTTGTCACAGAAAGGATACAAATGTTGTTCTTGAAGTTCCTGGTAAGTTTATATTACAAATGAATAGCCCCAAGGAGCCAACCACAAATTTCAGATTAAACTTTGAGGGAGTCTTCGTGGTGGCATAACTAAGCAAGGAAGCAAAAAAAAATATTGATCACCAGCTATGGATCCAAAAACTAAGCCTAAAAATGACACATGAAGCACAAAAGTGACTTAACATCTTCTTTTCAGCATATTTTAAGATGAAACTTCTGCTGAAATGTTTCTCCTTCGGGAATGCTGTGGCAGATAGAGCCTGTCCATGAGTCACTGGTGGTATGACACAGCTTTGGTTTTACAGTGCTCCTGGAAGGAATTCAAATTCCCTCAGGCTCTGACAGAGCAGGATCTTCAGGCTGGGGGAAGAGACTCAAATATTATAATACTTGGTACAGTACAGTTATAAGCTCTGCATTAATTCAGCTAATTATTCACTGAATAATGGGACTGCAGGAAAAACTCCTGTGAAACTAAAGAGAGGAAGGACCACACCTCCAACCACGGACTTGGCTCCAGCTTTTCCAAAGAAACAAAGCAAATGGATGTTGGCCCATGTTTATTCAGGTGTATTTTGTCAGACTTTGTGACTTTAAAATCGTATTTTAATTTCCAATGAATGTTTTCCTCTTGCCTCTCCCATCCCAAAATCTCAGTCCAGCAGAGGAAAATGACTCTTTGTCTCTGTTTGCAGTGACAGGACCTGGGGAATGGCTGGAGTTGTGTTAGGAGAGCGTTAGCCTGGATATCAGGAAAAGGTTCCTCTCCCAGAGGTGGTGGGCACTAAACAGGCTCCCCAGGGAATGGGCACACCCCCAAGGCTGCCAGAGCTCAAGGTTCCAACTCAGGATCTTCTGTGATTCCTGAAAATTGAAGCCCAAACTTCCAGAACAGGTTCCTAATGCTGTGCACCCTGAGCCAGGGGAATGCAAGACTCACAGCACAAAAAAACCCGATAGCTTTGGAAATGTTCTCAGAATGACCTCAAATGAGCCAAGACACAAAGTGAAAAGCCAGGTATGTTTCACCTCCCTTCCCCTGCAGCAGAAGCAATCTAAAAAATTAATTGCAGAAACAGCAAGTATTCCATTTTAGGAGAAGTGGTCATTAAACTGACAGACTCTGTTAAACGTCCCTTATCCAAAGGGGACTGATGCACTAAATGATAAAGGATGCTGTTAGAGACAGGAGTTCCAATTTCAGCTCCATTCACCCTCGAGAGAGTAAAACCATTGTCTAGTAAGAGGAAAAAAATGGTTTTTCATTCAAAGGCTACTTAAAAAGAGAAAAAAATACACAGACAAGTACATGTATTTTTCAGATTGGCACAATGGCTCTGTGGAGTCAAGAAGACAACTTCATATTTGGGAAGTCACCTCCATCACTCCATGTTTGAGACACTCACCTATTTTATTTGTTGTTTTATCTTACAACATTTCTAGTTTTACAGAACCATTAAAAACGACAGCTATTTATTCTGAAGATCAGATAGTTAAAATGAGACAGAAAAAAATATAAATATACAACAGGAATGGCAGCAACAGCCAGAAAATTTGCTTAACTTCACAATCTGCTTTATTAATATCATGAAGCCAAGTTTGACTGTGATGTCTGACTCTTGCAAAAGGTTTTGTGGCCTTGGGTCGCTGAGTTTGTTTTCATGAACGGATTTCTACGAGATGAACCCATCAGAGGATTTTTGTTGCACTCTACTTCAAATTTGGATCCAAGTGGGCTCAAGCAGGGGCCAGGTATTGAGCCCCACTGGTCAGGGCAGCTCTAGGGGGGGCAAATGATTAAAAACCCACCTAAGGCAACCTTGCAGACACTTCAGAACTTTTGGGTCTGGGAAGGAGACATTTGGTAAGTTCTCAAAGTGCCAGGAACACAGAGCAGTATCTAATTTGTGTGGAAAATTAACACCTCCTCACTCCTTGTTCAGTAAGGCAGAGCAAAGCTGCAGTTACACTCCCTGATGATGGATCTGTCCTGACATTCTCTTCTGAGACAATTCTGTCTCCATCACATCTCCCACCCCTGCCTACGGATGCATCAAGCCATTAACTCCTGGGGAAGATAATTGTGGATAGCACGGACAGTGAATTATTAAGGAAATGTCTACAAGCTTTTCTCATCCTGAAAATGCAGAAAACCTACAATAATCCCCACATTAACTTGTAATATTAACTGAGACTAAGTACAGGATTATTAAAGTAATTTCCGTTCATTTCATTTTCTGAATCACATTATGTAATTCTCCAAAACCCTTGAGATTTCTGACATGAAATCAGCTACTGAAAACCATTACATGATTTCTGCTTTCAGACTTGTGCTTGGAGGGGGAAACCCTTCCAAACAAAACAGATCTGTTCACTCCATCTCATGATGTTCCAGGTCTCAAAAGTACATTCTAATATGTACAGGAATGCTCTGAACATGGCAAAATTAAGAATTAAGAGAATTTATGGTGCACACTATCCACAAATGACAAGAGAAATATGGTTAAAATGACATTTTAATAAGTTTCAAAATTTTAAAAAAAGTATTGTAATTCATCTTTAGTATTAGCATAATGGCTTCCCTTGCTTCCAGATTCACCTGCAGCCCCAGAAAGTTCTTTTCACATAATGAAGAGTGTTATCTAAGTGTGTGGTAACATCAAAAGCTCACACTGCTTCAAAAGAACATGAATTATATGAAGGACCACGTTATTTCATTACAAAAGACTAAAAAATTGGATGGCCCAATCCAAATATGCTCATGCATAAAAAACATTGGTGTGAGAAAAACACATCCATGGGAAATGTCGTACATCATATACCAGTATATGATTGTATATCATAATGAAAACATCAGAAGTTGTTCTTATCCAAGCACAGGAAAGAATCAGGCACCCAAAGTCAGCAATAACCATGGTGGGATCTCTTCTAAAACAATGTAAAGGGTTTAAAAGCCTTTCCTATCTACAGCTGTGTCTTCCACTGTTACCTTTTATTAATAATGAGGGATAAGGATGAATATTGGTTTAGATCCCAATTTAGATCCCAATATTGTATGTAGACCTCAGTTCTGCAGAGGAACACAGGATGTCAGTAACAGCATGCCCTGGCCTCCTCAAATTTCCACCAGCACAAGACACAGGATCACAGAATCACGGAATGGTTTGGGTTGGAAGGGACCTTACAGCCCATCCAGTCCCACCCCTGCCACGGGCAGGGACACCTCCCACTGTCCCAGGCTGCTCCAAGCCCCATCCAGCCCAGCCTGGAACACTCCCAGGGATAAAGCAGCACCAGAATGGAACACAAACCCAACCATCCCTTGCAGGGAAACTCTGTGGGGTTAAGAGGGAAAGCTCTGAAGCTGCCATGGAACCAGGATTTCAGGTTTTCGGGATCTGAGCCCAAGCACAGCTCCTGGGCAGACTCACCATGAACTGAGCCACGGCCTTAATGAAGAAAACCCGGTCCTGCTCCGTCTCCACATCCCCAGGAATGTCACTCTGGGGTTCGTACCTGTGCGAGCAACAGGTGGAGATCAGAACAAGGCTGTGGCAATATTAAAGAGACTGCTTCATCTGTGAGGCAAGAATCAAACACAAAGCAAGCACGGAGACAAGACTGGAAAATAAACGTGCAGCTCCCACTGCAGGCTGGGGCATCCAGAGCCTGGAATGCACTCAGTGGGTTTGTACCAACTGCAAGAGCTGTGAAACCTGAAATACTGCACAAGTTCCTATCCAGGCACCGTTTCAAACACACTCCTCTCACAAGTAAAGGAGACTTATGGAAAAACAAATTGAAATCTCTGAAATGCTTCAAAAAACCATGAGTGAGATGCAGAAACTTCTAGAAGTGGCCAGTCTGCAGGAACCAGGCAGGAATAAAGGAAAATTCAGTGATTTGGACCCTCAGTGTAACAGCAGCATCTTAAAGACTATTCAGGCAACTTAACCCAAGTAATTCTGAATGGCTGGAGGTGCACCTCTATTTCATGACAACCACAAGAGTACTCAGCAAATCTCTAAAGGCTTGGTAATTAAACTTAATGGATATTAATTATGAATCCAGGCCAAAAAATAACAATCAGGCAAACTGGTCGATGTTGGTTTTAATTTTAATGTTCTACCTTATCACCTTTAAAAAACCCCTTAATTTTACACTGAAGTGGGAGAGAGAAGATAACGTATTATTCAATTAACACTTCGAGTTCCAGAAATATTTAACCACAGTCTGTCAGTGAGTTAAGTGGGTGTAAAACTGCAGCTGGACAGTAGCAGATTAGAACCAAACCATTTTATTTCTTTTAAACACGTTGTGGATGCAGGACAACACCAGGCTGAGCCAACAGCTGTAGCAACAAGGCAAGAACTGGCTGGGTTTTGGTGAAGTTCCCACAGCAGATCACCCTGTTTGGATAAAAGGTCAGGCATGGACAGGATGGCTGTGGAATTTGGAGAATACATGAGAGAGAGACTGCTACTTTTGAATGAGTGTGCCCACGTTCAGGGTGCAACCTCTGCCAGCACTGAGTCACTGGGTTTGCTACTCCAGGCTGTGCCATTAAACTAAAAACCTGCAAACCACCACATTTCTATCTGTGGTATTCAGAAGAGCAGCGTTCAAAGAATGACTAAGTATCACTGAGTTCCCTAATTTCACACCAAACCATCAGCTCCAAGCACACTCTCTGCATCTCAGCATCAGCCCAAAATTTGCTGGCCTCATCACCAACCTTTTCACCAGCCACAGCAGCACTTCTGACACGAGCATGAAGTTCGGGGTGTGGAAATTCTCCATGGATATGAGCCGAGGATACCCCAGCGCCCTCATCATCTCAGTAAAATCTGAAAAATGAGGAAAAGCACGGATTCCTTCTTATCTATCCAATACGGGCTTTGCCAAGATTGCCATCCCCCACAGAGTGCTGCTTAGTTACCGTGAGATACGCCCAGTACAAAGCACTGTTAAAGAATTAAACCTCAATAATTAACATAAACCGTATCACTTCAACAGAAAACACGCCAAGGTGAAAACAGGCCTTTTTATCGAGATTCACTGAGCTGAAACAACGCTAACACAGCCTCTCCCTGCCAACACAACATTTATTTGTGCTCCCTACGGGCTGGGGGAACCCCGCCCGTGCAGGGCCGTGCCACCCCCCGCAGCAGGGACCCCTCCCAGGCGGGCACCGGCGGGCTCAGCC